>VZTF01004509.1:727627-744913 GCA_013397755.1 Cnemophilus loriae | reverse complement strand
CGGCGGCGCGGCCGCGGCTCCTGCGGCTGGGCCGGGCTCGCGTTCCCACACCCCGATCCTGCTCCTCCGCATCCCTGCTCACGAACTTATCCTCTTCATCCATCCATCTTCTACCTGCAGCTCTGTATTTTTCCTGCTGTCCTCACTACACGCACAACCACCTTTCACAGTGACAGGTGGCTGGCCTGGACTGCTTCGGACACAACTGGAGAAATTGTTACTAATAAACGTAATAAAAAAATAGAGCCAGCCGTTCTTATCTTGCTATTTGTAAAGAATGTCTTCTATTCTTTAAAGAAGTTTTTGCATTTCACCCCATTTCTTCTTTTTTTGCCCCAGCGATTCCATGACATTTAATTCTGGAAACAAGGGAGCAGCCACCCACCTCTGATAACTCAGCCCTTCACAGGAGTAAAATGCTTCCATGATTTCCACTAGAGGAAAAGTAAACTTCCATAGTCTCCAGAACAATTTCTTGTGAGGGCCAGAGATGTAGATGTTTGCATTTCCTAAACAATACGAACAAAAGCAGTTACGAGCATTTGAAATGACCCTGACCTCAAGTCTCGCTCTACACATTGCCAGAGTTTATGACTTAAAAGTCTTCAAGACTTGGCTATGGACTCACTTTCCTTCACTTTCCTAATTTTTTACCCAAATATCTTTCACTGCAGGCACAGGCTTTCCATTTCAAGCACAAACTTCTTTCTTTTATACTTGAACGTTCTCTTCTGCTGTCAGAAAACAAAGAGCGGTGCGCGATAAACGCTCTGGCACCTGCATTGTTAAACACCAGCGGCCGAATCCCTCTGTTCTCATTTCCTGCGGTCATGCAAAAAAAGAAGTTATCCCAAGCAGTGTTAATTCCTGGCACACATGGAGCAGACCATTCCACAACCACCATGCAGACAGAGAAGGTCACACAACATCCAGCAGAACAGACACAAAACATCATCCTTTCAGCTTCTTCAGTCACGCTGCCACCTGGCATCTGCTTCAGAGGGAATATTAACCACCCTGGAAAAGGGGAATGTCTTTCTGGGAAGCATCTAGGTGAAAATTGCTCCATGGCTTCTTTGTCCTGGCTTGGAAGAGCTCTTTCCATTAAATTCAGCACCAGGGAGACACCCCATGGGAACTCTGTTTTACTTCTCTCTTCTCGAGCAAGTGATAGCTTAGAACCTGAAACAGAAAGCTTGTTAAAGACAGTGGTAACACAATAAACAGCACTGTTTGTCACCGAGTGTTTTCTTTTGGGATATTTCACTTTAGGCTAAATATGACAAGCAGATCAATATATTTTAAAATCTCAAATCTGTCAACGATGTCTTGAAGGTAACACGACAAAAAAATCCACTATTCCAGTCCCAACAGCTGCTACGCTTATTTGTAATAATGGGCACATTCTTCCTTCTTTTGCAATTCACACTGTCCAGTTTTGGATCACTGCAAGTTACATGTCAGGATCTTGGAATTTCCTATGTAGTAATGAGTGCTGTCCCACTGAGCAAGTTAATGGTGCTATCCAAGAGGGAAAAGCAAATATAATATTAACCATTCCATTATGTCCTTGTGCATAACGATAAATGGAATAATCGTAATTTATCAGGACGCGAGGTAAGGAAGCATTCAGGAAGCAGCATTTATATCCTCTGAAGCTGCTCCTCAGCCAACAACTGCCCAGATCCATCCCCAGCCCCACGGACTCGGCTGCCACTGAGCAGCCTCAGGAGCCTCTTGCCTACACTGCCATGTGCTTTCCCAGGTCTGCGATTCCACATGCAAGTGTCAGGTCAGCACAAAACAACTGCAACATTTGCTGTTCAATTCGAGGCATTTGCTCCTATAAACATCCTTCAAATGTGCCAGGGAGTAAATCAGCCTCCTGTCAAAATCACTAGGAAGGCTTCGTCCAAATTAGCCACGTTACCTTTGCTAGTCTCAGTCCCACTCAGATAATGGGAAGTTCCTGGAGAAGAGGCTCTCAAGCCAAACACTCACTTATTCCTGCCCCTTTCAGCAATTTTAGACTGCAAATTTAATCCCGTTATAGATCTACCCCAGAGGTCTTGATACAGGCAACAATCCCCCATCTAGTCCTACTATTTAACTTCATTATAATTTATCCACATCATCTAAATATCCTCCACTCGACTCCATGTATCCAATTAAACCCACAGAAAAGTAACAGTTAAACATGGCACGAGAACATTTTGTATCAAGCAGAGGATTAGTTTTATTTCCAGGCACGAGAAATTTAAGGCCAGATTTCTCAAGAATACAATTCATTTGGGAAAAAAAAAAAAAAAAAAGAAAATTGCCATCAGCACGTGGTACCACTGCTTCTCCTCTCCTCACACAGTTTATTGCACACATTTTTATCCAGTGCAAACAGAACAGGGGTGAACAGCACAATGACAGACAAGCTAAGACCTGCAAATATAAAGTGTTATTACAGATAAAATGAACAGGAAATACGATTCCACGACCCGTAAAAATAGAAATTTTCATCACATCTGGAGTTAACAGTCAAAAATTGACAGTACCAAAGAGGAGTAGAAACTGCATTAGGCACACTGTTAAATGGTATAGGAGGAAAAAATACAGGACTTTGAAAAAGCCACTCGAAGAACATTAGAAAGGTTAAGGCATTACTGCAGGCTTCGTATCCAACCAGCTACAGAAAGGGCACCTTTGGGTCACTGGAGTTTTTCATCTCTTCTTCACCTGCAAAGCAAGAGGCAACTTCATTATTCCTTTCCATGGAGCCAGTTTGCTAATTGAAGGCCTGGCTGTTACCCACAGCTATTTCCATTCCACAAACGCAGTGAGCAATGGTCAAGAACTGGAGATAATTCATCTGTGTGGATGTTTTCTTGGCAGTTTCATCTCTGAAGTTACTGCAAGTAGTTTTAGTTACATTATAAGCTGGTAGAACAACTATTTCCCTTGAATGTTTTCACTGCTGTGAGCTGGATGACAGCCCTTCTCCACTTGCACAAAGACAGCTCCTGCTCTGAGCACACAGACTGTGAATTCACCAAGTTAAGGAGAAAAGGCAGTGCTGGATCACAGTTTGGAAGAGTTCACAGCCTGGATTTACCATGGCTACAGAGCTCTGTGTGCTCTTACACGCTGCCATCCAAGCCATTAACTTGGTGATGTATCAACTGAACTGCTATAAAATCATCCCTTGGATGGGAGGGAGACTGCCTGAAAACACAGAGCAAACTTGTGTAATTTGGCACAGATCAATCAAGTCAGCATATGCAGAGCTCCTCAGCAGAATGTGAGGAGCTCACTGGAGCATTTTCAGGCTGCTCAGTTGGTAAAGTAAAATGGGTTTGCTTAAATCATCCTGATTTTTAAGGATCTTTCCACTTTGGGAGTTAGCACTTCGTTCTCTTTGCATTTTCCAGACTAATCCACCCAAACCTCAACTGAAAGGAACAGGAGGCAGAAACAAGTATAGTACATGTCCCCTGAATGCTGGAAAAGCACATCTCAAACCCCAGAAATAACTGCTTGCTACACTGATGGGAATCCATGCAGTGTCAGAGAGATACCCCAGCTCTTATCAGATGGAATCTCACTCACAGCTCCTGCCTAGGCACAAACTCCACAGGAGCAAGGACAGGACATGGAGCACCTCCCTCAGCCTTGCAATAGCACTCCAACAACACTGCAGTGGTGTGACCTGTGACACAGGTCCCATTTCAAGCAACAAACAACAGATATTTGACGATTCTTATATGCTTTTACTTTTTTAAACCTTTCTTTTCCACAGAGACAACAGCCTTAATTTTATTCCAAAATCAAGCCAATGAAATCAGATGGAAGGTTAAAACAAACTCCTTCATGTAACACGACACGTGCTATGCAGGGCTTAAATGCTCCATTAGTAAGTTTAAAAATGACAGCTCCTCACAAACTCTGCAGCCATCTTCAAACACACAAGTTCCCTCTCTTACTTGGTACAAATTTAACTCCAGTTCTCTGGTAAATCCTTCACTGAAATGGAGGGGAAAGGCCTGATTGTGCTAGCAGGAGTCCAGAGGTTGTGTCTCAGCTCCTGCCTGTCCTTGCTGGCTTCAACACGCAGACCACGAAGCCCAGTTTTTATGTCCAGATAACTCCAGTTCGATTTCAGATCCCAGGCAACTGAATCATCCTATGGGATTCAGGGATCTGTGTGCCCATTACCAAAACACACTGTTCTCTGTTTTAGCTAACTAATTATATGTTAGCACCCAAGCACTGAAAATGCTCCTAGGAAATTCTGCTTGACTGACTTAGCTAATTACAGGCCTGGAGTTGAAGCAGGGCCAAGTCTACCTTTAGCTCCTGCTTAGTGCTTAAAAGGAGCTGCAGACACACACACAGGCTCAGTCTGAGAACATCCCAGTTCACAGGAAGCCTCCTCTGAAACTGGGGAGCAAATGTCCAGGACACTTCACAGAAAGCATTTAACATCAACTGTCACTGCCTGCTGCACTGAATTAACACTGTGTTGTACAAGGACAAAAAACCTGTGTTTAATTATTCAGTTACCAGCTTAAAAACTATAATCATGGCTGCTTGTTTCCACATTTCCTTCATTTGAACCTTCAATTCCAAATGCTGCCCTCCTGGACAAGCCCAACAGCATCAAGGTACTTTTAGCACAACACTTTATTTTTGCTGGCCCTGTCAAAAAGCCCAGGAACTGCAAGAACCACATTCCAGCAGCACTGCCCAGATAGCAACCACCAGGCTCACCTGGGATTAAAACTGCACACAGGCTGTCATTAAAAACAAAATAAACCATCAAGCTGTGAGCTCAGGAGATAAAGAACATTCTAATAGCAGCTCCCAGTCCAACTTCCCGGATGAATGAGGGCAACTCTGTTGCCTTGGAAATCAGGACAGGTCTTAGATGAAATGGTAGCAGGCTTGAGGAGAGGTTTAATTTTCCTAAAGATTAGGAAATCCACTTAGGTTAGCTATTTAAAAACACCCCAGTCCAATTATACTTTTTTTTTTTTGAAGAAATGTTTTGTTCTCCTTACAAACCCCTGAACACAGCATCACACGACAGGATAGAAACAAAAATAACCATCAATAATTCAGCTCGAGCTTTTCACGTATCCAGTCAAGATTAACATCCAAAATGTTTTGTTGCAGCCTACAGAAAGACACATTTCTCCTACAAAAGAGCTACAGCAGTTTGAGCACACAGCTCACACTACTGTTCAATGTCTCCTGAAGCTTTAACACACCAAATGGATCAATAAATCTGATCATACTCACCTAGGCAATGACTGCAGCACAGCACAGACATCCTTAAGGCCAGTGATACTGGAGATACCAGATTGTTTCATTGCTTAACTGCGGCCCAAAGAGAGGGTTGAGTTGAGCCAGAATTGCAATCAGCCAACTGCAAGAGAACCCCCCCGACCCAACAGAGACAAATCAGCCAAATGACAGAGCTTGTGACAATGGAAAGGTCCAAAGCATGAGGATTATCAGAGAAGAAAAGGCTACTTCAGGAAGGTCTGGGTTCAAATAAAAATTCTACTCCAGCTCATACACAAGGAGCAGCCACCAGCAATGAAGTTATGGCACCGAATCATTCTGCACCAAAATAGATTGTCCTGGTCAACTGAAAGCAACACAAAACCACCTGATAGCACTGCCCTCACACCCCTCTTTGGACAGGAAAATGTTTTGAGACACGTGAAAGTCAGGTATTTGGGGGCTCAGAAGATGGAAATACGAAAGACACAGATCTTTTTTCGGTGCCTTTGAAGCATCCTTTAAACAACAACCTCTGAGAAACATCCCCTCTCTCATTTGTTTTTCAGTGCACGACAACCTGCCCTTGCAGACATGGGATATTTTTCAGAGACTGAACAAAAGTGAATTTAAACCTGGCACAGAGGTCAAGAAACAGGGACCTGAAGCAAAAGGGTACACAAGAACACAAAAAAGACCAAAAAACAACCCAAATATGACACAAACCCCAGATCATCAGCACAACAGCCTCGTCACTGGAGCAGAGCACAAACTAACACTGCAGAAGCCACGGCCAGAACTGAGAACAAGAGGAATGTAGTTTGTGGAAAATATCCAGGAAAGCTAAACAGAAATAAATATTCCACTGTTAAAAGATATATTTGCTTTGTAAATGTTACAAGAGTCAGAAAAAGCAATGGATGCTTGCATGGATTTAAATCTATGTTAAATACTAACTATATAAACACATTTAGTGAACACACTGGCTCATCTGTCTGCTATTTCTAGAATGCTTTGTAAGGAGGAGAAAAAGCAGAGCAGCTTTGTAATGGGAGCTGCCACAAATGTATCAGAGTGCTTAGGCAGTCATGGAAAATTCCACACAAACCTTGATGCTCTGACCAGCAATCCAAGTGCAGGTCGGCTGCAAAATGCCTGCAAACAGCCACGGGCAAAAGATGTGGGTCAGACTTAAAGAAAACACATCAATCCTCTTCAAATTGACCAGTATTTCTTTGCAATGCCCCTTTCAGTTTTGCACGGGGTAGAACTCCAGCTAAAACAAGGAGCTGAGCCTGCAGCAGTCCATCAGTCACACAAGCCTTGGAACACGTAGCAGGCTCTACAAAGGAACTAAAACATCAGCAAGACACCACTGAGAGCAGCCAAAAACCTTTAGGCTGACACGTTTCTACTTTGCTGTCCGAAGCAGTGACAACAATGCATTTTGAGACCATGGTAATCGTGGTGTTAAATCTACTTAAGGGAAAAGCAAATTAGCTCTTAAAATTTCTTTTGTGAGGGTTAATTTTCAGATCCAACAGACAGCTCCAAAGAGCACTGTGCCATCTGCCTCCAGCATCCTGAAGTAACACAAGTGGGAGGAGGGTAGAACACTAAAAGCCTGTTAAAGCACATTATTCCTTTTGTCACTGCAGAGCAGGAAGGAACTCCAGGCACGAATCTCTCACCTCTCGCTGCTTGCCGAGCTCCGGCCCAGCATGGCTGTGAATTAAACGAGCTGGGAGCACATTCAGAAGCTCAACCAATGTAACCAGGCTTCGGGAAAAGCAGCGTGGAGGTTTCCAAAGGCATTTGTTGGGGCCACGCTGGATACCCGAGCTCTGAGGCAGGGTGGCATCAGGGCAGCAGCACATTCCTGCTCCCTGCTCGGCGAGGGCTGAGCGATTTAAAGCAGTTGTTAGGCTGCCCTGCATTCAAGGTAAGTCATGAAAAACCTCTGCCCGTGTTTTGCTTAAGTGATGCTGCTCTACACAACAATCCAGCGTGACAACACCAAACAAAATGCAGCACTGAGAGTAAAACAAACCTCTGTATCCAAGATGCAATGTTCCAGAGCTGCTAAAAGCAGGTATGGCATTCGAGCCACCCACAGGTCCTTAAATTCTACCAGATCCCACTTAGAACAGTTACTGTTAATTACCCAGCTCAGACAAGGAAATTAAAGTCCCTTCTGTTGTACCAGAGAGATTTTTTAAAAGGTCTTCCCACCACAACTGCCATCTGTCTGTGCTCGTGTTACAAATTAAGGTCCTGCTATCTCTGTTTAAATGTCAATTTGGGCATCCATATTTTAATCCTGTTAGAATCAGTAGCAAATAATGTGATTTTCCAAGCACCCTGTCCTCTGTTAGCACATGATGGCACTGTTCAGGAACTGCTTTGTGCACAGCAAAATAGATTCAGACTCTGACAATACCTCCCAATATGGTGCAACCTCTAATTTCTGCAGCAGTAACTCCTCAGACTTTGCCTTAGTTTTTATGAGGTTCCTGTGAATGGTTTATTCTTCAAAAGGCTGCTGGGTACAGGATCTGTACACAAATTAGATGCAAATATCTTCCACAGAACAACCAAATGAATCTCATGTAATCAATATGGTTATTCAAAATTACCACTGTTGAATCTAAATACAGAAGAAACAGCTTGAAGTTGAAATGTGACTGACTTCAAATTCAGTAAAAATCAATCTATCAATCAAGTGGTGTTTAATGAAGACAGGAAATTGTTTTTTCAACTGCAAAGGTAACTCCAAGAGTATAAAAGCAGGTCTAGCAGAGACAGAACAGCTCTACAGAGGAGCACAGAACAGCACCAGCCACCTGCTAAGGACACACAAATACCTGGGACAGCAGAAATTATTTTAATCCTAACATATGCAACAAAGAACCCTCAGAAACAATTCTCTGAGCTTCCTTCAAGACTGGTATGAAGAATTAGTCTCTTTCTTTAATCACCCAAAATTAAGGTCTGAAATGTTTTCAGTGCCTCCTCCCCGAAAGGAAAAGGATACAAGAACAATAAACTTCCATATGTTTGGATAAAACAGAGGGAAAAAGGTTGGATCAGATCTTTCGAGGTCCTTTCTAACCAGGGCTGTTCTATAATTTTATACAGAATAAATGAAAAAAAAAAAAAAAAAAGACTGTGTGATGAGGCAAGTTCTGTCTTGGAACATGAGGAGAAAAATCTGCTTTTTGTTGCATTCTGGCAAGCAGACACTACAAATGCAATTTATGTGGTTGGGTACAACTACTGACAGTTGAAAACATCCTAAGATTTTGCTGCTTTTTCTTTTCAAAGTATAACTGGAGAAAGCCAAAGGAAATTCAGAAAACAATTTAGAGCCCACAAAATTACCAAAGAACCCCTGGACATGCGAGAGCAGATTATAGAATATGTTAATGACAGCAGGATTTATAATGGGTCTGTTTGGATAAAATAATCGACTAAACTTCCAAGTGAAATACCACTGTACATTTGAAGAGTTCACAGAATTCAGCCAAAAATTAAGAAACTACAACAAATACACTTCACATCATAATCCAGAGGATGCTGCAAATGCCACACGGCCTCTAATTCAAGGAAAACTGTTCTTCAAGCAATAAAGACACCAAACCCTAAGCTTCAAGGGTTTTGGAAGAGTGGGACATTATTTCTGTAGAAAAAACCCAAATGAGAACTTTAAATTTAAACAAAACCAAAACAAAGCTCAACCCTCCTCCTAACTAAAAAATTACTATAAGAGAAATGCAGCAACCCAGTAGAAATCACCAAAAAAGTTGCCCTTTCTTAGCCAAACATTTGGGACCTATTATGAGACTGGGCTGCTACAAACTTCCTGTGCAGGGCAAGGAGACCTTCGCAGCACTGAGATTCCCAAATTTCAACCCCAAATTCAAGCTGCTTGCACTGCAAAGCTCTTCTCAAATTTCTATATCCACTCAGCAAAACTTAAACTTAAAAACTTCTGTGGATACAAAACAGAACGGAGTTTGCTGGACTTCTACAGTTAAGCAAAAGTGAATTCTTCAGAGTTCACATATCAAATATTCTGAATATAAATAAATTTTTAAAAGTATAAACCTGATCAACCCTGAATATCACACTATTAACCTAAACCAAACCTGTATAAGCTGTACCACAGTCTAACCCAACAGGCCTCTCCTGGAGCAGGTCAACACTGAGAGGCATTTCTCTAAATATTCATATTAAATTCCTTTGAATAGGCTAAATAATGCCTAAATAGTTCAAGAAAGTACAAATACTACTCAGGTTCAAATGGAACTCCAAAATAATAATTTTTATTACAAGCTTACCTTGAAGATCAAACCAGACTTTTACCACTTTACTCTCCATAACAAATTCTTTCAAAGTTATTTCTGCACAGCACTTTTTTTTTTTTTACAAGATCAGTCTCTACAGTTTTAAAAAGAGAAAAAAACACAAGCAAGCTTTATCTTGCAGCCTCCAGCTACAGCTGGTTTAAATCCTGATAAAAACCATTACATGAAGAGCTCTCAACAAGTCACTTTGTTATTGCTACAAAATATCCTACAGAAAGGAGGCAGCCTCAAAATATACTGTGCATTTAAACAGAAATGGTCTTAATATATCAAAGTCTCACTAAAAAAACCACCATGCAGCAGTTTTTCCACCCACCATTCTACCAGATTTTGAGAATATATTCGAGGAATCTAAAAGCAAAACTGTTCGGTGGGTTTGAATTAGTATTACTTCAGAATTAAATATAAAGTGGAAAGGAAAAAGGCAAAAAAAGTCTAAGAATCAGGAAAATGTTAGAATTGACCAAGTATCATTATACTTGTGAGCAAATGAGGCAGCGAACTGGAGAGGAGGAATAGCAAGTCCATGCAGAGCACAACAGGAGGAATTCAGGTTCCTTTAAATTCAGTATTTTCCAATGGAAATCATTTTCTTCAGCACACTGAAGCTCTTTAGAACTCAGAATTCTAAGAGCTGTCAAAGAATGTGTCTAAATCTCTGTGACATATTCAAAGGGCTTCTAACTGTTCTGAGGCTGTAAAAAAGGAACTTGTGATTACAACAGGAGTGGGCCTTGCTTGAGAGGCAGGACATTATTTGTACTTACAACAGGTAGCAGCAAACAGCACAGGTCACCAGCATGGTGTTGATAACCCTGCCAAGAGGAAGGAGAAACGCGATCAGGTGTGGTGTTGTGACTGACCACAAGATCCACAGCAAAAAAAAACCCACAGCAAACGAGAACAAGTTTAACTTTGATCATATGAAAGATGACTCAACGTGAATGTTCTGGCTTCTTCCAGCTGAGCAAACTGCAGAGGCTCAGATCTGCAGGACTGGCACAGCTCTGCCCAGCAGTTTACAGCCGGATTGAACAAAATCACTGTGAACAGCAGCAAAATCTGTCCTTCACATTAGTGAACCACTGAGGCTGGATGCACACAACAAACGCTTTCTCCATTTGCAGAGCTCTACTCAAAGAAAATTTTAGAGTCAAATTATCACTTTTATATAATGAACAAGGGGTTTACACACTGCATACAAAATAAAACCTCAAAGCCACGTGAAATGAGTTGTAGTGTAAAGAAGGAAGAACCAAGCTCTAGAAACTGAAAACGGTAAAACTGCAGCTACACACACACACAGAAGGGTTTGAAATGGCAGGAGAGGAAATGGGATTTTCTAACAGTGATCTCTGCAGCTCATGGAACTCAGTGGCAAAGTGGAGTGGTTTTTTTTTCTTTTTAAATTATAAAAAGGCATTTTCATCTATGGATTTCCTCCCTCAACTGAATAGCAAAACTTCATGGTAGGTCAGTAACTTCTGCTGGTGAGCCACAGAATTCCCACACTTCCACGCCTGGAAGCCATGTTTCCAATGTATTTCTGAGGACAGGCAAGTTTCCAGGCATAAAACACACATAAGGTTTGAAAGTGAGGCAGGAAATATCAGAGCTTGAGGAATATTGAGGGTTTAGATAAAGAACTGAGAGAAAAGACAGTTGGTACCTGTGGAGCAGAGAGAGTGTCAGAGAGAAGAAGAGAGATTAAGAAGCCATTATCTCCTAGAGAAAAGAGAAAGACAAAAAATTGTCTGCTTTTTAATCTGAGCAGCCACAACCACTGCAGGGAAAACCTCAGCTTAGAAGCCCTGCTGTTGTGCTCGGCTACAAGGGCACCGGCACACACGGAACCCAGGACTGAGATCCACTACTGCAACCTTTCCGGTCTCACCCAGCGGGAAACCAGAGGACGGTGGAGTAAGTCAGGAAAGGTCAAGTAAGGAAAGAAAGAGGAAGCTGTTGCTCACATACCGCCTGACAATGAACCCCCTTGACACAGGACATTCTGTCTGCAGAGGTTTCACAAAACGGTTCGGGCTGGAAAAGACCTTAAACCTCATCTCGTTCCAAACCCTGCCACGGGCAGGGACACCTTCCACTGTCCCAGATTGCTCCAAGCCCCGTCCAATCCGGCCTTGAACACTGCCAGGGATCCAGGGGCAGCCACAGCTTCTCTGGGCACCCTGTGCCAGGGCCTCAGGAGAAACCCAGACCCGTGAGGTGTTCCGGTGGCACCGCCCGGCTCTGGCAGCCCACGGAGCGGCTGCTCCGCTGCACCTCGGCCGGGCCCGGGCCCGTCCGTGCTGCGCCAGCGCTGCGCCGGGAGCCCGCGGGGCTGCGGCGGCCCCGGGCCCGGCGCTGCGGGGCCTCGGCGGCGGGGCCGGGCAACCTCGNCCGCCAATCAGCGCCCGTGACGTCACCGCGGCCGGCGGGGGCGCGCGCGGGGCGGGAGCGATGGGGCCGCGGGAGCGCGCGGTGCACGTGCGGTGGGATCGGGGCCGCGCCGGGATCGGGGCCGCGCCGGGATCGGGGCCGCGCCGGGATCGGGGCCGCGCCGGGCCCGGCTCCTCATCCCCATCCCAAACAGGCCGCCGGGTACGGGCTGGCTCTGAGCTCCTCAGGGAATTGGGGACGCGGGACAGGTTCCCACGGACCAGCTCCGCACCTGGAACGGTCTCGCTAACGAACAAACCTCACGGAATTCCTCAAACGCTCACTCAAGGTGAAGAAATTTCGTGTTAAGCAGCACAAGCTGGAGGGACAAAACCTCCCATCCTTCATGAGAGAAACCCACTCGCAGCCCACCTAACACAGCTTCAGCGCCAGGCCTCCGAATGGCTTCTAAAATGCAATTTTCCTCCATTGCCAGCATCCCCTTTTTTAGATTCCATTGTTGTTCAGGCAGATGAATTTCTTTCAATCAGAGGCCCATTCACCAAGCCACTTAACTGCAGGGTTGTTTCCAACACGCTGCAGCAGCTCTCAATTACGGAGGTACAAAGTGCCAGGAAAGATCTCCTCTCACAGAAAATTCACCCAAAATAGCACCACCAACAGCACTGAAACTGCTTCACCCCGTCCCTTCCCAAACCAGTCAGCTCTGCCTCATGAGCACTGGTGACAAACCCCTTTGTCCTCAAGCTCCATCATTAATGTAAGACCTGAATTAATTACATATACAGTGCACAAAATCAACATGTTAATTTAAAACCACGGGCACATCTAATGAAGAGACAGAAATACAATGACAGTTAGATGGATGTTTCAGGACTGCACTGCTCTTTTTCAGGCTGGTTGAAATACTTCTTTACAGAGAAAAAAGCCTTTAGTTTTCTTAACAGTAAAAACAAGTATAAAAAGCTTTTCAATTTAGCGTATTTTTTACAAAGTCAAAACACAAGACGGAATGTTTAAACGCTGAGCAGGACACACCATATCAGTATTTTCTAAAGGAGAAGACACAGAACAGGTTGAATTTTAGCAGTTTTTTAATGGTGTCAAACAGGAAACCATCTACTCTTGCATCTTCTCGATTGTCTCCTCCTTGTACTTGCCCTTCTCCTTGCCAACCTGGCGGGACTTGGCTTTACGCTCCAGGATCTTCTTGCGGTCCTTGTCCAGCTTTAGCCTGGTGATCACCACCTGCAGAGAGAGAGCACGAGCAATTCAGGGTCCCTGTCCAGAGGCAAGGGTAGCAACCAATGCCAAATCCACCTGGAACCACAGCACAGAGCTGATCCCACCGCCACAAAGGCAGCAGCCAAAAGCTGGCCTTGGACACTGCCAGGGGTGGGGCAGCCACAGCTTCTCCAGGCGTCCTTTGCCTCCCCACCCTCCCAGGGAAGAACTTTTCTAACAATTCCTGTTCCTGCCTCCTCCAATTGGCAAAGAAATTGATGTGTTGGTATTCCTGAAAGCACTTATTGAAAAATACAACTAATAATCATATCCTAGAAATCCCACACTTCTCCTCAATTCCTTGTGTATTTAGGTCTCTCTTAATTGCAATTCCCACCTCTTCACCCAGGAGAGGTACAAACTGTTCACACAGCCCACTGCAAGTCTGTAACAAAGCATTCCTCTGCTCCTTTTGCACTAATAACCAGAACCTTTATGGTTAGACCTTCATCGAGGTCTAGTTCCCAATTAATGAAAATTTTCACAGAGTGAAGAACCAGCAGAAAATTCCATTTCTCTCACTGCTATTCAGCAAACAAGTACATGCACTGGCTCCACCACAATGTCACCTTGTCAGTCAGATGTTGTTGCTGCACACAAGTCGTGATGTTTTGGAATAATTCTGCCCTCCCTCTGCTGAACACACCAACCATTTACAGGAGAAAACCTGTTACAACTGGCTTTTTTCCACCAACGCTTCCATCTTTGTGCCCACATGGCAAGGCTGAAGCAGACTGAATTCATCTGCTCCAAACCAGGTTTTGGCAAGTTCTTGTGTTTAGTTTGAAATGTTTCCTGTTATGATCTAAACAGGCTTTGCCTGGTTTCCACCACCTGAGGTGAACACCTCAGGCTAAACCCAGATTCAGAAGTATTCAGTTCACAATTGCCTGCAAGGGCAAATCACAATTTTGAGCATCTATTTAAGCCTCTCCAACACCTCCTCAGTCAGTGCAAGTGCCACACAGCAAAGATGAAGGATTGTTTTAAGTGATCCATTTTGCGCTTTGAAAACATCAGTCTCTTCAAAAAAGTATTTTAGCAAGGTTACAAAGGTTCTAGCAACTTTCTAGTTGTAGAAACAATGAGGAGTTCTTGGTTTCAACTCAAATCTCTGCTCATGACACTCTAACATTTCCTTGAGGCAGCATCTGCATTTGTTATTCACAGAACCACACAATGGTTTGGGCTGCAAGGGACCTCAAAGCTCATCCAGTGCCACCCCTGCCACGGGCAGAGACACCTTCCACTGTCCCAGGCTGCTCCAAGCCCCGTCCAGCCTGGCCTTGGGCACTGCCAGGGATCCAGGGGCAGCCACAGCTTCTCTGGGCACCCTGTGCCAGGGCCTCCCCACCCTCACAGGGAGGAATTCCTTCCCAATATCCAATCTGACTCTACTCTCTGACAGTGGGAAGCCATTCCCCCTTGTCCTGTCTCTCTAGGCCCTTGTAAAAAGTCTCTCTCCATCTTGTTGGCTCCTTCAAGCACTGGAAGGCCACAACGAGGTCACCCCAAAGCTTCTCCTCTCCAGGTGAACAATCCCAGCTCTCCCAGCCTTTCCTCCCAGCAGAGCTGCTCCATCCCTCTGCTCATCCTGGTGCCTCCTCTGGACTCTGTCCAGCAGCTCCAGGTCCTCGCTGTGCTGGGCCCCAGGGCTGGGGCAGCTCTGCAGGTGGGGTCTCACCTGAGTGGGGCAGAGGGGGTTCTGCGATGGGGCAGGTCCAGCTCTCACCCACCAGCACCCCCAGGTCCTTCTCCCAGGGCTGCTCCATCTGTGCACCCCCAGCACTCAGCAACAAGCTCCACCCACCCCAGAGTGCCCGTGTGCCCCCCAGCTGTGCCAGCCCCCAGGTGCCACCGTACCTTGCTGGGGTGGATGCCCACGTGCACGGTGGTGCCGTTGGCCTTCTCCCGCTGCACGCGCTCGATGTAGATCACGTATTTCTTCCTGTACACCTGCACCACCTTCCCGATCTGCTGCCCCTTGTAGTGTCCCCGGACCACCTGGGCACAGCAAATCTCCCAGGGCACGCTCCAGAACCACCCCCGGAACAGCCACCCCACCTCACAAACCACGGCTGAATTATCCAGCTGAGCTGCGCAGGCTGAAACCCCAACCCTGCTCTTGGCACACACAAAAACATGAGAGACTTGACAACTCCAGCACTGCCAACATGGAAAATGCAATGGATCAGAATTGTGCTTCTTCCCCATTTTCCCTGCAGTCAACCCTAATGAGGGAGCTCTGCAGCTTTTCAGCCAGGTTTCAATTTTCAGTAGTTTCTACCCTAATTTTTCACCTATCATTGTGTTTTATATAAAAAAGTCACAGGATTTGGACGAATTTCCAATCCAATCTTTCAAATGTCACAGGTAGCAAATAGTCTATAAAAAAGAAACAATTCTTTGCTTGGTGCTTTACTGCTGAAAGTCTTTAATTCAGCACAATGATCAGTGCATGTAACTGAAGTGCAGCAGGATTGCCAGCACCCTTTTGCTCCTGGTATCTTCCTTGTCACTGAAGTGAATTTAAGGAACACTCGACAGGCCAAGTCATGACTTGATTAACTTGGATTCTGTCTTCACTACTCAGGGCAGAGCTCCAGCACTGATGTGAATTTGAGCTGTCCTTCCCTTTTGCCCAGGCTGCACATGAAAGCAGAATCCCAGAATCATTCGGCTTGGAAAAGGCCTCCAAGATCATCAAATCCAAGTTATGACCCAGCCCCACCCCGTCCCCAGCCCAGAGCGCTGAGTGCCACCTCCAGCCCTTCCCTGGACACCTCCAGGGATGGGCACTGCAAACCTCCCTGGGCACTTCCAATGCCTGACCACCCTTTCCATGGGGAAATTCCTGCTGGAAACTTCACAGAGAGAGAAGCTGGGATGTGACAGAGCAGCCAGGGCAGGGCAGTACCTGGACCTCATCGTCCTTGCGGATGGGCATGGAGCGCACGTTGTACTTCTGGCGCAGCTCCTTGGACAGGGGCGAGGACATGATTTTCCTGCGGATGTGAGAGGGGGCATTGAAGTGCCTCTTGCGGTTCTTGCTGCGGTCCGAGGTCACAAACGGGTTGAACTTCATTTTGGCTGCACGAAAAAAAACCCAAACCCAACAGCTGGAGAGGCGCTCACAGCACACGCACTACACTCCATCGTTCACACCCACAGAGGCTGCCACGGCATAAAAAAGCAATTTTAACTACTATTAATCCCACCACTGATTTAACAGACCCTGATATCCTGGACTCCAAATAAGGTTGAAGCCTCTTCCCTGACTGACGGTGACCACACTCGTTTATATAAATTTATAAAAATGTGTATTTTGGGCTCGCAGAGGGAACTCGCACTGCTCCAGCACCTCCAATAACGCTCCTCACCACAGCGCACAGGTAACGCATCTGCAAATCCAAGATACTTCCGGCCTTTCCTAAATTTTTACAACTGCGCTGTAGGACTGCCCGTCAGGGTGCCATTGATCCTGACAGCAAAGGATGAATTAAATTAAAAATAAATTAAATTACAGGCTGTCTTTGCTCAACTCCACAACTCTTAAGCGCACACGCTGACACCTGCCGTGCGGGCTGGGCCGGGTTAGCTCAGTAATGCATGAGGGAAGCACAGGCTGCAGGAGGCCGAGCGCCCCCCGGAGCCCGAGCTCTCCCCGTCCCGCAGCTCCGGGCGGGCCCCCGACCACCCGAACCCCTTCCGCCCCCTGCCGCTGCCCCGCGGAGGCCCTGCCGGCCGCGGAATGCCCCGGATGAGCCCGATGGCCCCGGATGGCTGCTGCCGGTACCTGTCCCGCTGCCGCCGCCGCGCCGCCCGCCCGGAAGAGGAGCCACGAGCGCTTCCGCTTCCGCCAGCGCCCCGCCAGAGCCGCGCCCCCTGGCGGCCGGGGGGAACACCTGCAGCGGGGACAGAGCGGGGACAGAGCGGGGACAGAGCGGGGACAGAGCGGGGACAG
>VZTF01004509.1:680288-727573 GCA_013397755.1 Cnemophilus loriae | reverse complement strand
GGCGGGGACAGAGGGGGGACAGAGCCGGGACAGAGCGGGGACAGAGCGGGGACAGAGGGGGGACAGACCCGGGACAGAGCGGGGACACACTGGGGACACACGTGGGACTGACCTGGGACACACCTCGGATAGACCCAGGATAGACCTGGGACACACCTGGGACACATCTGGGCATCATCCCTGGTGCCCACCTGAGCATCACGCCCTGGTGCCCACCTGGGCACCCCCTTGCAGGCAGTCCTCCCCCCCTATTCACCAGCAGTTGCTTCTCTCCGTGTCCAGCCCCTCCGTGAACGAGGGTGAAAACTGGTTCCTCCTCCCCAGTGGCTGTCCCTCAGCCCAAAGGGACACCAGTGACACCAGCCCCATGTCCCTCAGCCCAAAGAGACACCAGTGACACCAGTCCCACGTCCCTCAGCCCAAAGGGACACCGGTGACACCAGCCCCATGTCCCTCAGCCCAAAGGGACACCAGTGACACCAGCCCCATGTCCCTCAGCCCAAAGGGACACCAGTGACACCAGTCCCATGTCCCTCATCCCAAAGGGACACCAGTGACACCAGCCCCATGTCCCTCAGCCCAAAAGGACACCAGTGACACCAGTCCCATGTCCCTCAGCCCAAAGGGACACCAGCCCCCCCGGGGCTTCTGCCAAGTTCAAATTCCCCTGCCCAGCTCCTGCTCCTGTGTCATTGTCACCTGCATCCCTGCCCCCACAAACCAGCTCACCTGCACAAACCACTCCCCTTTCAGGTAGATGTGGTCCTAGCACAAATTCTCAGGACACAGATTAATTTATTCTCAATGAAAACTGGCAGGAATGAACCAATTAATTGGCTGAGACACAGCTTGGTTGGGTTTGGGTTGGGTTTTTTTATAAAGATAGGCTGGAAAAGTTAAGGACTGAGTTGAAGCAGGGTGAGATTTGGACAAACACCTTCCCCAGAGCCTTTATTTACCACTTACAGAGTAAGGGACCTTCAGCACCACTCCCTCGCTTGTGGAAATCTGAGTTCCAATCCCTGGAACAGGCAGGATCTCTTCCTTCACAAAGATGTTGGGCAGCCCACACCAACGTAAAGGGAATTGGTTTCTTAAGAGGCTGCAGATATCTTGAGCCCAAACTCACTGTGCTGTGACCCTTTACTGTTTAATCTTTAATAATTGCCTCAGACACTTATTTCTAAACAGTTATGAAGCAAGGCTAAGCGGATATTAAAGGGGTGGGGGGGACAAAAATTGGGTTATTTCATATACCAAGGAGCACAGTGACTTAAGCCAAACCCAGCAAGTCCCAAGCACAGTCCACTCACCTTTCCTTAAAAAAAAGGGAGGTTAGGACACTTGGTGCTGTACAAAACCAAGCACTGAATGTCCAGACATGACTCAGGGCCCATTACAAAAGAGCCTCGTGCTAACTTTCACCACAGTGACCTGGCTCCCAGTGATTTCACTGCGTGATAACGCTCAGTCCACTGAAATCATAATTAAAAACGAAAGGAAAAAAGCCCCTTCAGATTGATTTTGCAACAGGAGCGCGACAAGAAGCCAATCAAAACACGTAAGAGTTTTATTTTTAATTACGGAACTAAAAAGGCTAATAGTTTATTAACATAAGGTTGCAAATTAAAAAGACAAATGCCAGAACTCCTTAACAGTCTCCACTGTAGAAATGTAAAAGACTTGTGCTTTGAACATCGCTGTACCAGGCACCGCAGGGCTGCTCCTCCTCCCTGCCCCTCTCTCCCACATTCCAAGGAGAAACCCCTCAATTACATCCCCAATTTCCAATTCCAAACAACTCTTCTAAAGCAGAGACTCATCCCAGGCGTTCCCAGCCCCAACAGCCCGTGTGTCGTGCGCAGAAAGAAAATTAAATGAGAAATACTCAGGAGCTGGTGGCAGACAGGGCCACCCACACTGCAAATCTCATTTTTTACAGCGCTCTTAAATGCAAGTATTTGAGAGATCAGATCAAACATTCACAGATGCATCTCTCCCGGATTTTTGTACCCCATTTCCATTTTATTTTCTTAAAAAAATCACCTTCAGCAGTCCAGACGCTGCCTAGAATACACCTAATAACTTTCCCTAGAGCTAAAACTTTTTAACTCCACCAATTGCAAAGCATCCTATGCCTCAAGTTCTCACCGCAGGGTGGAGTCTGAAGTTAAAAGGGGATAATTTAAAATGAGATTTTCAAGTATTTCCTACAGGGATGTCTTTCTTGGAAACCCAAATTCTTCTATCAAAACACTGACTTGAAAGGGCAAAGTCAGAACCCTACAACTGAGGGTTTCCTTCTGCTCTGACTCGAAATTCTTTCGCTTGCAAGGACGTTTAAAAGCACGACTAAGCTCACTTTATCTTCAGAAAATTAAGAATAGAAGTGAAACCTCATGGATGCAGAGGCAGTTACTGCCTCGCTTTCACATCTGGAGAGGTGAAGAGCAGATTCTCCTGCAAACACACGATGCAGTACCCGGGTGTGACCCGAGCCAGCCACGCCCGAAGGACAAGCTCACCACAACTCCCAACAGCCCCAGATGGTGGCCTTGGCTTGGCAGCACTCACAGGCTTAGATCTGGTTTAGAGAACCAAGGTACAGGCTGTTTCTCCTGCCAGAACTTGAGTACAATTTGGTTTCCACATCTAGCAAAAAAACAAAAAAAAGTGGTTTATCATATTATTGAAGGGGATATTTTGGCAGAAAGAGCAGGCACGCTGAAGTGTGTTATTTCCAAAAAAAAAAACCCAAAACAAATCAGTTTCACTGGTCTGGTTTAGAGAACTGGCCTGGACTGCACAGGAGGCAGTTTAATACAGACAGGGAATGGGGAAAAGGATGGGAATAGCACACCAGGGGACACAAGGAATCTGCAACCACCTTTGTTTGTGTCAAAGAAACCGTACCAGAGGAGACATTTCAGAAAATGAACTGCACTGCAAAGATCTCCCCTTGCCCAGCTCAGGAGAAGGATGCACTAAATAAATCCCAGCATAAGGAAGATGCTAAAATTTAAAAAATCTCATTGTTGTAATCCACTGTTGCCAAGCTGTCAGCAAAGACTCACTACATCCAAAAGGAAAAATTAGGACATTTTAGCTGTGAGTTCCAGCTGGTCACAGTGGATTAGAGGAAATCCTTCAGCCAGCAGGAGAAGGGATTGCCATGGAAAATCCCACATCCAGAGGGCCCCGCTCGCAGGCACACGGACACGCACCCCAAATGAACACAGGCACCTCGTTTTCAAGTTGACTTTTGTAAATGGGAAAAAAAAAAAGTAAAAAAAAATCTATCCATACATGAACGGGTACAGGAAGTTACACAATCCAGTTTACACCTAAAGGAAGAGCAATCAGTCCAGAGTAAGAACAGGGAAAAATTCCAATGCTGTCATTTTTTAAAGTCACTACAGGGCAGAGCATGGCAGGGGGAGAGCAGTTGGCTGCTTCTTTTTGGTGGGTGGATAAAACTGGCTACACCTTCCCTGCTTCCAAAGCAATGAGACGACTTCAACAGACAATCAGGAATTCTTTTGAAATGCATCTGACTCTAACAATAACACTCAATATTCAATGATTCATATCATCACAGCATAAAATTCGGGTATTTTGCCTCCAGGAAAAGGCAATGGGTATCATCCAAGAGAAACCCTGCACCCATATTAGAATTTACAGCACTGAGTTCAAGATTTTTATTTTATGATTTTTTTTTAATCCATCCTGGAACACTTTAAATTTGTGTATCCTCAGCTCAGACATTCACAAGGCATGCGGAGACTGTCACTACTCAAGGAACATTGATGAGGCTCTGGAAAATGCACTGGGGGGCATTTGGTCTCATTTTTGTGACCTCACGCCCACCACGACATGCAAGACACCCCTTGAAGGAGTTTTCCCCTCACACCTCTCTTTTTTGGAGGCTCCAGAAGACAAGGCTTGAAGGAAAGGACAGGGAAGCTCAGGTACCATTTTAAGGGATCAAACAGAACTCCCAGCAAGGGGCAGCGCGTGGGAATGCTGCCCTGTGTACCTGTGGGAGAACAGTGTCAGTCCAGGGCTCAGAAAAGATGCCTGACTGAGTTTTCAAGGAAGAGGGAGGCACCTTAAATCCTGAAAAGTCAGAATTCCTGTGTTTGACAGGTGTATTGAATACACACACACAAAGCAAGAGAGGAAGCTGTGCTCATCCACCCAGGTGAAGGCTGCACCATTTTTCTGAGCACAGAGAATATAAAATCTCTTTTCAAAAACAACAATGACAACAACAATAATAAAGCAGAAGTGCAGAATCCAGACTTTTGGGTGGTCCGTGTTTAGAAACAGAAGAAATAAAAGCTAATGCTGTAAAGACAACCATTCCCTTTCAAAGCAAAGGCCACATAAAACTGTGTTGCTCAGTTTGGTTTTTACTTCATGCCACCTGTAAACACAAGACTGGATATTCAGTTAGTGGGAAGAAATGAAACCACTTTTTTTATCCAGAGTAAAAGAAATGCCCTCCACTGCTGGGATCACAGATTACCCCAGGAAAAGGTAGCTGGGGAAGGCTTCCTCTTCTCCTTTGTTCACTTCTTTAGAAAGGTTGTATCTGAACAACTGAGCTTTCAACAGAAGCACAAAACATTTCTTGGTATTTCTGCCCTCTGTCTCTTAGGTTTGCTGTGGGGACTAACACTTTCCATTCCTCACCAACAGATACATCACCTTTTTGGCACCATGGGTGGAATTTCTTCCTCATGCGTAATTTTGCCCTATACAAAAGTCGATTGTCTGATCATGCAAATCCAACAGAACTCCAAAAAGTGCCACAGGACAGTTCAGCTCTTTGCCATCTACTCCCTAGTTTGTACTCTGCCTTAGGAACCTCCCAGAGGACAGACTGCCATCCTTACTTAGATCTGATACGGCATTTCAACCTCTCTTTCTGGGGGGAGGGAATCGAAATCCACACCCTGATTCCACTGATTTTTCCCTCTCAGAGCTCTGAAATGCATGGAGATTTCTTTGATTTGTTGAAGACGTCTTCACCGAGCAGCCTGATTAGAGAAAAACATACTGATTCAATCAATTAGAAAATAAAGACAAAAACAGGTAGTGGTAGATTTCTCAATCTTTGCTCCTGTCCTTGGAGTCGAGGGTAGAGTTTCACTGCTACTGCATTTTGCCCAGCTGGATCTTCTTCCAGGCCTCTGATGCTGTGAAAATGCAGGAGTCGAGGATCCCAGCTACAGTAAATGTTCCTCCAATGATGGCACATATCTGGAATTGCAGAGAGAGGAAACACGTTTGTCAACAACGAGGGAAACTTTTACACGGCTTACACTGGAGGAGGGATCCTGCTGCTGGGGTGTTTTCTGGAAGCGCAGTAAGGACTGGGTGACAGCACTGGGGATGGAATTACATGAGAATCATTCACAAAAAACCATTCCCTGCAGTGGAATAAATTAGTGCTGAACTCTTCATAGCCTGAGCCCATCAAATCCCAGCTCCCACAGCACGAACACTGCTCCCTTCTGGGCTAAGCTCCACCTAACTCAACTTTCTAGAAGATCTGTGCTGCTCACATCTCCCTACTACCGTTTTCTGTTCTAAACACCACAGCCTTGTAGTCTTTTCCCCATTTCACAAGATAATCATTTACAAACAGTCAGAAGACACTGAAATAGCACGTGAAGGGCAGTGACTAACAGAGAAACCCAGCTCCCAGTGACACCACAGCTGTGCCTAACACTTTCCATGGCAAGGGCTGCTGACAGCAGCCAACTTAACTTTTTGTGGGACAAAGTTTTCCACGCAAGATGTCTTGGGTCGAATTAAAACACACAATCACTTTCAAGAACAGGGTTAGGGAAAAAAATTAATCTCCTGATTAGCGTTAACAGCCTACTTCACTTCTCAAGTGCTGCAAAGACACAGAAATATTCTGTGTATTCTGTCAAACCAGAGTCCTTGTGGAAACAGAATCACAGAATCGTTTAGGCTGGAGAAGACCAACAATACAAAATATTTCCCTGCTGCATTGGCTCAGTGGTTTGGGATTACTCTCTCTTTCAGCTCCCAGCTCATAACAAATCTCCTTTTGCAAAGGCAGGCCCTTGTCAAGAGATGAGCTCCATATCTTGTTCCCTTTCTCACAACCCAGTGCTGTTATTCTCAGAACCACCTCATCCTACACAACGTAAAAGACCAAACTAAAAGAGCATCACAGTTATGAAGTAAAAAATGTGGGAGTTAGGAAATTAGAGCTGTGTAATTAGAACGTGGCTGGTAACGTTTTTAGGTTACGTTGTGGTGTATCACACTTTCCCTGTGAACACTGCCTGGTGACACCCTGGGACTTTCTTCCCCTCCTGTGGTGTTTGACTTCTGCCTCCTCACCAGCAGGTGGTTTCTATCCACCCAGTCGTGACCTTAACTTGTGTGTTTTTGTATCAAAAATGGTGTGGCAGCAGGAGCAGGGCAGTGCCTGTCCCCTGTGCTGGGCACTGGTGAGGTCACACCATCATTGCTGTGTCCAGTTCTGGCCTCTCATGGTGAGAGAGACATTGAGGGGCTGGAGCGTGTCCAGGGAAGGAAACAGAGCTGGGAAGGGGCTGGAGCCCCAGGAGGGGCTCAGGGAGCTGGGAAAGGGGCTCAGCCTGGAGAAAAGGAGGCTCAGGGGGGACCTTGTGGCTCTGCACAACTCCCTGACAGGAGGGGGCAGCCGGGGGGGTCGGGCTCTGCTCGCAGGGAACAGGGACAGGAGGAGAGGGAACGGCCTCAGGCTGGGCCAGGGGAGGCTCAGGGTGGACACCAGCAGGAATTTCCCCATGGAAAGGGTGGTCAGGCCTTGGAAGTGCCCAGGGAGGTTTGGAGTGCCCATCCCTGGAGGTGCCCAAGGAAGGGCTGGAGGTGGCACTCAGTGCTCTGGGCTGGGGACGAGGTGGGCATCGGGCACAGCCTGGACCTGATGGTCTTGGAGGTCTTTTCCAACCTAAATAATTCTACGATAAACGTTATAAAACTGCAACATGGCTGGCCCAGAAGGGAACTGGTGCCACACTACACGCACCGAGCCACGTCTCTTCTCCCACACAACACCCCGTGGGCAAAGTCACAGACTAAAAAATAACGTAAGAGCAGCAGCAGCAGCAGCGCTGAGGGGAAGGAACAAACAGCTCATTAACGGTGAGCGAAGGCAGTGAGAACTACAGCTCCTTTCCACGTGTATTTATAACCAAGATACGAACATTCAGTGAGCTCGGCGAAACAAGGAGCTGCAGGAAATGTGGCTTTTGCAGGGCACTCAGCATCCCAGCAGATCAAGGCTGCTAAAAGCAGAGCACCGGCCTGAGGCAAAGTCAGTATTTTTAGGGGACAAGTCCAGCTCCTGCCCCTGTGGCCCCCTCCCTGCTGTCCCTTGGGGCATGACACAGGATTACTTCCCAGGGAAAATGCCCACCACGGAGCTGGGTTATTTCAGTTCAGAGCAGCTCAGCTGACGGGAGATGTCACACCACAAACACAAACCCCGTCCAACACCCAGATTCTGCATCACACGGCAGGAAACTCTGACTTCAGTGCAGCAGCACAAGGGGCTGGGGAATAGAAAAAAGATATAAATTCATCTGCAGAGCTCTGTAGTGCTGAGTGGGGATGAGTCACACACACCTGGCACTGGCCTGGGGCCTCCTGCACACACAGCTTGGAGTCCTGGTGACGAAAAAAGGGCTCAGAGTCCTTGTGACCAGTGCTGGGCTCTAGGTCAGCACAGGAGCTGCCCCACGACGTTTCTTTATCATCACAGCTCTAATACGTACGGGAGGCTGGCACCAGGCACTTCTTTATGTTTAATGGAATAAATTACTGGGAATGATCTGCGTTTAGCTCCATGATTTCTGTTTGAATCGGGCCCAGCCATTAAAGGATGAAGGGAAAGAGACACAGAAGTGGAATAATCCCAGCAGTGAGAGCCCTCTGGACACGAGGGATGCACCTTGAACAGAAGGTGATCACAGGACAGTGGGATGCAGGCTCGTGCCTAAAGGAAAACACGAGTGGATACGTAGGAGGAAGCAAGGCTGCAAGCAAGGTGAGAGAAAGGCAAATGTCAAATACACGACCGTGCTCCTCTGGGATGTCCCTAAAGTCTGAAAATTACTTCTAAGGACAGAGGGGACCAGTAGGACTCTCGGGTAATGCCTAGTAAGCTAAGCTGCAGAATCCCACCCAGAGCTTTTCAGCACATCTCGTAGAACACTGTCTTGGCTTTAAAAATGCCACAGGACTGAATCCGTGACACCTGTCAGTACCAGTTCCCATGGCTGAAATTACTCTGCCTGCAACCATTCTGCTCCAGTTCCCCCCTCCATTATTTCCAGTTTAATTTTTTTTCACACCTAGAGGCCAGATGAGTCCTCTCATACCAGGAAAAAAAAATTTCTTTGGATTTTGAATGCTTCAGCAGAACTTTGGCTGCTTTTCTGCCTGCTCTCCCCTCCCAGCCCCTACACTGATCTCATGATAAAACATTCTTTCAGTTTGGCCACTTACAGGAACTCATGAATTTTCAGCAGTGAAACTTTTCCCCTTGCTCCATAACCTCAACCAGGAGGTCTTGAACAGCTTCTCTTTATGAAGGATGAATTGATTTTAAGCAGTGCAGTTTGACAGGCAAAAAAAATCCATGTTTAACACTCTGCCAAGTGTCTGTGGTTAACTCCAGGATCCCTGGCAAACTCAGGGAACAGTGACAGTGGCAGCACTGACCCAAAAGTAATATAAAATCTTATTTAGTACTGAACTTTTTGGAGCATGACACGTAAAGCAAAAAAAAAAAAAACAAAAACCCTTATGCTAAACCAAAGCCTTTGCACAGGAAGCACCTCTCACATTGTACAGAAAATAAGGTTAATTCTTCACACCACAAAGATCTAAGGAGCAGGCACGAGTTAGAATGGGGACAGAGAGGATCTGGGAATGCTGCTGCAGGGCTGTGATGCTGCTCTTAGCAGTGCTGAGGTTGTGGAGGGCAAAGCCATGAGCGACAAAGAGCACCAGATAACCCTGCCAGCAGCAGCAGGAGGTGCCTCTGGCTCCGTGCTGAACAGCCAACGCCCCTCTCCCACGGGGTCATCCCTCAGCAGTGTGTCCTTCCCTCCAACACTGACGCCCCCCTAAAGCCTCTCTGAAGTCCCCAGGATCACCCTCCATCCCCAGGACTAATTTAAATGTACTGAAAGCCACCTGGGTGCCCAAGGAAACAGCGAAGGAGCCCCTACCCCAGAGCCTGTCTTGTGGTTTTTACCCAGAACAGCTGCTGCTCAGAACAAGCTGATGCCTTCCGTGGCCAGGCAGCGACTCCACACGCCCCAGCCCAATCCCTGCTGGCCCTCAGCCCAGTGCTGGTCATCACTAACTGGTCTCCAGAGCAACTGCGATGCAAAAGGCCACGCTGGAGATACAGGAAGGGGCTAAAGAACAGATCGTGTCGTCAAAACAGGGCAAGGCCGGAGGTGTTCTGATCCTCTGCAGCGCTGCTCCCCCTCCCAAGCTGTTCAGTGCCACCTGGAAGGTTGTACAGCTGTAATGCAGGGCCAAGGCTGCCCTCCTGCACAGCAATCCTGGCCCAAAGGAGGGCCAGAGCAGCTCACCAGGGCCAGCTGGCCCAGCCTGAGAGCCAGGATCCTGGAGCAAGGCTCTGCCACCACACCGGGAGTGTCTGTCACACGTGTGTGCCGGCCTGACACAGCTCCTGCCAGCACCAGCATCATCCTCACGCCTCCAGAGGAAGGACATTCAACTGGAACAGCCCCCAGTGAGCTGCTCGACACCACAGCCATTTATAAGATCAAACAAAGCAGCCAAAAATCAACTGTAAAACTCTCCTTAAGCAGCCCAGCAGCCAGCCTGGCTACCTTTAAAGACAGAACGGGGCAAAATTCAACCTGGGCCAGTGATTCAACACTCAGTCCAGTGAGGAATGTGGTGTGTGGAGAGGATTGCTATTTTGGGAAAAAGGAGAAACTGAAGTTCTTATTTAATGAAAATTAATCAACCTTTAAATCTTTTCAGAAACAGAAGTGGAACTGCTGTTCCATTTTTGGATTCTCAGTAGGAAACACACACTTCAGTTTTTGAGGTTATGGGATACAAATTCAAATGAGAAACAAACCCAAAAGCTCACTGTGGCAACCAGGGAAGAAATCCTCTCCTGTGGTCCCCTATGCCAACTCAGAAGGAGGGCACCAAATTCAACAAAGATGCTTTTTATAGGCATATAATGGCATATCAGTGAATCAACGCTGATAATAAAATTAAAGTATAATCCCAGCTATCAAATCATTTCCCATGAAAACACCTCCACACCCTCACCCCCAGCAAGATGCGTAAGAAACCTCTGGGAGCACAATTTTAGGCAAAGAAGCAGAGGCAGAATGAGATGCCAAGTCACGAAATGCTGATGTTTGACCTTTTTTAGGATCATGTTTTGAAGCCAAGCAGACGTGCTGAGAAAGTCTTAAACCATTTAGATTTTGCTTCAAGTCCCCTTCTCTGGTTATTTGTGTATTTTAGAGGTCACTGTCTAAACTTCAGTGAAGGGAATTTTCTGTTTATCAGAAGTTGCAAAATCAAAACCTTGAAGTGCAACTCTGCCACACTGTTTATGTGACTTCCAATTAAAATAGTCAAACAGTTTAAAAATCAGAATTTGAGGTCTTCACTCCGGCCAATTTATCAACTGCTTCACATTCCACCATGCCTCGCTGGCACAGCTCACTGCAGCTCCAATTTTAAGCCAACTCCCCGAGGACACATTTTTTTTAAAGTTCTGGAGGATCTTTAAATAGCTCTTTGCCTAATGAGCAGTCTGGCCAGCACAGCTTTGTTCTGGATGCTGAGATCAGGACTGCAGGATGCTCTCTGGACAGATCCAAACGTAACTCATCAGGAAAACACCTCTGGAATTTGAAAATGCAGCTCTTCTCCACTTCTACCCAGGAATAAATGCCTGGAACTGGCATTCCCATATTAAGCCAAGCAGCAGCACTGAGTAAAACTCAGTGTGAAAAAAAAAAAATTCAGTGTCTTGTAGGAGAGGAGAGAAGTGGCTGCTGGTAAAATCTCCACTGCCAGTTTTCTTCCTATTTACTGTAAAAATCACCCAAATAACCAGCAGATAGCAAGGACAGGCAGCCCTGTGTCATCTAACAGTTCTCCTTCCCTCACCTGAACAAAAGAAAACCCTCTAGGTGAGAAAAGGATGACTTTGGGGTGGAAAACGGTGGGGAGGCCCTGGCACAGGGTGCCCAGAGAAGCTGGGGCTGCCCCTGGATCCCTGGCAGTGCCCAAGGCCAGGCTGGACGAGGCTTGGAGCAGCCTGGGACAGTGGAAGGTGTCCCTGCCCATTGCAGGGGGTGAGATGGGATGAGGTTTAAGGTTCTTTCCAACCTAAACCATTCTGGATTCTCTGCACATTTGATCTCATCGTTACTGAGCAGTTTATTGCAGTTTTCCTGCTCACCACGTCAGCTTTACCTCCAAGCTTCTGACACACTGGAGTAGAGTCCCTCCTGCCTGGACAGAGCCTGGCACTTCTGGAATAGGTTTATTTTCCTTCCTTTTGTGCCCAGCTGTTAAATCAAGTTGTCAGAGCACTGGACTCACCAGTCACCTCCCACTTCAGCACCACCCCAGCGATGTGCTGCTTTGTCTCCACCACGTCACAACACTGAGGCAGAAACTCAACTCCTCTGGACAAGCTCAGGAGAGAAAAGAAAGGCAGGCAGAGGAAGGGAGGATGAGAGTTTAGGGTAACTCACCGATGTGATAAACCTGTACAAAGGCTGTCTCCTCTCTGTGTATTTCACTGTGATGGGGCTCAGGTCGTACCGGAACCAGATGGCCGGGATGATGCGGCCGGTGTGGCTGTAGGCTACGTATTCCTGGGAAAGAAAAGGGGGAGAAGTGGCACAAAACGTGAGCAGTCTCATTCCAGAGAGTGTCTGCCATAAAACTGCCTCTGCGGGTTCGGCCCCCACCCCATTGTTTTGTACCAGTGACCAGATGGAAAGAAGCAAACAGTGAATTCCTGTGTGACTGCCCACCTCCCATCCTTATCAACCAGGAAAATAATCTCTTTAGAGCCTGATAATGACAGAGCTGGGGACAGAGTGATGGTGATCACTCTCACCTTCACTCAGAGTTACTAAACAGACAGACTGTCATTGATCCTCCATCCCAGATCTGCTCTATTTAAATACAAACAGCCTGGTTGCAGGTGAAGTTTTGGTTCTGTAAATCACATGTATGTCTATATAAATCATTCACCAAACAAATGGAATTTAGTTTGTAGGAACCTGAAAATCTCTCCTTGTCCTTGCATTCCTCTGTCAGGCCCCTTTCCCACTGGAACCAGCAATGGGAATGTTTTTTAATGTTTCATTTCATACTCTCAGTATGAATCATCTGAAACCACGTTCAAGCCATGTTTAAAACTCCTGCTGAAAGCCAGGATGAAACTGTACACAGAAAAATACTGGCAAAGGTTCAAAAAAACTCCTGCTGAAAGCCAGGATGAAACTGTACACAGAAAAATACTGGCAAAGGTTCAAAAATTATCCCAGGCTGGTTTGGGAGGGACATCTTCCAGACTGCCAGTGACAACCTCCCTTAATCCATTTGTTTCCTACCAGGTCCAGTGGGTGCCACGGCCACAGGACAGCACCGAGCAGGACACACTGCCCAGTGCCAGCACCACCATCAGCTCAGTAACTGAAGTCACATCTTCTTGAGCTAATATTTTGTCTGTGCTGTCAGTGGAGAGAGATATCAGTTTTCAAGGATCAGGACATTCACAGACTGAAGAAAAATCCAAGGAAAGCAGGCTGGGGACCCAGCAGTCCAAGGAGAGCCCAGCGTGGCACAGGCTGCCTCTCCACCCAGCTGCTCTTCCCTTCCCCAGCCCTGCGACAAGCTGCCAGCTCAGATCTCCTCTCCTGGTTCAATTCTCCTTCACACAGAGGCAAAGACACCCTCAAATACTTCAGAAAGATGAAACAAGAAATAGCAACAGGACACTCATGAGCATGACACAAAAAATTTAATTCTGCTCTCTGTGAGCTAGTGGAACTGCCTTTATCTTCAATAATCTTACACAAATCCCAAATTTCCCTATTTTTAGGGGTTTTATCCCATGTTGACAAGAGAAGGAGAAGACCCCAGTCATGTCATTTTCAGGGCTTTTATTTGAGTTCTGCAGCTCATGTTGGGACAGTGGTTATGTGGAAAGTGAGGAAACAGAGGAGCTAAGAGAGGGGACAGAGGTCACCCTTCAGACTCTCCTCATCTCCTCACAGCAGGCACTCTGTGCCAGACTATTCCAGTGGCTTCCCATTTCCCTTTCCCACCACTCAGTGTGGGAGTAAAGGACTGAAGCACCAAGAGAAGAAAGCGCAGAGGCAGCAGTGCTTCTCAGCACCTCAGTTTTGACAGAATTGACCTCATTTTTTCCTTCCTCTCCCCTTCTCCCCACCAGCAATCCTGCCCTAATGACTCAGACTTGGCTGAACGCCCCAATTTGCAGCCAAGCTCACAGAAGTGTCAAAAGCTCCTGCTATTTTCCAAATTACTTTCAGAACTCCTGTCACAGGAGCCTTATCAGAACAGCAGTTGTGACATTAAGCAGAACAAATACATTGTAATCTCAACAGAGGGAGATGTCCAAATCCCTGGGACACACCACACAAGCAAGCCCTAAAGTCACTAGAGAGGAACATTAATCTGAGAACTAGTCCAGGAGAGTGTGTGCTTGATTATCAGTTAGGGCAAACTAGGAGTAATTAGATATTACAAACAGATTTTGGACTTTCATTTAGCACCTGAATAATAAGTTCAAATAAGTTGAACAACTTATAATAAGTTTCAATCGGAAGATGCTTTCTACCTCAAAAAGTAAATAAGGTCCTTTTTTTTTTTCCTTAAAAAAGAGTTCAATACATTGAATTATTAAAATGCTGGACGTGGCACTCAGTGCTCTGGGCTGGGTGACAAGGTGGGGATTGTCACTGGTAGGACTCGGTGATCTTGGATCTTCTCCAAATTAATTGATTCTGTGATAATCCACGATCTTAAAGCAGGGACTGTGAAATACTCAACCAGTACATATTTGCTGCTACGGTTCAGTGGCTGAATGTCTGAAATCAGCATCCGTAAAAAGCTAAAAACTCTGCTGATTTATTTGTCTCATACATCCACCACAACTGAGATTGTTTTATTGCTAAAACCAGGCCTAAAGGATGTTTTGTGTGTTCAGCTGGATTGCAGTTTCCATTCAGATGCATCGTGACAGGCACAACAGGAGCTCCTGCAGCCTGTAAATACCTCCCACACGATTTATAGAAATCCACAGCAGCCAAACTGACAGATGAGAACGCCAGGAGGAAGAACACCTTTCTCAGGAACGAAGGCAACACCATCACCTGCTTTGACAAGCCCTCACCATCCCAACCCTGGCAAATGCCAGCACCAGGAGAGGCCCCACTCTGAAGAGCTTCAGTTCCTCCTTCTCCCAGCAGAGGCTACTGCTCACCTACAAACTCATGTACAGGGCACTGAGCAGAGCAAGAGGGGAAGGAATGGTGGCTGAACATCCTCCATGCACGCCCTGGGATGCAGAGAGGAGCTTCCCGGACAACCAGCTGCTCCTTTACCTTATTTGCCACCGTGTACTGGTAGGAGTACCGCTGCTTGCCGCTCATGTCCTCGTACACCGTGGGGACAATCTTCAGGATGTAGTCGTGAGAGGCAAGGGCTGTGCTCGGGGAAGGAAAGGGAAGGACCCGTTAGCACCGAGAGAAAGGAGCCAGCCTACAGAACAATTCAAAGTGGAGCAAGTCCCAAAAAAGGGTGTCTCCCTCCTCCTTATCTCAGTGACAAAGCGCCAGCTTCACATCCCACATTTCTGCCCTTTGTTCAGAACTCTGGCAGGTACTTGGGTGACACCAGAAGCCGCCCACCACTTCTGTAGGACCACAACCCACCCAGGGTTTGGGTTACTCGAACCTTCCTAACTGCTTGCACCTATAAATGGCAACACTTCTATCATCACCACAAACAGCCTGGTTAAATCAGGAACCGGCTGAGGTTAGGGCTGCAGCCCACTGAGATCATTTTGACAAAAAAACCTGAGGTATCACAACCTGTGTACTTCCATTTCTTTCTTGCTTTCTCACCTTCCTTCTCCTACAGCTGCTTAACTCTTTTTTTTTTTCATTATTTAAATGGCTCATTCTATTTTTCGTGTCCGCTAAAATAGGTCTAAAACAGAATTCTAAACGACATCTCTGCACGATCCTCTAGCCAAGCGTAACACAATGACACTTGGCTCCTGGAGGTAAAAAAAAAAAACCCAAACCACAGTGGTATAGCTTCAGGAACAGCCACAGAAATTTTGTTTCAAGAAATGGACAGGACTGACGTCCTGCAAGAGCCTGAACTCTTGAGAGGAAAACTCTCTACACTGAATTGTAGCACGCATTGGAAATTTTGTTTCGTGTGCTGGTCATAAAGAAGGGCCATGAAAATGTCCCTCTTGCCATCCACAGAGTAGAAATTTAGAGGTAATTTGCAACATGAGTACAAGGAAAAGTTCTGCTAGAAGTAACAGCAGCAAAGGGACACTACAGGAACAGGAAATGGATAAAAAACTCCATAAGGACTGCAAAGGACCTTTCTGGGCTAAGCCTTTTCTGCAGCACTGGAGGAAATGGAAATGTCAGCCAGCAATGTCTGCATCATTTGGGCCAAAGAGGCAAATTAAATACTTCTGGATACACCAGAGTTGTATGAATGGCCCTGCCTTCCCTCCTGCAGAGGGTGGCTGAGAGCTGCAATCCCCAGGAATACCCACGGTTTGAGCTGAGCTTGTCTGCTCCCTCCAAGGCATTGAATGCTCCGTGAACGTTGTGGACCTGGAAAGCAAAAAGGAGGATGAAGAAACTGTGCTCTGACTTGATACTCTTGACCTTTGCTTCCCTACCCTGTAACCAGGAGATCAGCCTGATTCAACCTTTCCAAAAAACAAAGCCTCAACCCAGTAAAAGATGACCCCAAATATCTTTCAATGACCATCATCACAGTGGTTGGTTCCAAGTGAAAAAGCTGATTTCACAACATCTGACAAGATGAAACTCCAAAACCACTCCAAAGCTAAAGGAATTGCAGTTGGAAGAGGCCAGTTGTGAAATTTTCACCCCTGAGGTATTTCCTAAGAGCTTCGCGGAGTTAACTGTGAAATTAATCTATCAGGCTGAAAGGGAAATAAATGGGAGTCACACTGGGGTTAAAACTCAGGAGTTCTCCTCTAAAGGTGGCTCTTGTCAGAGCAGCTGGGTCTGTACAGCCCGTCAGCCTTGGAGATGGGAAGGACACACCCAACACTGCCATCCCTGCAGCTTTTCCTGCAGCTGACCCCAGGCCTGTGAGGATCTGTCTGCCCAGAGTAACAGGATTTCCATCCCATGCCTTGCACACGCTGTGACCTGGAGTCTCATCTCCACCAACAGAATAATCCATGTGTGAACTCTCCAGACAGGGAAGACTTTCCAGACAGGGAACACTTTCCAGACAGGGAAAAGCCCACAGCAGCAGCTGTAGGTCAGAGGTTGTGCTGCTCACAAGGACAAATAACTCCACAACCTAGAAATTCCTGACCTTAAGTCAGACAACAGGGAAGAAGAGTTTGGAAGGAGGATTTGGTCCTGGGTGTGACAGTTTCACCTCACCAACAGGGCAAAGCCATCTCCTTCCCAGACCCTCTCAACAACTGAGATAACGTGGACGTATCTGTCTCATCCTAATGCACATTTCCCTGTTCCCACCACCACAGAGTGCACGATGGAGGAAGCAGCAAGTGAACCAGTTTTGCTCAGCAAAAAGGAAATTCTGGAGAGAGAAAATCATCAGCAAGTTCAACTGGAAGGTGCTGGGAATAGGAGCAGAGCAAAAGCAAAAGGTGATCCTGCTGCAGGGCCTTTTGCTCTGCTGGAATTTCACACAATCACGACCATTCCCAAACTGCATCTGCAGGCTGGGTTCATTTACTCATTGTAAAAGGCATAAGAAATAAAAAGAAGCCCCTGGAGAGGGCTACAGTGCTATAATACAGCTTGGTACAGCTAAGAAGTCTCTTATAGAAACTCTGGGCCAGAGACTTTAAGGTCCACTTCAAACTTTTGGCAGATTTTTCCCTCACGTAGTTAAGACCAAAATTCAGACCAATGAGTTCCTGCATGTCAGGTAACCCAGTTAAGAGAGAGATGTGGAAGTTGGAAATGATGCCTTTTTACTATCAGGGGCAGACAACTCTCCTGACAAGGTTAATCCAGGATTATTAAGCACCATAATTTAGCACTCCATAGAAATGATGATTAAAAATGCATCATCTCCTACTTCCACATCTCTCTCTTAACTGGGTTACCTGACATGCAGGAACTCACTGGTTTCGATGCTGATCTCATCTAAATGAGGGAAAAATCTACAGAAAGTCTGCCACTATTGTGCACAAAGTACTGATGAAGACTCAAAGCTCATTCAGTGCCAGATGATATTTAAAGCTCAGTTTCGAAGAGACTGGTTTTTCTGGAGAACACAGCCTGTCCCTTAGCGGGTCATTGCGGCAGAGCCAGTAACAACCCACCAAGAACAAACTCCCAGCACATGACACAAGTGAATGAGAAGTTCCCAACCCTCTTTAAGGAATATAAGCATTTATTATATCAAAGCAGGTGGAGACAGCCTGAAATATTCAAAGGTGTACCTAGACAGATTTAAAGCTCTCCACACTTGCTGGCTCCCACTGCTTGCTGAGTCGTGGTAGCACCTGTTTGGTGAACACATCCTTCTTTAATTTGTGCTGCTGTTTGCCTGCAGCACCAGCAGCACCTACGTGCTCCCTCCTCGTGCACGCAGACCATGAGTAGTTACTCTGAACCCTGAAAATACTCATCTGAACTTTTCCAAATCAGGAGCCAACTCCACGTTTGCTAGACAGGTTTCTCACCACCAGCACTGAAGGCACTCGCTGCTTGTCTCTCCAGGCTCCTCCTTCGTGCTGATTCACACCCCAGCTGCCTCCCTCCAGGACTCCACGATAAAACAATGGGAATGCTCCCTCAGAGCGCCAATTTCCCACGCAGGCTGCACAACTCCCTATTAGCACTCACCTAATATTTTTCATAATCTCAGTGTGCTTTACAGACATTAAGTCAAGCTTATTTATATGCTAATATTTCCTCGTTCCCACACAAGATATTTCCTAAAAGAAGCCGGGAGCAGAATCAGAAGACTACAAAGCAACGCTTAGACTCGTTAGCATGAAAAAGGGTTTTGGAAGTGGGTGTACAAGGAGCAGACTAATGAGACGTCTGTGCTGAGGAAAGAAGATTACAGAGAGACTATGGGTAAGCAATGTTTAGGGTGAGTCTCAAGCTGGGTGTGCACATGTGGAACTCCCACCTGTGAGGGCAGCTCCTTGGAAGTAGGCTAGAGAAGTGCTGTAATCTGTCCTTATTGAGAAATCAGGTAATATTACATAACTTGCAACACCTGGTGAAACTCTATCCACCGGGCAAGTGCACGCATTCAGCTTCTTCCCAGCAGGGAACTGGCGGTGCTAAGCCTAACTTGTGTTTCATAGAACAAATTTGACTAATAGGTGTCTGCTATACAAGTACAGTGAAGTGAATTAAAAAGAGCTTGACTGCTGCTGTGGTAAACAGTAGCGAGCACGCATCTTCCCTGAGTGCATCACTGCTCCTCCACAAAGGCAGAAAGGTTTGTTTGCTGCGTTCATGCTAAAAACAGGATTCTGCTGAGCCACAAATCCTCTTTTCTACTCCCTGCAGAAAGAAAGCCACGGAGTTTTCCAAAAGCACTTTGAGTTGCAGAAGAAAACAGCGCAGTTGCTCTGTGACTGGACACGAAGTGGTGGCAGCTGTGAACTCTTCCAGACTGAGCTCACGTTGCAGGGACACACGGCCCTGCCATAAAACCAAAGTGTCTAATATTAAACCACTCTCACTGCATTCCCCTACAGCCAGGGAATTTTCAGGGCTCACCTGTAACTTGTCCCCAAATGAGAGCTTGTGGATGATGTGAGTCATGTCGGGGTTCTGGGGCTGCGCCGTCGCGCTGTGCGTCGACACGTGGAAGTTACCAGGGACCTAAAATTAGCCAAGACAGGGAAGACAGGATTTCACATTTTATCCCTCAAGGCATTGCTAGGCTCTGTGATGTGACATGGGAATGCCTGGATCCATCCAGCCAGAGAGGAAAGCTCTGACATGCCTTCGTGCACCTGACCAACACCACCGCGCTCAGGCCCTGCAGCCCCGGAGTCTGGCACCCCCACACTGCTGGTGCTGCTGACCAGGAGGAGATGAGTGGGTCACTCCCAGCTCCAGGGATTCCCAGCACTTAAGGCTATGTCTTTCCTCTCTATTAAAATAAAATTCCTGTCCCTCTTGCTCAATGTCTTACTCCCACATCTCGCATTTGCAAACAAGCCCACAGCTGCAGAGCAGCCCCGGAAGCTGGGGATGTATTTCTCTTCTGGTACCAGTCATGAGCAGCTTTACCTTTGAGACTGTGTGCAAGAATGAGTTTTAAATAAAGAGAAAAACCACCACCAAGCCCACGTGGGCATCCCATACAAACTAACCTAGATCTTCCCCTTCTCTACCTGGCAGGAGCCAGCAGGAGCCCTTCCTTTTAATTTTTTTTAATGGAGAGAAATACAAAATTTTGAAAAACACAAGTTTCACCTAAGGGCTCAGTTCTAAGACAGAAAATGAGCCCTGGTGTCACTCTGATGGCACCACTCTGCATGCACACACTTTTCAGGTCACTAGCCCTGAAGTCTTTCAGCAGATACAGCTCAATCACTGTCATGGAGGGTGCAAGAATATTTTCCTATTGAGAAAAGCCTGTGAAATGAAGCAACACAGGAGCAATCTGGCACGGCCCAAGGCAGGAGTGGGAGGGTGGTTATACAACTGGTGCCCAGCGTGCTCTCTGCAGAGACACCTCACCAGCAGGGCCACGGGAGGCCACATGCCCATCCATGTGCTTACAGGAAAGCTGATTTAACGACTTGAGGAACAGCAGTGCACTCCTGGGAACACTTTCAGGTGTGGACACAAGCTGTGTCATAAACAAGCTCAGCAAACAGGGCGTCAGGCCCTGCAGCAAGTGGCACACACCATCATCCCACTGGCACCTTGTCCTGCCTCGGCAGCTGTGACAGCAACACCCAAGTGCAAGCCTTGGTCAAGTTTCCAAGCCTGGCCAGGTCTCACTCCAGCTCCCAGCTCAGCCTGTCCAATTCCTGCCAAGGGACTGCAGACTTCCAGGTCACACACAGGAGGTTCAGTTTCCAGAGTCAGAGGTCCTGGGTCAGCTCCCCTCCTTGTGACAGCTGTCTCAGCCACTAAATGAGACACAAATGAGCAGTGGAGGAAGCTCCTCACTGCCACATTCTGCACCCCCTTTTGGAGCTGCTTTGGTGAGCAGGGCACACCACATTTAGCAGACAAGCCCCCAGGTATCTCAGCTCTGTGCTCCGGGAATTGTCTGAACAAGAACTACTCTTCCAGAAGCCCTTTCCCAGTTTTGTGGACTATGAGCTGCCAGCGATCTTGGTGGCTTGGAGGTGAGGAAAAAGTCCTCTTTTTAAATCTCTAATCCTTTCCATGCCATAGAATCAGCAAGAGGTTCTACCTGTTATTTTGAGATGTGCTTTAACATGACCTGGGAGGAAAAGAAGGAAGTAGGATTTTGTAGCCTGTGGTACACGAAGAGGAGTGAATAAAGGGTGTGCCCTTCTTAGGACACCACTGGGTCCCACCAGTGCCTCCCCCACCCCAGCAAGTCATCTCCAGCATTACATAGCAAGATTATTCAATCTTGAACACACCCATCGCAAAGAGGAGCCTCCTCCAGGCCTGGATTTTCATTCCTTGAGACAGAAGCAGAGCACCCCCACAAAGCATGCGCGGAGGGAGGCGGCGTGTGCAGTGTTCCAAACATCCCAGCACGGAGCCCTGGCACCCTCCAGCAGGGAACATTCCTGTCATTCTGCAGCTCTCAGAACAAAGGAGAGCTGGGCTGCAGCCATTGCCAAAGACCTCTCCACAGTGAGTCACGTTTTGGAGGTGCAAAAGTCGTGAGGAGTAAACACAGAAGCCCTTTGGCACCTGTAGGGTTTTCACACCTCCCCTGAACATCGGGCTGCTGCACCGAAAGGCAGCACGGGCCACTGCACAGAGCTGCTCTCTCTGTTCAGCAGTTCTGTCTCATTACCTGCTTTGGAGAGTGAAGAAAACCCCTGATCTGCCACATTTCCTGTGGGTCTGGCCATGCAGCCTCCTCTCCCCACGCTGACTTAATTTTCCCCCTGATCAGGGATGTGAACACACACACGGCAGGAGAGACACTGAGATTTTCAAATTTTCATTTTTACAAATGGATCCAGCCAGCACACCCTCACCCACTGTCACTGCCACTCACCTTGTTGATGCTGAAATGGCCCTCGAACCTGCAGCCATCCCCGTTACTGAGAGGGATCTTCATCGAGTTGTCAATGTGACCCACTTCATGCCTTCCCATTTCATCCTGGATGTCCAATCCAACCACTGCCACGGGTGGGAGGGAGAAGACAAAATAAATCAAAACATTTTAAGTAGTAGGAAGGTTGCACAGCAAAAGCATGTATTGCTTTTACTTGAAAAAAATCCACACCTTTTTTCCTGACATTTGACTAAACTGAGCTAATAATGTCCTTTGTCAAATATTGTTATACCAGAAAAACTTTGTGACCAAACTTTTCACGCTGCCTGTTTGACACAAATACACCTCCCATGTCCTGCCAGCTGACTGCAATCCCAATAACACAAACAGGAAAACTTCAGGCAGACAAGGCAGGTGACTTGGGAAGAGCCAACAACCAGCTGGTGCTTTCAGAGCTCCAAATGGAACTCGGGAGGTTTCTTGCTCCCAGACACAAAAAGGCTGCTATAAAGAAAAAAAGGAAATGAGATTTAGAAAGAAGCCAGTGAGGGAGATCAGCCACTAACACAGACTGCAGAGCAAGCACATAGTCCAAGAAAACAGGTGCCCTGGCCTGGAACAGAAAGCAATGGGATGTTGGCAGAGGCTGCAGCTACTTGATTTCCATCCTGTTACAGAAGAAGGGCCACTGCACCAGTCTGGGCCCATTTCAAGTATTACTTAAAACACAAAGAAAAGCTGCTAAGTGAAAGGGGTACTCACATTCACAGTGCAGGTTTGGCAAACTGATGTTCAGGTTCACTTCTATTTTACCTCCGCTGTCTTTGTCTGGGTCATCCACGTAGAGCTCATTAACTCTGGAGGGCAGAAAACACAGCTGGGCTCAGGCACAGGGCTGCTTTCCACAGGGAAAACCCAAAAACGTGCATGGGGAGGGGGAAAAGGAGACTGGAAAGAGGGGGTTTGATTGTGTGATGGCTACAACAGAGTTACAGAGAGCAGGGAAAGCTCTCCAGGATGGAATGGGGGCAAATCACAGCTTAACTTGACTTCTTGCTTGGCAAGTGCAGCAGACTCTAAACAAGTTCTGCACCAGCAGGAAACAAAACTTCTGCTCTATGCTTCCTGTACCCTGAGTTTTCAGAGGTGCTACAAAACAAGGCCCTAATGCTGGAGCTAATTGATCCAACTCTCCCCTCCCCTGGGCTGCTACTCCTTTTAGGAAGGAGGGAAGCACGTGCTTTTCCATTTGTTCCATAAATAGTTCTAGGAAAAGGCTGCTCTCAACTACCCCCCAGGACAGCTTATTTGTGTCACTAATTGCCTTTTGTTACTGCCACCCAGCTGACAGCAGCAGCAAGAGAAAGAAGGCAGCACGACATATTTGTATCCTTCTCCTTAATATCACATTTCAATCTATGAATGGTAACCAAAAGCGGTGACTAAAATTGAGGAGAAGAGGATTTGAGCCAGGAACAGATGGGAAGAAACATCCTGGACAGCAGGATCTCACACACTCTACACCAGTCTCCCAAAGAGTAATGTTGTCTCCTAGCACCCACAGTGCTGGCACGCATCTCACAGGAGACAAAACACAGATACAGAGGCAGAGGAATGCAAGAGTACAAATATTTATTGTTGGCACATACAATCCATCCGACACGTAAAAAATAAACCAAAAAAACCCCCAGTGCTGAATTTGCTGAGTGGTCCTGGAGAATCCACTCTGGGGAAACTCAGCCCATTGAACTGAGACGATGGTGAGATTACCTAGAAGCTCTTTTCCCTGTTCGACAAATAAGATTTGACAATTTATCTTCCAGCTGGCCAGATTATAAAGCTGTGGAAACTTAGATTCAGGCAAATTACATAAAATAGAACTAGTAAATGCTCCGTAGCATTTTTATTTTACACTCTAAGTGCACTAAACTCTTTGACAAGCCCCACTGGAGAGTCCACATGCTAAGAGTCAAACCAGACTAAGGCAGCTACAAGGCAGATTCAAAGTGATTTTGCTCTGGTGATATCTCTGGGCCACGATGAACTGTTTGCCCTGTGGATTCAGAAGAAACAAACCTTCACACTGAGAAACACACACGCTGCCAGGTTTTTTGGAGGCAATTACTCACAGGTCAGTGGGGTTTACAGACACTCATTTAAAACCAGCACAGCATTTGTCTTCGGCTTCACAGCCCTACCTTTCTCTGTTTTTAATTGGCTTGACAAGTTGCTTGCAACCATTACTCAACCTATTTTTCAAGTGATTAATAAAAATGACACAGAGGGAGGGGAAAGATTGCTCATCAGTGACCTAGTTAGCAGCTTTTTGGCTGAGCCCTCTCCTCTCGGGAGGGTGGAATGCATTCTCTCCTCTACGTGTTCATTACTGACAGATTGGGCAGCATCTGGATTAAGTCATACGTCCAAATAGGGCCGGGAGGAGCAGCTCCAGCCAGGACAGGCATTAATCCCCCAGAGCAACACACCTTTCAGTGCTCCCCGAGTGCTCCCATCTATTTCCCAGTTCCAGCCAGCCCATTTCATAACCCCTGGCTCCTTCCCAGCGTTGTGCTGTCCGAGATGCCCAACCAGTGCCACGGGCTCCTCGGTGTTCCTGGCAGAAGGAGTGTTCACAGCAGGGCTGGCAGAGCTGTCAGGTCCAGCAGCTCAGCTGAACATCCCAGCTCTCTGGAGAAAAGCCAGAGCAAGGTCAGTGTTCGTATTTGCTGATTTCTAACCCTGAACCTGTCAGAAATCGTGCGGGTCCAGCAGCGAAGGCGCGGGAGCCTTTCAGTGATGAGCGAGTGAGAGGTGATTGCGGGCAGAAATCGGAGGATGAACTGTGCAGGGGGAGCCTGTGGAAGCTCTGACATAGGAAGGCAAGTGCTGAGGTCACCTGGCTGCTCGCTGGATCACTGAGGCACAGAGAAGTAGGGCAGCTTGTCCAGGTCACACAGCCCATTAGCTGCAGATAAAGGAAACTGGTTTCCTGTCCCGCAGTCCGGTCACTGGACCAGTGGTTCCCAACCTGTCCCTTGAGCAAGGCTCACGGCCACTTCCTCCTCCTCCTCCTCTTTACCCAGTAGCCCCCTGCCCCTCTCTGCTACTCATGCTCCAAATTTCATAACCCAGTCTATCACTCCACAGACACCTGACAGCTCGTGACAGTGGATCCTTCCTTTCCTTCCCCTCCGTCCACTCCGCAGCGTCACCTTTTGTGGAGCACCCATCCAGCTGGATCCTGCTTCTCCCTCCCAGCTCCAGCCACTGCCTCCTCATGGCACGATCAGCTCTTGCTGAGGGCCCAAATCCAGCTCCAGAGTGCATCCTTTGTGTGTCACTGATGTTCACTCTCACTATGGGGAACCAAGGGCACAATGACAACACACCACAGGCTGCGCTTGTTGGGGCAAACCTCAGAAGAAATGTTGTTTTCAACAAACTGGACATTTTGCTCCCCAAATATTTGGAGTATTGGAATTCTGGAAGCCTCACAGGTAATGCAAGCTTCCAGGGTCAAGGCTATTCCATTTGGTGAACCACTGGCACCCAGGTGTGGATGGCAAAGGGCTGGTACTCACAGGTCCCTTGCTATCCTCCTCCCCAGGGCCACGAAGCCAAATCGCACACAGCCTGCTTACTGTTTAATCAGAGTACCCTGGGATGTCAGGAAAAGCACTATTTACCCCCTCTAGCCACTCTCCCTGAAGGAATAACATCTCTGGTGGAAGAAAAGAAGTTGGCTCTAATTCATACCTGTCTGTCCTGGAATATAAAGTGTTCCAGGAGTAAGAGTGCTTTAACAGTAAATCTGGGATGGTCACAAGGGAAATAAAACCTGAGGCCAGGCAGAGAGAGGCAGTGATATTGGTCACATTGTGACTCCAAAGGTGGCGGGTACCTTCTCCAAACACTTAGGAGTTGGTGTTTTCCTGGCTGCTGCTAAGGAATATTTGAATAAAAGCAGCAGGATAAAGCAGGGTGAGAGTGCAGAGCTCTGGAAATACAACGAGGACAACACAACAGGTGAGAGGTGGACCTCTCACCCCCACAGAGCCTCCCAGCACTGACCCGAGGAACGGGAGGGCAGTTTCTCCCTGATCCACACATCAGGAATCTGCTTCACTTCCAGAAAGAGCCACTTGGAAATACTTCACATTCCTGAGTGATGCTGCTGGGCTGCTTATCCCATTTGCTTACAAACTTCCAGCGCTCCACGCAAAAAGCTGGAGGGACCCTTTGGCCAGATCATGCCAATGGCACGTGAGAGCGAGGGAAAGGGGGCCACAGCAGCCAGAGGGCACGGCATGGCTTCAGGATTTTATCCAAAGAAAGTCAGACCTGTTCCCTGTGCTTTAGGGCTCAGATTTATGACACAACAGCTTCGTTGCCCCAGAAACAAAACTTCCCCAGTAACTTTTTTCCACCAGCAGCCCTGGCCACTAACTTCAGCACTTGAACAGCTGAAGAGCCTGCAGCCCTTTGGGTCCGAGGGTGGGCACTGCATCCACCTTCCAGAGCTCCACACACTGCATGGCTGCTCTCTAAAGACACCTGCCTTCTCCTCTGTCCTCCTTGTCCTAAGTCCCTGCTTGAGGTTTTGGCCTTTTTTCTCCCCCTTTCACAGCAAACAGCCAGGCAGCCTCCTCCCCAGTCCTCAGCTACAGAGAAAATACAGCCACTTACTCCAGCACGCTGCCCTTTACCTTGTCCTCCAACTCCCAGGAGGCACCCTCTGATCTCCAGGACCCCACGCCTAAGAGGGAAAATAATTATTCTTTCTTGAGGAAGCCCAAAGCTTCTTAAGAGACTTTCTCAGGTGAGCTCTCCTGGCTCCACTTGCCCTTTTAGCTCTAATCAGCCACCTTCCAGAAACACAACCCTCCACTGCTGAGATTCCTGCACCACCACATTTTCAGTGGTGCCAGACCAGAGAAGCCCCAACATTAGACAAATCTTCTTCTCAGTTTGTGTGAAGAAACAAGAAGCAGGTCAGCAAACCCTCCATTGTGTCACAAACTGTGCACGCGTCTGTTGCTGTGATATTTGTCATCTTCTGCATCCCAATCAGCTCTTCAGCGTGAAGGTCCCTGTCCCAGATCAGCTGTGGAGCACAGCAAACACGCTGCCCTACAAAGGAAGGGATTACAGCTCTCCAAGAGACAGGAAGAAGGAGAAGGGCTCGAAAGACGTCAATGTAGACTTGAGTCAGGAATTGCAAATGACATCATGCCACGACCTTCCGCTTCCTGCAAGCCCACACAGGGCACAGCAACCCCGCACAAACGTTTCACACCTTGCGTTAGGTAATCCCCACGTTGCTACGCAAACATTAATTAAGCTTCTTACCTGCCTACCCGTCTCAGGGCTGCTAAGGATTACATCCTTCTGCAGAAAAGCGTCTGTCTCAAGGTCAGTACGTGGCAGGAGCAGGATTACAATTCCCCTTTGCCTACGGGGCTGTGCTGCCCGTGCTGGTTTGCTCCAGCATTTCATCTGCCTCAACTGGACGAGCCAGTAGGGTTGGAGGCACATCTCCAGCTTACTGTCAGGACACAGAAACTGTGGCATCTGTTGCCTTGTGCTCCCAGATTACGGTTTGCAGCAGAAGAAACCCCTGTTGCAGCAGGATCCCACTCTGCTGGTCGGTACCATTTCCATGGGCTGAGAGCCACAACACACACCCCACACACTCTGGAGAGCTATGGGACAAAAAGCCTCTGAAAACCGGTCTGGTGACAATTCTGCTGCTCTGCAGGATCAGTCCTTGGCATGCAAATGAATCCAGTGTGGACAAGGAACGCTGGTCCCTGAAACTCCGGGAGTTTTGCTTCCTCCCACACTCCTGACAGCCTTCTTGGGGCTGTCCTGTTTCAGGCCAGGAACTGGGCTTTGATCATCCTAGTGGGTCCCTTCCAGCTCAGGATAGTCTGTGATTCCATGATTCATGGTTTATGCTTTCATGCAAAGGCAGTAATTTTATTGCAGATATTCTGCTTAAGTAATTAATTGCCCTGCAGGGGGGCACAGCTTTCCAATCAGCAAATTTATCACTTCAGATAGGTTTTTGTCTGTTACTACATTTAAAAAAAAAAGAAAACACTGCCAGGAACAGTCTGTTGCTTCCTACAGTGTGCTGTGGCAGATGAATTAGTGTTGAGCAGCAACATTCATACCACAAGCACCACATTTGTACCCTCCTACCCCTTCCCCTGGCTGCCAATGCAAGGCAGACTAGATTAGTTAATTACATCTTTAATCCTTAATGATGGAATACTTGGAAAACTATTATTGATCTTACAGGACATAATTCATGACCTAATTATGGTGATAAAACTGCGAGATTATCATCTTGCCAGCTATTAACGTCTAGCGCTGATCTGAGTTAATTAGAAAAGAGATGGGTGATTTCTACGCTTCTGATTTGCAACACAGCAGCAGAGGAATGAGGAGGCTGCCAAAGGCAGGACAAGCCATTTCTAGCCCTCAGACTACTCTCAACTCAACCAACTATTGACCTTCCCCAGGAAAAACAAGACACATTCAACCCTTTAGCTTCATTTCTTCAGCCATTTGAGTCATTGGCTCAGCGGGACAAGAGTATTTGATGCTGTTCATCTTTCAGAGGTTCAAATGTGGAGCAGAGACCTCCTTTTCTTTATCTTTGACAGAATTGAGGAGATTCATCAAGGTTCTTGGTATGGAACCATTTGGGTTGGAAAACACCTCCAAGACCATCGAGTCCAACCTGTGACCAATCCCCACCTTGTCACCCAGCCCAGAGCACTGAGTGCCACGTCCACGTGTTCCTTGGACACCTCCAGGGATGGGGACATTCCAGTGCCTGAAGTTTGGACTAAGTCTTCAGTCGCTCTCAGTGTGGACTAAAAAAAAACCTAAAATCAAACGTATCGTTGACTTCCAGAGTTAAACTCGCCCTCCCCTTAATGGCAATGATGAGTTGTGACTGAGAAAAGAAAAAAGCCCTCTTCCCTCACCAGCCCTTCACTGTGCTTTTCCTGGGGAGGATGCAGCCCCACCTAAGTGCCAAGCCTGGATTTCCTTCATGGCTGCTCACAGGCCTGTTAGGGTCACACGATAAATCGGGAAGATGAGCAACTTGGGAGTTTTCTACCCTGCTCAGGGCTGGTCTCCCCAGGAAACCCGTCAGCAGCAGAATAGGATGTGCCTTTGGAGTGTGTTACCTCTTCCACGAGCTTCCTGCAGTAACTTGGTTTGACTTCCTAACTGGAGTCAGCTCCTGTGCACAGACACAGCCTCGGCGCTCATTAGAAATGCCCACACGAGTTATGACACAGCTGCTGTCCTCCCCACACAGGTAATGTTTGGGTTTAGGGCTATGACTGTGATCCTCGAGATGAGCGTGTCATTTCTTGGCTTTCTGCCACCCAGACAAGCCTTCAGCAGCTGAGACTGTAAATGCTACGACAATGGGCTGGTCAAGGAAAAACAGCTCTGAAGTTGGGCAAGAGTGGCCAAACTGAGATTTCGGGTAATACCGGGCACTGAGGCTGCTGCATTCTTGTGAACGTGGAAGAAAGTCCAGCAGTGGGCAGGAGCCAGTGAGTGTTTGGGGTCAGTGTGGTGCAGAGCAGACCTTCTTTTCTCACGCTGCAGCACGAGCTCCACAAACCACACCAACCTCTTGCTTTCAATGCAGCCACCAAGGGAAGCTCTCGGTGGTGAGAGTCAGACAGGGAATCCTGTGGGCACCGCTGCTGAGGTTGCCCTGAGGGGCTGTCCCTGCACACACCCCACACACAACCACCCGGTGTCACAGGGCTCTGAGGGAAGCAGGAGTCCTCAGCAGGGAACCTGCCACGTCTCTGATGTAAAACACCAGGCCAAGTGCTCTCCATCTCACCTTGCCATCGAAACTGTGCAGCTCTCCCCACCCAACTCGGCTCTGTCAAGTGCTTTAAGGGAAATATGACACAAAAGGAGAAAGAGTGATGCAGTCTCACAGCACATCTGGCAGTGACAAAGCAGGACAGTTCATCCCATGTAACTGCACTCCTGTTAAATCATTCAGGTCCTGGCTGGCACTGGGAAACTTCAGTCTGGATGAGGCATCTGTTGTACGAGACCCTTAATACAGAAAAAACCTTGAAGCTTGCAATAGAAGTTGATGAGAATTGAACAGTTTGCACATAAGGAATCTTCCATATCTTTGTCAGTATTTGGATCACGGGCAAACAAGGCTCAAAAACCTTTCTGAGAAAATATTTCCCCTGTTATTTGCTATTACCCGGTTTAAACGGTGGCACAGAGTTCTCACAAGTTCCAGACCACGCAGAGCTCCCAATTCTTATTCCCAGTGATGAGGCTCTGCTGCCTCACAACGCACTGCCAGTAATACCTGACTGAAAAGGAACCACAAGAGGCTCACAACAACTTGTACTGGGTTTCTCAGAAGAGAAACCAATGAGTAAGAAACGGAAAAAGAAAAGTTTACTCCTGCTTTCGAAGCTGCTGAACCGGGAAGGACTTGAAGTGACTTTCTGAAGTATTTCCTCTGTTCTGGGAGAGCCTTTTCACAAGTGCTGGGGGTGAATGTTCCCAGCAAGAGTCTGATGACTTGTAACTCAGCAGAAGGAGGTTTTCCTACTCTTTTGTGTGAGCTTTTGTGCCGGACAGTCCATGACGAATCGGGTTCCTGCAGTCATTTGTCTCAGACTCTTGCATGACATCCTCTCTCAAATTTTACTGCTCTATTGCCTGCAAACACCTCCCCACGCAGCTCCTGCTGGGAAAGGCACTTCCCATCTCTGAGGTTTCAATGAGGAACTTGCCAGCTGAGCATGCTTGCAGCATTTCCCAGTATTTTTGTGGAAAATGCATCATCTTCTTAAGGAAAAAGCAAGCAGAGGCCTCAGAGAATTATGCGATTGTGCTGTTCAAAAAGGAATTTCTAATCAGGAAACTGCCACTACATAAAGACACTTGCACTCCAATAACTGGATCAAAACTAGGTAAATATTACTAATTCCTCCTGTAAAGCATTAACTGAAAGAAAAAAGAAAAGCAGGCAAGAGAATCTAAGAGGAGAGTAAGAGAAAGCACTGTTCTACTTGAAGAAATCTGTAGCTTTTCTTTGTTTTTTTTAAAACAAGGAACCCAAAGAAACTCAGCTCTGTGAAGTGCTTGATAAGGTGACCCCGGATCTCACAAGCAAACACACGGAACTGAATTCAAAGAAACAGTGAGCAAGCAAGAAATCTGAGATACCATCTCTGGAGCAAACGTGCAACAGGCACAAAAAATGATCCTGAGCTTGATTACACTCCTGCCTTCAGTTAAACGTTAGTCAACGTTAACATTATTCCTGAAATTACATTCTTGACCCAAGACAGAGCTGCACAAAAACAATGAAAGAGCCTCTTGGTTATCAGAATGGTCAATCTGAGCCCAAGGTTTCAGAGCCTTTTTGCTCAGCACTGACATCTGTTGCTATCAGGACCATCATGTGAGCCTGACAGAAGTTCCACCCTTCCCAACTATCCAGGAACTGGGCCTCACACTCAGTGAGCTCACTGCCACATCAGCAGGGTGATGAAGAAGGTTTCCTAGAGCCCAAAACAAAGGTAGATGTGTTAAGAGTTACTAAAAGTTTACTTTGAGGCAGGAAGAACATGAGAACAGGGGAAAAAATAAAAATCTGATTAACTCAGTGTTAACAAGTACTTCATGCTTGTTCAATGAGCAATTTTTAAAAGCAGAAATGATTTCCATTTTTCTCAAAGCTGTCACCACCTGGGGGAACTCGTCCTCAGGCACAAAAGCTATGAACAAGGTTTCCTAGTAAGGCTCAACAGAAGAAGAAAAAATTCACACGTTAATAAAGCAACCTGCGTGAATCAGAGATACAGCTCTGACGTTTAAAAAAAAAAAAGCAATTAGTGATATTAAACTAATAATTCTTATTTTATGCAATTCATTTTTCCACGCTGCTAATTATGCAATCCAGCATGCAGCTAATAAAGGATCAAGCAGGTCTGGAACAGCTTCCTCTATCAGAAATAGTTCAGAACCAAGTTTGCCTATTAATTTTAGCAAATTAAAAAGCTGAATGGATGTCTGAGAATTTGGACTCAACCTAAAGGAATCCCAAACCCATTAGGCAACTAAGTGACCTAGTGAAATTACAGGAATATTTCTCTCAGATAACAGTAAAGCTGTAAAGATTCACATCCACACAAACGAGGGAAAACGTGACTTTTACTTACATTTCAGTGGCTATGAATCCGGTGAGCTCAGACAGGAAGAGAAACAATATGAAGAGACAGCAGCAGACAGAGACTGGAAGAGAGGTAAGGAGAGGAAAAGGTTAGTTTTGTACATCTAACAAAGACAAAAACTGTTTTCACACAGCCGTATCATTCCCCCCATGGATATGTCCCCCATACACACTTGAGAACTAAAAATCTTTAGAGTCCATGACCCAGAGGAGCCCACCAGAGCAGTGACTTTAATGCCATGCCAATATCCAAACATCCTGAGGGTTATCTTCATTTTTGAGCTACTTTTTCTATCATGATTTCCATCTCCCCACAGCTCCTGCATTCTCCACCTTCAGCACACAACACCGGTCTGCCAGCACTCCCTCTTCTTGACAGAGCTGCTTGACAACATCACTTCTTCAGAGCCTTAGCTCCCAATTTTATCACTACTAAAACCTCCAGAAGGCAAAAAGAACCAGCACCTCCTTGCTTTGAAAGCACACAGTCCCCTAACACGGTGTTTTGGGGATGAGGACACATTTCGGTTCTTTGTCAGGTTCCAAAGCTCTGTGTAAGTCACCTCACAGCCTGCACTCCTAGAGCTGGGACAGCTGAGACACGGAAATACTGGAATAGTGCAGCCAGAGCCTGACTTCTCCAATCTTTCCATTTGCTGACATATTGACTCTGCAGAGAGGGAAAATCCCCACTGAAGGAATTGTGAAACACCCAGACAACAAGTCCCACGTCTTTCCTAAGAATTCCACCCTGGAATTGCAAGGAGGGAACCCAAAGTAACTGGAATGTCACTGTTTACTCCTCACCAGGAAATTATTCAAACCATTGACCAGGGACACTGAAGCAGCAGTGACAGTCACCCACGCAGGAGGGGCTGGAAGGAAGCACAGCTGTAAATCCTATGGATCAGGGATGATTGGAGCAGACAAGGATGTGCCAGCTCAAGGAGACAGGGCTGCAGTGCGTTCCTCTGTACTAAATACAATCCCCAAGTTCACCATGAATCACTCACAGAAGGGCAAAGCAGGAACTGACAGGCTCTTCCAGGGCTGTGACAGCCAGAGCACAACCCCAGCACAACCCCTCAGTCCCAGCACAGCTCTCTGTGAAATGACCACTTTACCAGAGCCACTAATTAGGGTTGAGAAATGCACTCAAAAAAAAAAAGCCCCGTTCCCCAACTTTATTCCACATGACCTGTACAGCCTGACTGCCCATTCCTTCGGGAAGCTCAAGCAACAGCAGGCTGGGAACAATTTTATCACACAACAGCCCCGGTCCAAACTCCCTTGGTAAAGAATACGAGGCAAGGGAAGGAAAGGGGTGCTGAGGGCAAGTACTGAGACAGACCCTTGAGTGACCTAAAGCCTCGTGCCTCACTCTTCCAGTTCTGAGGAAAGAGAAATGCGTTGCTTCCCCTTCCTCATCAGAATAATTTCAAGTGTGGATTCATTTACTGACCCTCTCTAAAGTGCAAGGGATTAACAGAGATGCCAAAAAAATCCATTGGCTAGGATGAGGAAAGAGAGGGAAAAAAATTGAAGACCAGTAGGAAAACAGGAAGCAAGAAGGGACATTAATTCCTAAAGAGAAACCTCAGATGGCCACACAGTTGCTCCCAGGTCTTGGATGTCAGGACACAGAAGGTCACCAGGGCTGTGACCCAGCTGAGCCCCTGGCACGGGGCACCACGGGCTGGGGGAGGAGAAAGGTCTGCTTAAAGCACAGCAGCAAATTCTTGTGAGAACATCCACACCTACGTAAGAGCCCAAAAAAGAAACCGAGGCAGGAGCTGAGTCGATCCAGTGTTTTGTACTGTTGATCACTGACAGAGACACAAGATCTCTGGTCTCCAGCAGTTGCAGGGGAGAGTGTTTGACACAGACAACCCTTTTTTCTTTAATTGCTTCCCAAATTCCTTGCTGCTTGTTATAATCCCATAAAGGTTTTCCACAGCATCAGCCAGACCTCTCTGCTCTCAAGCACTTCTAGGAAAGCCTGCTACTACTAACTCTCTAACTAAATTCTCTCCCAGAGCTTCCTCTCTCTTCCAATTTTCAAACTTCCGTCTCTGCCACTTATATCATCAAAATATCTTCTTTTCCAGTACTTGCTCCCTCAAGTCCATCTTCAGTTCAGCTCTTGCAGTGAAGGTTCGTGACAATACTTACCAAAAACAGCACAGTAAAATTCCACTAACCTACATCTGAAAAATCCTGCAAGAATGCCCTGAAGTGCCTGGCAGGGACTGACTTTCAAAGCTCCTCAATGCTTTTCCCAGTCTTCAAACCACGGAGTCAGTTTTGAAGCTGTAAAAGAGATTACTGAGGGTGGACATGAGAGGGGGATATAAAATGATGAGCAGCCTGAAGGAGGTGAGTGGGGAACAACCACTCACTGTCTCTTCCAGTATGGGAACAACAGGGAAAGGGGAGGTTAAAAACAAGAGAAGGTTTTCCTCTACACACACACACACACAACGCTCAACTAAATTCTGAAGATTCTTGACTACAGATGCTGAGGGTGCTTAAGAAATAAAACCTGTTAGATTACAACAAGGAATGATACATGCCCTGAGGAAGAAATCCATTGAGGGATACCAGGAACCAACTCCGGCTCAGGAAGCTCAGAAGCCAACTGAGCAAAGCCTGGTGAAGTGTTTAACCTGCCCCTCCTGCTCCTTCTCAGGCATTTGCTGCCGGACACTCCGGGCAAAAGGACACTGGACGCCTGCACTGACTGCGGCTCCCGTGCTAAACCCTTCCCATACACACACATTTGCAGGGCAGGAGGAGTCTTTGACTCGTGTGAAAGCATTATCAGTTACTCTGTCTCCAGAGGCAGCATTTCCTCAGCTGCAGAACAGGAGCTCCTCTCTCAGCGTGGAGCTGCAGGCACAGACCATGTTCCCAGCACAGGAATTTATGCACGGGGTGTTTCAGCTGCTTCTCTCACAGTGAAGGCTTTTACTTGCTTCCATGCAAATGCGCAGTCCTACCACCCACATTTGACAAGTGTATGATATTTGGAAAAGTAGATTAAAGGCTGGGATCAGACAGAATCAAACAATTCATGCATAAAACCTCACTTAACTGCAAGAGCACGGCGACGTTCCCACAGAGCTCCAACAACATCTGAGACAGGTTTTTTAAAGCTCTAATATGATAACATGATCAATATATCAAAGGTTGCTGGTGTAGACACACTGCTGCTGGCGAATCTGCAATCCCAAAAGGATGGGAAACTCTGCCAAGGTTTTCATTCCTGCACTAACCTTTTTGTACAAATCCCTTCTACTGAGTACCCCGTCTACGTACATTCCTGGCTCTGCCTCCCCACCCCACAAGAAATGAGAGAAAGGCAAAGTGTTTAGCACATCACACAGACTGAGAACGTGGAGCCATGTCTATATTAAGGCATAAAATTAATAGTATTTATTATTCAATGGAGCAAACTGTTATGAAGCGCAAGGAACGGGTCCTCTTACAGGCGCCATGTGAATCATCACTTCGATATTTCCTGATGTGTATTTAAAACTCCAGCCCCCAAACAGCACGGAGTATTTCTGGATAACGTTTCCATGTGTGCATACAACATGTGCATGCAAACTATGCATCCACACCGATGGCTGGAGAGCAGGATGGTGACAGCAGCTGCCTGGGCTGCAGGCTCCTCTCCAGAGCCCTGCTGCTCCTGGCCAGCCAGATGCCAACTGTCAGCCAGCCAGGAGTGCTGCTGCTGCTGCCTCTGTACCCAAACATGGCCAGGTTGTCACCACGTCTGTCACTGTGGCACCACAGACACGCTACACAGGGTGGCAAGACCTGCAAAAACTGGTGGAAGAGGGACAACAGCACAACTGGCTGAGGGCATAGGGATGCTGCCTGAAGAAGGGACTTTTACTGAGGGAAAGGAGTAACTTCTATACACTTCCCAGAAAAGTCCACAGCAGTGGCTGTGTTGTTCTGGACAAACCTCACTCCAAGTAAATGGCAGTGGATTGTTCTTGGTTCCTTTATTCCTAAAAAAATTGTTTGTAGCTGAGCGGTTGCCACACAGATCTGAAGCATCTTGTACGCAGTGTTCACTGCAAATTTGGGAATTAAAAATCCATACCTAATAAAGCCTCAGTAACACTCCAATTGGCATCTCAACTTGCTCATGTTCGAGATCACCTGCTCTTCTCCCTCAAAATCCCCCAACACTTACTCTCCCTTAGCTGCTTCCTCCCTAAAAGCCTTGGCCCCTTCAGCTCTGGCTCCTTCAGCCCCGGTGACGGCAGCAGAGCTGCTCTTTTACATCTCTTTTCTTCTGTAATCTGATCTGTGCCTTCTTCCCTAATAAACCTCAACCTTTTTTTGAAAGTAGACCTTTTTATAATCCAAAACCCACTGCTGAAATCCTGCAGTAAGTCCATTCCTATTCCAGAAAGCCTTCAGCACCAGAAGTGATACTGAACTAAAGTTTCAGCAGAAATCCTATGGAAAAGGCCTAAATTAACAGTTGGATATTATGGACTATTTTATATCTGCTCTGTAAAACTTGGAAGACTTAAAGAAAGCCAAAATAAAGTTGCAGTCATAGTAATTTCACACAATTACTAAAGCCTAAAAGATTTTTTGAGAGGCAGAACCTTCCCCTGCACTCAAGCCCCCAATGTTAACACAAGCTGACTTCCTTAAAGCATTTTATCACCAGGTCACGCAACCTTCCCAGGCTTCCAATTGGCCTGGCAATGGGCTGGTCTCATCCACGGCCTCCTACAACACCTAAGATTAGTGGCTTTCAAATTACAAGCCACAGGCTTGGTCAGACAGAAAAGCCCATTAGGAAAGCTGCTCACAAGATCCTCACAGGCAAAGCCACCAGTTTGTTGGCTGCCTGTGTGGTTCAGAAGCTTCTATCAGGCTGCCTAAAAACACTCTGGGAAAAAAGAAGGAGAACCAGTTAGAGAAGAAAATCAAAGCCTGAGAAGCTGTAAATAACAATAGAGAGAAATAAGTCAGCTAATAATTGTAAGTAAGAGTCACAACCTTCAAGCCTTCCCACAACAGACTTATCACTTGAGCTGTTTACTGCAGATCTGAAAGCCTAAACTGGATGGCCTTTGATGTTTTTTTTGCTTCTAAAATACTCTTTTGCAGGTGATTCACAACACGACAAATTCTCAAACGGAGGCCAGTTACAATATGGGAACTCTTAGTTTCCAAAACAGAAGAGAAGGCAGGATCACTCACAAGTTCAAAGCGTTCTTTCAAAACACTAAATCTCATCCGCCTCTGAACTCCCGAACAGTTTGAGTCAAGCTCTTTGTTCACACCTTCAGCAAACCCAAAAGGGAGTCAGGATACAAGTAATTCAGTGGCCAGGAGAACTCGGGGGACAAGGACTCTGAGAGTAAATATTTAGGGAAATGTGTTGTCTTCACAGAAGCACAGGATAGTTGAGGCTGGCAGGGACCTCTCCGGAGATCAGCCCGTCCAACTCCCCTGCTCTGAGCAGGTTGCTCAGGGCCAGCTCTGGTTGTTTGGAGCATCCCCAAGGACAGAGACTCCACACCACCCTGGGCAACCTGTTCTTCGGCCATGCTCACAGTTTCTTCAGCTCACAGAGGGCTTTCCTTTGTGTCCTGATTCACCGGCACTGACTCAGTCCTGCGCGCTGTCACCAAGGGATGTGACATCACTCACGTCAGCAATGACATACAAGACTACTGACCCATCTAGCAGAGTGGCTGAATGGAGCCCAGCTCCCTGATCAAAGGAAGGCCCTGCTCAATGGGCCAGGAAAGCTGCATGAGGAGGGTAATTACAGGCCTGGCAGGATCAGCCTGATCGATGTTTACCAAGCCCTCTGCCCAGCCAGCTCGCTGCACATAATTGTGTGAAATGGCATTACTCAGCCTCCAGCCTCCCTCGGGAGCAGGAAGGAAGGAAAAGGGGCCCAAGGCAAGAGATTTGTATCAGCCGGAGTCTGTGTGTTGATACACGGGAGCGAGAGTGGATCCCTATCGGTGGCTGGAACTGGAGGCTCTTTAGGGTCCCTTCCAACCCAAACCATTCTGTGATGCTACAATTCTGAACTCACACAAGCTATTCCACTGCCTGATGGGCAGAACGAGCTGTCTCAGCAACAAAGGACACCCTTTCCAATGTTTAACATCCCTTTAAAAAACTTCCCTGCAGACAGAGAGGCCAAACAATCTTTAATTTTAGACCAGGGCTATGCAAGGACATCAAAAAGAAGTTACTTACTAATGGCCCCTGTGTAGGTTGGCTGTGTAAGGTCTTTTGGCACCTTCCTGTAGATGTCAAACCTGAAAGAGGAAAAGCAACAGCCATAAAACAGGTGGAACATTTCAATACATTTCGTGCCCCCACAGGGATGAACGACGCTGAAGTTTTTTCCATCAAGCTTTCCAACAACATTTTTTCAGCAGGCAGGAGGATATGGGAAGGAAAAACAAAACAAAACAAACGCCTTTTCTTTTGTACAATTATGTAACTGTGCTCTGCCTTGGCTCCCATTTCCAAAGCACTTCCCTCCACCTCCCTGTCGTGGATCTGTGCAATCTGAACTGTGAGAGGAGCCAGGCAAGAAGTCATGCTGGACAAGTTTACAGACCACTGTAAAAAGAAAAGGATACTCTACAGACTCCTGAATAAACATGCCTGGCAAAAAAACCCCAGTGAAACACAACCTATATTGCCCCCATAGTTTGTATCCTGCAAAGCCAAAAATAGACAACCCCAAAGTCAGAAATCCAGGTGTTGAGACAAAAAAACTTCCCTTGGACATTGGATACAACAACAGAAATTAACCCAACAGGTTTGTTCCTCCCCCAGCAAAACCCAGTTTAATATTAGACCGTTGTTTTGATTCAGTCATAGCTTTTAATATCCATAGGGCTCAGCTTTGCTATTTTAAACTCCCCATGGTTAAACTCTCCCTGCCCTCATGTGTTAGCTGTATTATTTCCTACCACCTTGTGTTCCTGCACGCCCAACCGCAATGCAGCTCTGACATCAGTTTTTCCACCGCTCAATAAAAATTAATTAATGCATTGAAAACACCCACCCACCCTAAAGAAGGAAGTGACCGGTTCTACCCCAAAATAGACTTTTTTGGATATGCCACAAGTGGGTGAGAGCTGATGCTTTTTCCAGCCCTGGAGAGGCACGAGGGGCACCAGCTTCCAAATTCCCAGTCTACACTGCACCAAGACGAAACGCCCCTGTGTTTACTCAGTAGCTCCTACTACATCAAATATTTTACTGGGAGTTTAAAAACTAGATCATTGTTCTTTTCTTTAGTCTTCAACAGCTGAGATAACTCTGAGGCACTGCACGAACAAAACAGCATTTGCCTTGCACGAGATCAGACAGATACTGTGCTTCACTCAGGAGCTGCAGCTGGAGGAAGGAAGGGAAGAAAGGGAACGGAGAGCAGGTAGAAAGGTATTTCACCTGCCCAGCTTGAGTCCTGAATAAGCTGTGCAATCACTTAACACCCCAACAGCCCTCTGTGAGACACCTGACAGCACTGCTGCACAGGAGCTGTGTTTTCATGACCCTTCTCACTGCTGTCTCCTAAACAGACCAGCAATATTCCCGAACCAAACAATCCATGTATGGTTTTCCAGCTGCCCTGAGAACATCTGGAAAGTGCTGTTCGCATTCTTTCCACATCCACCCGAAGCATCAGGATGGTGAAAGAACCCAAAGTAGCTGATGACATCATGGTCTCACAGGCAGAGGAAGCTGTTGCTCTCCCAGCCCATTAAATGCTGAAAGCTGGCGTCGTCTGGCCAAAGTCACAATAATAGATCAACAAGGCTAAAAAAGCTGAGGGAGAAACAGAGAGAGACAGAGCACGTGAACACCAGGAGCTGCTGAGTGTGAGCAAACACTCAGAAATAGGAAACAGCTCCAGGCTGGATTCAGTAAAACCAGCTGCGTGTGGATACTATAAAAGGAAGTTTGTTCTCACCATCAGAAATATTTACTAGTATTGAAATGATGGCCCATCACAGCATTAAAAGAAAAAAAAAATCTAGCATTTTAAACAACTCACTGGAAAGCTGATGTCACATGAGGCAGAGTTCTCTCCTCTCTGTCATTTTAATCATATAAGTAATACCCAACACCACAAATTAACCTTTCCACAGCCTAAGTAAGCTTAGATTAGGCAGAGACACTACAAAAAGTGCTCAGTTAAGGTTTTAAGGATGAAAGCAGAAGCTTGAAGGATGACATCCAAAACCTGACCCGAGCAGAGGGGAAGGCAAGGAGGGAAGGTGTATTAAAGCTTGCACAAGGATGCTGAAACGATCACAGCAATCAACCATAAAGGAATGGAAAAAGACAAGTCTGGAGTAAGAGGCAAACACTGCTGGTTAGATTTTGCTCACTGATGTGTGATAGCAGTAAATCCAAACAACCACCAGCCCAAAAGAAAAAGGACTGGCTACGTGCAAGTCTCCTGGCAGAACAATGAACTGCTTGGAAAAGACACGTTCTGAGCCAGGAGGGCTCATGGTCTGGCAAAGGAACAACAGTCCTCAGGGTTCCAGGCAACTTCTCATAAGGCATCTGATAGCGGCCACAATTTATACAATTTCCTCAGTCTGATCCTGGTTAGTGAAAACAGCAGTGGGGTTTATGCATTCAGAGAAGGGCAAGCGGGAAGCCCAACTGACATCAAAGTTTGAGGAGAATGATGGAGACAGCACGGCCAGGACACAGAGCCATCTTGTGAACTCTGATTTAAACTCCAAGTTAGAAGCAGATATGAAATGTAAAGGATTTCATGACAGCTTGGAAAGTATGTTTGTGATGCACCAGAGAGATTAAATGCTAGCAGTGAGGACAGAACCCCAAAGAAGGCTTCATTAATTACATATAATTATAAAAATAAGTAAATCAAGCAAGCTTCTCAATCAAATCTGTGAAGTTGATAAGAGTTATTGTAACAGGAGACCCCAGGCCCCAAAAAATGAGAGATCTGTGGAAGCTCCTATCAGACCTAAGGGTTACAAATCTGCCTTCACTAGAAAAACCTTTCTCCTTTTGCCACTGGCTCCTTGCCTACCTCCCAGAGCTGAAAGCAATCCCAGGAGAGCACTTACACTGTCCTGGGAAGAGAAAAGAATGAGGATTAGACACCAGAGATGATTTGTAATGCATGAGGGAGGAGGCCATGGAGCTGTGTGTGTGGCAAAGGGGAACAGGTTTTACTTGCCCTTGGGTCAGACATTCCTGCAAGCACCTGCAGTAAAAATTCCAACAAGCCTCCAGGTTCCTGAGGCATTGGTCACTTGGAGGAGTATTTGTACCCTGGGAACAGAGAGGAACCTTGTGCTCTGTTGCAAGAGCTGCCTCCCAGCTCCCCGCTGCACTCAAAGCAGTGGAAGGTATTAGTAATGCTGCAGGGAGACTGGATGTGCAGAGGGGCTGTACCTGCCAGCTCACAGGGCAGAGACGCCCTGTGCCACGCTGAGCATCCACTGCCAGAGCCTGGGAGTCATCCTACACGACCACGAGAAACCAGGGTGTAGATTTACAACTGCTCAGTGAACTCCCTTAACCTGCAGCTCACCCTGCTTTAGGAAGAGAGACATCGCTTTGCACTCCCGGAGCAGGCACATGTGCATTTTCCACGGCACGTTGTTTATATTTAGCTTTTGGCAACTTTCTTCCTCCCCTCTGAAAAGCAAGACTTGTAAGGCGAAGTTGTATCCTTGAGTTGATCAATTCACATCGTTTCAGAGTGGAAACAACAAACTTGCTGCTAGGAAAGTTCTTCCTCCAGGTCATACCCGTTCTCATAAAGTGAAGGCTGGGCCTTGCAGTTCCAGAATACGAGGCTAAAGATAGAATTAGGCTGTCATCAGTACAACAAAGGAACTTCCTGACACATCTATAGTGTCTTTTCTGTCAATGGAGAGCAGGGTTGCAAACAAAGAAATAAAAAAAGGCTGTTTGGCAATGTTAGAGGTTCGCAGGAACCAACATTCGTAACTAACATGAGGGAATGCTACGATACATTTTTATCAATCCAAGAGTGGAAAGGACACGGCAAAAAACTTTCTCACCTTCCTGGTGGGAATGTCAACAAACTGGTAAAACAGCATCACAGAGATGAGCAGGGGTCATTCCTAACTAGGCTCAAACAGAGAATTCACAAATCTTTGTGTGGTTAAGCCAGGTTTGGGGCAGAACTCCAGCTCTCTGATGGACAGGAGTGCCACAGTCCTCTTGGAAACAGTGAGGTGAAATCCAGGTGGTGACCTCAAAGGAGCTGAGCAAAAGGGTGGCAGATTTCAAATGCCAGTAAGTGTTAGAAGGATTTCAAAAGCTGTACCTACACTAATATGGGCTGCTGCTACTCAGATTTTTTCTTCAGACAGAAGTATATCACAGAATTATACAATGGTTTGGAAGGAACCTTAAAGAGCATCTCATTCCAAACCCTGCCATGGGCAGGGACACTTTCCACCATCCCAGGTGGCTCCAAGCCCTGTCCAACCTGGCCTGGGACACTTCCAGGGATCCAGGGGCAGCCACAGCTTCTCTGGGCACCCTGTGCCAGGGCCTCACCAACCTCACTGGGAACAATTTCTTCCCAATATCCAATCTAACTCTACTCCCTGTCAGTGTGAACCCATTCCCCCTTGTCCTGTCACTCCATCCCTTGTAAATTGTCTCTCTCTTTTGTAGCTCCTTCAGGTCCTGCAAGGCCACAGTGAGGTCACCCCAAAGCTTCTCCTCTCCAGGTGAACAATCCCAGCTCTCCCAGCCTTTCCTCCCAGCAGAGCTGCTCCATCCCTCTGCTCATCCTGGTGCCTCCTCTGGGCTCTGTCCAGCAGCTCCAGGTCCTCGCTGTGCTGGGCCCCAGGGCTGGGGCAGCTCTGCAGGTGGGGTCTCACCTGAGCTGTGACTGACAGTGCTGGATGAGTGGCAGGGAGGGCAGAAGACCCAAACACCGCAGTTTTTTCTAGAGTTGATGCTTCACCTGCCTGCCCTGAGCAGGGGATGAGCTCACTCCCTCAGCAGGAGCTGCCGCAGGCAGGGCTGCCTGCCAGGGCTTCATGTACACTTGAACAGCTTCAAGTTTGGACCCGAAATACTTCAGGAAATGAAGTAATAAATACATTATCTCACCGAAGATTTCCACACCTCCAAACAGAAGAATCCTCTCTGACATCTCTGGAATCTGGAAAGAGCTTTTTTAACAACTCTGTAAGATGCTGTTAAGCTTTTCATGAGCAAGAAGCAAAGAACGTGAGATAATTAAAAAACCCCAACAACTTATAAGTAGAACTAACTAGACAATGGTTCAATTTCAGTGTTCTGTAGCAAAGGGAAACTCTGATACCCAAAGGAGCTCATATCAGAGAATGAAGAACACTAATTCCTCCTTCAGCTTCCAGCATTTCAAGACAGGAGGGATACACTGGCCATGGTACTCAGGGCTGAGTTTCTGCCAGAATTACTGATGCCTTGTGTGGAGTCCCTGCAAAGACACAGCAGGAGCTCTGTGGAGATCTGGAGTGAGCAGCAGTGGGATGTTTCCATGTACCATTCTGCAAGGTCTGGTTTTACTGATTTACCTGATGGGCCAGGGAAAGGCTGTTTTGGAGCTCTTGGACTGTATTTTGGATCTCATTTAATCAAGCAGAACTGTAACACATTCTCATGTGGCACTTGGGCACAGAACAGAATTCAAGCACTGTAAATCGGCAGCAAAAAGATTAATTTTTGTCCCTTTCCAGAAGTTAATGCTCACAGACAGGGGAAAAATGGTTTTGTTCTTCAGGCAGATTATGTCTTTTCCCCAGGAGAACCAAATATTTAAACATCAGTCTTCTTTTTGAAGCATACTGGCTCTGTTGTAGGTACTTCAGCACGTCCTGAAAGTTAGAGGATGTGAGCATTCATTACAGCAAATTACATTTTTGATGTCAACGATGATTAAAAAAAAAATAAAAACCCAATCAGTATCATGGCTGACGTTCCACTTTCAGCAGGTCAGCGGTGGTGTAAATACACCACTGTCATCTTGGCTCAGCAGAAAGGGTCCATGGCTGTGATTCACCCAGAAGAATGTGGGTGTTGAAACAACACTAGATTCTCCACCTCCCATGTTCACAGCTTGGAGAAGTGGCATCTATTTTTCAGCAGATACCACATTTGGAGCTGAGGTCACTAATTCCTGGTGACATTACTCACTCTCAATAACCAGTCCAGTGTGGAGTGAACAACTACCTTCATTTTACTACACATCAGTAGCTCTGAGATCTCTTTGAATAGAAGAGTCAGCCTGGTGCTGCTGAACCAATTTGTTTCACTAACAAATAACTTAAAGTGACTTGCAGGGACAACACATTTTCCAGCAGAAACAGAGCTTCACCATGAAGTTAACCATGCAGCTCTACAGCAGAAGCGACTAAACTACACAACGGGGGAATTATCAAATACAGAGAGAAAAAGTTGACTTTGAAGGTGTGGAGTGTCTCTCACTGGGGATATTCCAGAACTGTCTGGACACAAAAGGTTGGACCAGTGACCCTGTGTCAGGTCAGGTCACCAGGTCCCTTCCAACCTGACCCGTCCTGGGATTCCGTGATTCTGAAAAAAGGGGTTTAGGGTCAGTAGAAATGCCATCCCTGAATGTCTCCTTCTTGGTAAGAAACACGGCTTCCTTGAGAAAGAGATGGGCTGCGGGTTGGAAAAGAGAAAGGCAAGGCAACTATGACACATAGACATGTGGAGGAAATAAAGAATAATACACCTTTCTAGGCTGAGGTGGCTTCCTGGATCAACAAAAACCCTCACTCAAGGGCTCCAGTTGAAGAGACAGCACAGAAGAAGCAAAGAAATAACAACCCCTCTCTTCAGCCCTTCAATGGGAGGTTGATTCGGGCCGTACCACTCAGATTTCTGTGGAGATCCCTCTTTCTCACACAATATTTATGTATCTACAGTACAATTAATTCACTCCCAAGGCAGCTGCCTACAGCAGAAGGCAGCAATAAGTCTGTCTTTTCACAGCCCTTTCGAAAGCACGGCTGTCACACCAAAATCACTCACTTTTTTTGCTCTAAACCTGGCACACACTAACACCACATTTTTAGGCAGTGTTCTCTGGTCTATAAAGTGAAAGAAGACTAAGCTGGCCTTTGAGGAACTATTTAATGCCAGAACTGTTTCCTTGCCACTGCACAAGGAATACAAGTGCGTTAAAGCAGTTACTAAATGTTGTTTACCTTTCTGCTTGTCTGCTGGTAATGCCCCATCCCATCTATCAGCAAGCAGCTGCAAACTGGAGATAAATTCTAGTGAAATATCGCTGCTGGTTTTCCCCATTTGTCAAGTCCTCCTTGCAAACCAAAGGAAAGGGGATCAAGAGTGTGGCTGCAAACCTCAAATCTCAAGAAGCCAGGAAGGCATGAGGTCACTATTTTTCCACACACACACACCAATTCCTGACTAAACAAAGAGCTTGCCTGTTCTTTACAAAGTCTACTCATTACGCACTCACCAGTAAACCCAGTTACAACGTGGAAGAGAGAATTTCTACCATTACACACTGTACTTGTCATGGTCAAGAAATGACACACAGGCAGCCCATGCAGACATTAAGTTTTAAGAAACTCAGTCTTGAAAAAAAAAGGTGCATTTTGTCAAAAGAAGATAAAGTACTCTATTTGTTACACTGGTTTTCTTCTTCAGGTGGACAGAAAAAGTGCAGCAGTGTGCTTCTCTGGGAACATTCATTCAGAACAACAATCCCAGACTGCTTTTGATGAAAACAACATCAAAAAAAACTACAGCACTGTGGAAGATACACAGAGAGCAAGACAGGTGCCAAATACAGCCCCAGACAGTCAAGCCTATGCCAGCATCCATTTGGTTTTTGATAAGAGTCACTTTGAGGCAGGTCTGTCTGATAACAGGCTTGAAAACATCCACTGCCTTTTCTTTGAGAGTGTCTGTCATTTAGACATTCTAAACAAATTCATTTTTAGGCCACATCTCTCAGAATTACACCAGCCTCTCTAATTACTTCATGTAGATATCAGTGAATCCAGCCAACTACAATTTCTATTTAAGTGCCTTTAAAGAGACGAATCATCCTCAACTCCAAGGATTAGTTTTCCCTGGAGACAAGGACATAACCTTGGGATTTGTCACTCGACACACTTCTGTTCTTCCTCTTACCATTTCCTATCTTCCTCCTTGAACCTTTTTGTTGTTTTACTGCATTCCAGAGAGCAGAGATGGTTGGGTCCATCCCCTTTATTTGGGTTCCCCAGGACCTACAGACCTGATGCAGAGCCATCCAGCTCTTCCCACAAGATTTGTATACCTGGGTCTATTCTGAAGTTTGATTTCATGACAGAAGAGCTGCAATAGCAATTCAGGAAACCCAGACAGGTGTGAAGCAAGAAGAGAATGAGCAACCTCAGCCCCACTTCAGGAAACACGTCTGAGTGCACACGAAACGAGCTGGAACGATGGTTCTGAAGAGCCTCCCCCCATCCCACCACACAGCTTTGTTTCCTTCTATTCCTGCTGCTCCCACCTCTGGAAGACCCTTCCCTGGAGACAGCAGAAGAGTTTATGGACTATGAGTCATTCAGTACCTGCTACCATTAAGGCTCTTAGCAGAGATACCAATTACAGATGAGAATCCACTTTGCATAAAACTCTTCATCATTTTTAAGAAGGACATGGAAAGCAGAGAGAAACTCAGTCACGGTAAATATAGTTTGGATTAAGTCCATCTGACATTCTAAGATGACTGTGCACAAACAGACTCCATTTTCTCTCTCCAGGAACGCTTCAGAGGAGGTTGGTGTTGCGAAGGGGAGATCAGAGTTTAACCACTCTGTCTGTCTCAGAAGCTTCCCTTCTCCCCTTCCCCAAATCAATGCAGCTTGGAGGCAGAAGGGGAGGAAAAACCCAGGCCTTATTGGTTATTTTCCATGTGAATTCATGGTATTAAAAGGAAGCTCTGCCTGCTGTCAGAGCAGGATCACTCAGGCTGCAGACCCGGCCAGATGGAAACGCCCTGGCTTTAATCCCCAGCGGTATTTCTAGAGAAACCTTCCCACCAGAGGCATGCTGCTTAGTGACAAGGAGCATTTCTATCTGTGTGCTCTGCTCACTTCTCAGGCAGCTTCTCTGCTCATCTGAGCAAAGCCTGAGAATTAGAAGTGCCTCAGAGAAAACCTGGCTCCCTCCAGCTCCAGCATGGTGGGGTCTGTGATCAGCCACTGCAACACCCAGGGACGGCATTCCCCATCCTCTCCCCAGCACCCATAACGTAAATACGAAGTAAACCAGATTCTCAGGCTGTAGCTTCTACATCAAGAGTGGAGACGTGGAGCTCCTGGAGCGCGGCCAGCGGAGGCTGCGGAGCTGAGGAAGGGCCTGGAGCATCTCCGTGCCCAGGAAAGGCTGAGGGAGC
>VZTF01004509.1:668038-680144 GCA_013397755.1 Cnemophilus loriae | reverse complement strand
TGACCCTCTGAGGTCCCTCCCAGCCTGACCCATCCCATCAAACTGCTGCCCCCAGACCTGATCTCTTGAGACAGACCAAAAAAAAATAGATGGGACTAGAAAAAAGTAAGAGAAACTAAGAAGGCACAGAGAATACTCCGGTGTTACTGAAAAACTGGATTTTAAATAAAAAATCCAATCACTTAGCTAAGAGCTTCAAAGCTGTTTAACGGGCAGTGACTGTTCCTCTGTTCCCTTGGGTCACTGCTCCCAAACAATGACTTTGGGACAATTCACCCCAGCTCTGTCAACAAAGCTGCTGGGCAGCAGGAGCCCAAGCACACCGGTGAGGAGCACAAGCCATCAGGTGGCTTTTAACCTCTTCAGAGGCCATTTAGCTCTCAATAAAACCAAGCAGGCTTAGATACAGTCTCACTCCACCAAAGGCAGGCAGGTCCTTCTATCAGAACACACTTTTCTGGCTTTGTTCTCTCCTACAAAGCACATCAGACACTCGTGGTAAGATCTTGAAAAGCAAAGCTGTTACTTCTGTAAAATGGATAAATCTAAAGCCACCAATTTAGCTTTCAATGTGACAGCTCAAGCTGAGGGAAATACAGAGGTAGAACAAACAGCACAGCTGAGTCAGGTTTGCACACACGGCGCTCTTTTGATTAGCAAAATACCATTTACTTAAAAAATAAAAATAAAATCCCAGACGCCTGTCTGAAGTAGCTGGGGGGAGTTTTACTGCTCACAGTCGTTCAAACCATCCCTAGAACTCCTGTGCCCAGCACCAGAGATAAAAAGATTAACCTCTTTACTTGTTAAATTGATCTTATTCAGCAGTGTAACATCTGGGGTGTGCAGAGATGGCCTGAAAGATCAGCTACCCCATTCCACGTGCTCAGCAATGCCCTGGGCTGGATTACGTTCCCCAGGTGCTTGAGAGCTGCTACAGGAAAAAAGTCAGACCTGGTCTGACCAGCATTTTGGAGCAAGTCTCAGAACCAGGAAAGGCTGGGCTTTAATTGGGGAAACATCAAGAAAAGCATGTCCTTTTTAAGCAAAGCCTCTCTTACTTGACTCTAAAAAAGCATCGAGTTCCAACTCCCTCTGCATTTTCAATTCCTGTGGTCCCTGTTGTACCTGTGGTGGGCAAAAATCTTCAATTTTGCTCCACGAACCTAGCAAAGAAAGAAGAATTTCTTCACACAGTAAATTCACTCTAAAACAGGTGAAGACTGTAGAGCTGCCTTATTCTTACACATTACTCTACAAGTGTATACGAAGCATTAATTTTTCTATTTTCATTGAGAAATATTAGTTCAAGATTTCATTCTGAAATCCTTTCTTTAGCTGTTTTTCTTCCCACCCAAAGACAAGTGCGTGTTCTGACAACTCTGCAAGAACACTTAGCTCCTACAACCCACCACAGACAATAAAAAGCAAAAACTCTTCTTCCAATCCAACCAAGTAGGTGAAATCTGTTTAAATGAATGGGAAAACAATGGTACGAAGTCAGCAGCAGGGGCAGAAAATAGGAACTACTGACTTTGAGCCCTTCATTCTGTTAATTCTTTGTTTAGATGACATTTCTACGTTTCCTGTCTGCTGGCAGATGAGAACATAATGTGCAGAGAGCAGCTCAGGACAGCTCTGGCAGAGCCAGGCTGCGATCCCACGGACGGGATGAGCAGTGGAAGCCAACAGACCTGAGTTTGTTCTGCTCCCGGCGCTGACTCACCGCGTAATTCCTGTTCCACTCAATTAAACCTTTCTTCTTCAGCTTGTTCATTCTGCACAGCAGCACCTGGGAACATCTGCCCACCTTTCCTCAAGCACGTGGAAATCTACAGATGGAAAACTGCAAATGTCTGAAGCAAAACTGGGCAAAGCTCCGAGTTCTGCCTGAAGGAATGGCTGGGGTTGTGCTGGGGGGGGGTTTAGGTTGGATATCAGGAAAAGGTTCTTCCCCCAGAGGGTGCTGGGCACTGCCCAGGCTCCCCAGGGAATGGGCACGGCCCCGAGGCTGCCAGAGCTCCAGGAGCTCTCAGGGACAGGGTGGGATTGTTGGGGTGTCCGTGTAGGGCCAAGAGCTGGATCAGTGATCCTTCTGGGTCCCTTCCAGCTCAGAACATTCTGTGATTCTTTGAAGGTCTGTACCAGGAAAGCAGCAGGAAGGTGGCTTTAGGAAAACAAACTGGATGTGCTCTGCAAGAGCTGAGCTTGGTTCAGTACCGGGGCTGTGCCTGGAGAGCAGTTTGTGAACAGTCTTGATGGTTTTGTGAATCGGGACACAAACTTTGAAGCATGTGCAAAGTAAGATAAGTGATCCTGCTAATCTCAGTTTCACACAGAAAATAAACACTGAATACACAAACACCAAAGCCTGGCCCTGAGTGTGAGCTGGAGATGCAAATACAGATTCAAAGCCAGACTAATAAGCCGATACTTGTAAATACCAAGCAGTTATTAACACATTTTATAAGATTAACACCCGCGTAACAGCAGATAAGGCACACATCATTAAGCAATCAGCCAGTCCTCATTTACACACAATGGGACATTAAAACACACCGCAGAACCTGAGCTTTACTGGACAAACTCTCAAGGCTTCAGAATTACATCGGAAACTGTTTAATCTTCAATTACTTTGAGCAAGCTCTGATACGAGAAGGACCAGACAGGGAGGTGGAGGGGCTGATGGAGTTTTAAACCAGTTTATCTGGACTGCAAGGAGGTGAAGACTGCAATTTTCAAACGCTGTGACTGACTTCTCACTCACAACATCCCACCAGTTTTCAAAGCAAACAGGATTTTTTTTGACCTGCTGACTCTCCACACTTTTAAACACAGGAGTGAAATGTAGGAATAGGTTTCCTTGCCAGCCAGCTCCTCCCTCTTAATTCTAGTTCCAAGAACATAATGAAACTAACAGAGGAAGTGTCTGAAACAAGGAGGAGTACTGAGAACAAGAAAACAAGGTTAGGCCAGGAGGACTGTCATTAATTATATAATCCAGCCTTTGGGTAACTGGACATTTAGGGAAAGGGGCTGAGAGAACCTTGGAGGCATCAGCACATTATGTCACCCGGCCTGCTGGTTACATAGCAGGTACAGGATCTGCATAGGGACAGAAAAACAAACCCATTTATTTCTAGGACAAAACACTATGAATCCCCACAGCAGCTGCTGAAGAAAAGGCACGAAAATCCATACATTCTGCTCCCACTTAGATTGATTCCTTTCCAAGGAGCCAGTTCTCCTTTTTCCTCCTTTCTGCCCACTCAGTGGTTCCATTGTGCTGTCCTGCAGAACACCTTTTTGTCAATCATGTGCCAAATTTTGTGCTTTTATTCTTCCAGGGCATATCAAGCTTGTTCTCTCAGGAATACACACAGCAATTGTATCGCTGCAATATGCCAAAAGTGCAACTATTTTAGGTGACACTGAAGGATGGAAGACAGGAAGCGGTACATCACTTTTCTTCTTCCTTCAAAATAAAATGTTAGGCTTAAACATATTCCAAAGGCAATTAGGAGGAGAAGGAAAGTATAATCCCAAATACTCAAAGGTGGAGTCTTGCCAGCAAGCATTTTATTTCCTTTTAGGCAGTGAAGCAGGTGTCAAAATGAAGGATGGAAGAGAAATGTATTTTTAATAAAGTGAGCAAATTACACTCTGCTTCATCAAAACAGGAGAAAAGTGTCACGAAGAAAAAATGTTCAAGTAAGGGGACTGGTATTTAAAGGGATCCAGCCCTTTGCTGGACTGTAAGAGCCATTGTACTCCTGAGTGGGAGCAGCATTTTCTGGAGAACAGAGAGAACGGGGAAGAGCATCAAACATATATGGCTGCTCCCCAAACCAAGCAAATTGTTCAGATACTTGAACGCCATAAGCTGACTGTAACCCTTCCTGGCCCAGAGGGTTGAACTCAGAGATTCCTGTTCCTGCAGCTCCCCAGCACATCCCAGCACTTCCATCCTTTGTGATCTCCTTGGTCCTGAACATCTCTCCTTTTCCCAGTGGGACACCTGCCAGCTCAGGGTTCTCAACCTCCTGCCACATTCCCTTCCCACAAACAAACAAAAGTCCTGATCTGCAGCAGACACTGAACACAATTCAGAGCTGGGCTGTGAGTTCCAAGAATTTACCTCCACACAACCAGGCAGCTATGGAAAAAGAAAGAGTTGCACCATAGTCTTTCCCACAGCTTCCAGGAATCACAAAACATTAAGGCTCTGCTGCCTTGCACTGCTGAACACCTTGAAACAAGATCTGGGAAGAACTATTTTAGCATGAGAAATGTGCAGGTTTTATTTGTGGAAGCTACTTTCTGATGTAAGTCCCAGCTGCACTTGCTCAGCACAAAAATCAGAGATTGGTACGAAAGAGCATGAACAAATGTAACATCTGGGGAATCAAAAAAAAAGGGGAGAGAGGGATGTGTGAAGAAAACAACTCCATATTCATAAGACTTCCCTCAAAAGTACACAGGCCAATCCACACCTATTGCACCACAGAGAGATTTCTCCATATTAGTAAAAGAAACTCCTAGCCCATACAAGGGATTCAAATATATTGTACTTTTCCAGAATATCAGTAACTCTGCAGTGACCAGCTCAGGTTCTCCTATTTAAATTCCAGTCTAAGGAGACAAGAATTTCTGTCCAAGTTTCTACAACTCAGTCCTATTTTTATCTGCACATAAGTGTGTTACCTACAAGCAAGTACAACTCTCCTGCATCACCTGGCTTCCAAGTCCAGTTCCCGGTTTGACACAATTTCCAAGAAATATCTGTATGGGTGCCCATCAGAAAAACATAACTGATACAGACCCAAGAGATATAACCTGTCATAATGCAGCAACCACATTCAGATTTCAGTGCAGTACGGTCACATTTGATTTAGAATGACACAGAATCCGAGCAAGGCTCCAAGACTTCACTTTTATCAGAAAACAAAGTTACATTTACATTACTCGTGTTTTCGGGGGCACACAGTGGTCTACGGAGATGGACAATTTGGAAGCCAAGTGATCTGCTTTAGGATATACTTGTTAAATAAACACTAAGGAATCGTGACCTCCTGAAATCCTGTCAGCAGTAATACAGGCCTGCACATTCTAACACAGCATTTTGAAGGCTCTTCTGTTACATGCCAATCGTTCTGGCTTCTCTGAATTAAACTAAATACATCTCATTTGGAAACATCCTTCAGAAAAAACAAAGAGAAAAGCAAACATCCAAATATCCACAATTCAAGAAGTGAATTGCACTGGCCAACTGCATCTCGTGTGTGCCTGCTGTGATTATTACTGAAATACTCAGACATTTCAGTATAACGAAGGTTTTGTAGATCGTGGCAAGGCTGTGGTTAATTTTTTGGCAGACTAAGTTTTCCATTTCGAGAACAGCTGGCTCTGTACAGGAATACCTAGACATCACTTCAGGGCTTGTGCTTGGACAGAAGACAAGGAAAACACACGATTCTCCACGTCTTCGTTCATCGCAAGACTATTCTTTCCTCACCACCTCCACCATTTGAACTACACACCTAAAAAATACACCAGCACACTTCAAAATACAAGCTCAACAACATCCACAGTTCCCAGTCCAGGCTGGTGGCATTGCTTCAGTTCTGTTTACAGTGTGATTCAGTCATTTTCACAGCACTGAACTATGATGGCATGAAGGAAGCATCTATGTCACCACGGACTGAACAAAGGAGGACAGTTAAAGTTCAGAAGGAACAATGCAAAACTTTCCTACAAAGCCAGACCTTAATATTTCCCTACTTACTCAGGAAAAAAAATCTCCACTCCAATGGTATTTTGAGAGAAATGATGCACTAGGGAGACTCAGGAAGAAATATTTACATACATGCACACCATGTATAATCAGTTATTTGTGGCACAAACATCAATAGACTCTGTCTGTACAGCTCTGCTTGCCCATCTGACTGCTGTGACTGCAGAATAATTTCTCAGGTGCCCTCAAAGGGCTATTGTTGAGCCAAAGTTAGTCATGGCACTGCCTGGCACCCAAATCCACGTTGGTCATTACGTAAGGTGGCAGCAATACCACTTGAAGGGTTGTTTACCAGTGGCATTGCACAATGTGAACTGGAACAGGCTCGCCAGACGTGGCTGCAGGTGGGGATGGAAATGCAGTTACTGCTGAAATGAGCTCAGTTTGGCAGAGCATGGTGCTAATGATGCCAGGGCTGTGTCCCTGTATGGGACATTCACTTAAAAAGATGGACTCGATGATCCTTGTGGGTCCCTTCCAAATGAGAACATTCTGTGACTCTGTAATTTTATAAATCTGTGACTACCCAAAACAGAGCTGTGCTATGGCCACTAGACATTAATTCAGGAAGTGATGGCTACCTGCTCAATCACATACAGGAATTAATATTTTGCACAAAATCATTGCAACCTTACTGCTCTTAGGAGAGCGAGTATGTTCGGGTTTAAATCAGACCTAAGAATTGTGATGCTCACACTTGTGACCGGGCACAGTTGTGAAATAGATCCCTGACCAGATTAATGAGCACAAACCAGGAGATTTTAGGTGATTTTGAGCCTATGGAGAAAAATCTTCTCCAAACTAACCAACCCCTCAGACACCTTCTCATTCACTTGTGAGCTTAAGGCAAATAACTTGATTTTAGTCTTCAGGCTTCAGAAAAGAAGGAACAAAACTGTCTTTCACGATCTCCCCATTTTTCTTCCGGCAGGCTTGGGAGGATCTTTCTCTAACCCTTCAAATCCCACTTCAACTTGTCTGGGCAAGTGGCAGTGTCTGTGGCACAGCTCAGGACAGGGCACACACAAACCTTTGTGGTGCCACTGCCGTGCTCAAACCAGCTGCACGACCCATCAGCTCTGAGCTGTTTGTTCTCCTCTCTCCTCCTCCCTCCTCTGCTTCAGCCAAGAACACTCCTACCTGCTGCTATCGCCCTGCACCTGCCCGCAAATGAGCCCAGGGTGCCTCTCCTCCGAAGTTCAGCCAGTAATTCAGCCCAAGGAGGGAGTGTGTGCTGGTGCAGGCGGTTAAAGGAGGAGCTGGGACAGAGGCAGCAGGTGCGCGGAGCACCAGGAGCTGATGGAAGCTGATGCTTCACGCCGCACGTGAGAATTCCTGAGCAAACATCTACATTTCCACTGACATTTAACACGTCAAGCAGTCACCATTTCTGCTGAACAACTGGCAAACGTTCAAACACAAGACAAACAAATCCCGGACAAGTTGAAGGGTTAGAGAAAGATTTTCAGTTGTGAACCTCCCAAGCCTGCTGGAAGAAAAATGGGGGGATCATGAAAGACGGTTTTGTTCCTTCTTTTCTGAAGCCTGAAGACTAAAATCAAGTTATTTGCCTTAAGCTCACAAGTGAATGAGAAGGTGTCCAAGCGGTTGCTTAGTTTGGAAAAGATTTTTCTCCACAGACTCAAAATCACCTAAAATCTCCTGGTTTGTGGTCATTAATCTGGTCAGGGATCGATTTCACAACTGTGCCAGGTCACAAGTGTGAGCATCAGTTTGTCTATTCACCATCACAACTCCTAGGTCTAATTTAAACCCGAACATACTCCCTCTCCTAAGAGCAGTAAGGTTGAACTGTGTCAGCTTCGGTTAAGACTGAACAATTTGATTTAAAAAACTCTTCAGGAACTGAAGTGAAGACCTGCCTGTGTCCCAAAGCAATAAAAATGATCCACAGGTCTGAATCAGCACACCCACATTAAAATATCATTTATCACAGACATGCCAAAGAACAGCTGACAGTGGGGGCCTGTTGTACTGTGCAGATGGAATAAGAGTTTTTGCCTTCCATCCAGATCATCATTTAAATCTAAATCCTTTCTAAGCCTGGCTCCTTTCCCATGACCTCCAAAATCCGGGTACAGCACACTGTTACTTCCTACAGGTTATCACACTGTGGAAAAAAACCAACCAAACCCCAAAACCAAACAAGGAACAATTAAAAAAACCCTAATGAAAACATCACAATGATTAACTGTGGGAAATAAATTCTGAATTTCTCAGTCACACACATAAATAAGAATTCACAGATATTTGCCCCTCTATGCCAAACACCTGGCCAGGGCACAACTGTGAATTACCCAGAATTAGAACAAAAACTTGATTTCAGAGTGGTCTATTTTAGTTTTTCACAGTGTAACCAACTAAAGTCACGAAGATGGTTCAGAAGTTTCAGTATCTTACAAACTCATCAGTAACTCTTCCACGCAAACAGGCAGGTGCAAAGAAAAGCCACCAGTCAAGAGAATTTGCAGCAATGCTTCTTTCTACCCTGTCCACCTCCACTGCAAGGGAGTCACTTCATTTTTACATCTGTAATTCTCATTTTCACTGTGTAATTTTTAATACCTGAGCAGTCTGAAGTCCCAGCACCAGCTCTGAAGTCCCAGCATCAGCTCAGCCTCCTGCTAACCGGATCACACAACATGTGGGAACCCTTCTGGCTGGCTCACAATCACCACTCAAGATGACCCAGGCTTAGAGTTTAATCTAATTATGATTTGAACCATCCCCAGAGGCTGCGAGTGTGCAGGTGAAACCAGATCTTAAAGGCTCCAAGGGGAAATACCCTTTCAGCTCCCGTGAGTGAACTCAAAATCCCCAATCAAACACATACAAAGCTGCTTTGCTGACACAAGATCTACAAACCAGGAGATGGGCAAGAAGGGAAAAATCTGTCTCTCTCTTTCAGCCAAATGAGTGTTAAAAAAATAGGAAAGAAGCAGGCCTTCTGGAAATACAAACTGATTGAGTAGTTCTGTAGGAGGGCTGGTGTCTTGTGACATGCACTGAACAGACCTGAACTGAAGGCTCCAATCTGGAAGCTGAAAACTTGGTTCTGTACCAACATCACAGCAGGACTGGGGGGATTAGTCTGAATGAAACGCTTTGAAAAATGAAAAGCATTAGGTAAATACTGAGTATTATTAAAACCCTAAAGATACTCGGGACGGAATAATTATTATTCATGTGAGATTACTGTGAAAATATTGTTTTATTTATGAATTAAATGTTGTTTGTATTACGGAAGGGAACCACTGATAAGCCAAGAAAATAGAAGTCCTACAGAAAAAAAAATTGTACAAAAAAGTACAAGTAACAAACCAAGCTACTTCCACATCAGACTTCAAGAAGGATTTTTAAGCAGTTTCGGTTCTTCAGTCTGGTTTAGTCTAAGACAGAGCAAAGAGATTTAGTCTCATGGATGTAAATTATTTCTTTGGCTTTTAGTTGGTGAAGAACAGGGACATTTTTGGTCCTGGGCTGTTTTAATTACTTGCCATTTGTGTCTCCCTCATCTCCAGATGAGATTCAGGCAATCTACTCCTCTTAGAGCTACTTTATGTGGAAACAGAGCTCAAAGCCTAAACTTCCAGCTGGTCTACAATGCCCCTCTCTACACCTGATGTCAGCTGTCAACATCCTGCCATTCTAAAATATCAAAAATAAAGCTCTAAGTAAGGGGAGGATACAAAAACAACAAAACCTTGTCTTTCCAAATGTCCTTGGCAGAGCAGCTAAGGACAGAATTCCTTCAGATGCAATGCAGACCTGTGAAATGTGTGGCCTCCAGCAGAACACACCTTTCCACCTGGAATTTTGGACTCTAGAAGATATGCAGGGGCACTTTTAAAAGTTTCTTAAGCATCTGAGCCTCTAATCATACACAGGAATGTAGAATCCAGGGTGCCAAACTGTACCTGCCAAAGGGAACACCCCACTGAGATCTCTGAGGGAAGAACCTTGCATTTTACATGATGAAAATGTCACTTCTTCATTCAGAAACTTACTCAAGGTGGTGACCTTATTTCCTCAAGAGCCTTGTATTGCATGTTCTAGAGTTGTCAGGAAGTACCTGTACATTTTTTTTAACGTGTGCATCATACTTTACCTATAACAGTAAAATTTTCCAGCCTCAGCAGATTTTGTTCCACTGCCTGCACTATGAACAAAACCCACAACAGCTAAAAAGGGCTCTAACCTTTGCAACTCTTTTGGTCCTGAACTCTGTTCGTGCTTCTAAAACAGGAAAGTGGTTTTCTGCACGTGACAATAGTTCCTCTGTACTTTGAATATAAAATTCCTGTTATCAATGGCAGCCTTTGAAAAATTCATCCTTGCAGAAAAGCTGAACTTCAGTGAGCTTACGTTATTTGAGAAAGAGCTTTGAAGTGTCTATTTCTAATCCTCCACTCTGAATGACAAAGAAGTTATTTGCAATTGCGAATCTTTAAAATGCACATCTGAACTGATGTCTCTGTTTTTGTAACTCATTAACATGAACCCTGCAATTCAGCTTTTACTGAACGTCTTTGTTCCATTCCAAAGTGAAGTGCTAGTGCTGCCTCTTAAGATGATTGTGCTCTTGGTGAGCCAGTGTTTCCACACGCACATTCTGAGACCCAACAGAAATTACGTTTTCAAAGACATCAGAAATAACATTTGCTTTATCTGCTATTACAAAGTGACAGCCACAGCCCAGGATCTCTTATTGTTCGTGTATTTTACAAGTCTGAAAACGGATGGCAATAGGATTCGCAGCTGGCAGAATGTCTCCAAAGCTGAGAAGAATTTCTCTATCAAATTTTGCACAAAAGCAGAAACGAGGCTCTGGGCCCCGGATCCCACATGATCCAGCAGATGCTGTTTCCAGCTCCAGCAAGTTTTCATTCAGAAGCAACTGCCTCCATGTTCAACAATGCCCCATGGATCACACAGGATCCTGTTAGCCTGTATAAATGAGAGGCCTGGTTTAGAGTTACAGTAAAAATATAATGCACAACTTTTTGTTTGGGAGAACTAAAAAACTGCACTAATCACCACTTCCCAGCTCAAGGGGGTGAACATGTAGGGGTCATGATGATCCACCATGGAAAGGACTGTAGTTAACTGTATATTCCCAAAAAAATGGATGTATTTTTTACTGTACTATCAATGTTGTAGTAAAACCTGTATGAGAAAACTCATCTGTGCACGTTCCCCTTGGCATCTCTGAACTTGGAAAGGTGCAAATTGCTGGTTCAAGAACAGCTCAAAAAAGAAAATGAACCCACAGTTGCTATTTTGGCTCCAGTGAAGTCAGAGGAGTCTTTTTCACTTCTGCTTTGGTACCTGACGCTGCTACGGCCCAGGGGAGGCAGGAGCTGCCCAGAAAGGCCAAATCCTACAACATGCACCTGCTCCAAATGGCAAAACCAAAGGTGGAGGCGTTGATGTTGGTTCCCAGCCATCAGACACGTGGCACAGCTTCGGCACACGAAGCCTCGCGTGGGAGCCCCGCTGTGAAGAGTGAACCCTTACAGATGCTCTGGGAGCTCCACCCTAAATAGTGACCCCCTAAAGCCGCTGTGAGAGCCCCACTGTGACCTCCTAAAGCTACTGCGGGAGCCCCACCATCAGAAATGACCCTCGAAAGCTGCCGCGGGAACCCCACTATGAGGAATGATGCCCTAAAGCTGCCATGGGAGCCCCACCACGACCTTCTAAAGGTGCTGCAGGAGCCCCACGGCAAAAAGTGACCCCCTAATCTGCTGTGAGACCCCAGGCGCCTGCGGGAGGAGCAGCAGCCCAGCACCTCCACCCAACACCCGCATCCATCACTCCGAAGGTCCTGCTGCTCTTCCCGTCCTGCCCGGGGAGCCCAAACTCCGCACACCCCCTTCGGCTCGATGGAACCGCATTATGGAGCAGCAGGCGCTGGCGGGGCACAGCCTCTCCGTTCCCACAGCCCTTCCCTGCGCACACCTCATCCATCCATCCATCCATNCCCGCGGGCGGGGAGGGCAGGGCAGCGGCGCGGGGCGGTGGCGGCCGGTCCCCGCGGGGCGGGCGGGCTCTGTCGCGACTCTCGGCGACACTCACCTCCTGAAGTCAAAGGGCATGGTGGTGGCGGTGGTGGTGGCGGGCGGGCTGCGGGCGCCGCCGCCCCCGGGCCCGGCTGTCGCCTCGCTGCCGGCGGCTGCAGGGCCAGGAAGTGACGGCCCCGGCCCCGGCCCCGGCGCCGTGCAGCCCCAGCCCATTGGGCGGCCGGGCCGGCCGGGGCTTCCGCCGCCGGGGTACGGGGGCGGCGGCACC
>VZTF01004509.1:640127-667992 GCA_013397755.1 Cnemophilus loriae | reverse complement strand
CGGGATGCGGGGTGAGGGATCCGGGATGCGGGGGGAGGGATGCGGGGTGCGGGATGCGGGATGCGGGATGCGGGATGCGGGCTGCCCCCGGGCCCGCCGAGCTCCCCGTGGAGAGCTCTGCAGGGTCCGCTCGATGCTCCCCGTGCTCCTCTCAGCCCCGCGGCTTCGAGGGCGCTGCCAGCACGGAGTCACGGAATTATTTCGGTTGGAAGAGAGCTCCAGGATCATCGAGTCCTAACTGTGCCCGATGCCCACCTTGTCCCCCGCCCAGAGCACTGAGTGCCACCTCCAGCCCTTCCTCGGACACCTCCAGGGATGGGCACTCCAAACCTCCCTGGGCACTTCCAAGGCCTGACCACCCTTTCCATGGGGAAATTCCTGCTGATGTCCACCCTGAGCCTCCCCTGGCCCAGCCTGAGGCCGTTCCCTCTCCTCCTGTCCCTGTTCCCCGGGAGCAGAGCCCGCCCCCCCCGGCTGCCCCCTCCTGTCAGGGAGTTGTGCAGAGCCACAAGGTCCCCCTGAGCCTCCTTTTCTCCCGGCTGAGCCCCTTTCCCAGCTCCCTCAGCCCCTCCTGGGGCTCCAGACCAGAGTGTGGAGGCTTTTCAGGCTTTGTCCGGCATCTTTTGCACTCTCGGCATTACAATGATTACCAGCGTGTGTCGGTGACTGCCCCACAGGCTGTGTCTGCAGACAGAGCCAAGCCACGGTGACAGACAGGGGAAAGTCTCACACCTGCAAGTGCCCACGTAGGAAGGAGGAGCACCCACCTCTCCATGCCTGTGCACCCTTTAAGTTCAGCTTAGATACTAGGAAGAAATCCTTCCCTGTGAGGGTGGGGAGGCCCTGGCACAGGGTGCCCAGAGAAGCTGTGGCTGCCCCTGGATCCCTGGCAGTGCCCAAGGCCAGGCTGGACGGGGCTTGGAGCAGCCTGGGACAGTGGAAGGTGTCCCTGCCCATGGCAGGGGGGGAACTGGATGATCTTTAAGGTCCCTTCCAACCCAGGCCATTCCATGATTCTATGATAAGCTCCTTTAGGGCCAGCACGGCTCTTTCACCTGCTCTTGGAAGTCTTTTTTTTGCAATTTTACTGGAGACAAGGGATTAAAGTAAGAAAAAGCTCCCCATTCGTTAGACGAGGCATTTCCCCAGTCTTTCCATTTTGCCTGCATGCCTTTTTCTGGCTGCACCCCTGCCAGGTGCAGTGCAATGCACGAGGCTAATCCTGCACTGCTGCATGCAGTATCCCCGTTCCTTCCCATAATTCTGTCACCAGCGAACAGCATCCCTCAGGGAGGTTTTGCTGCAGGTAGAGTGGCTGCTGCTGCGTTCAGAATCGCTGTCACTCACAGGCAGTGCAGGTTAGCCTGCACTGCAGGAACAAAACACAGCTATTCCTGCCTTTTAAGTCTAAAAGCAGGGCAAGAGAAAAAGGGAAATGACAGCAATCTGAGTATGCAACATACTGCATTTCTAATTGATTCTGCATCTTTCTTCCTCTTGCTTCTGCTGTCATCATTTCTTTACTTAGAGATGCACATCTTTCCATTTTTTTCTTTTCACACAGAAACTAGGCCCATACCTGGTTAAAAAAAAAAAAGAAATTCAGATTGAAATAAGCAGAGGAAAACTACTGAAGAGTCAGAGCTGTTAATCGATACCATTTTCGTTCAAAGAGAGAGATAATAATTCAGGCTGGGGATATTAAAAACTAAACTGGAGGAATCCCAGGTATGAGATAACACGGTATTATCCCCCAGAAGCCCCTAGGGAATAGATAAAAATATCTAATTGGTTTTTTGGGGTTTTTTTTATCTCAGACACCTGAATTATCTGACTCCATTGTGCGAGCATATTCAGCAGATTGCTAAACAGATCAGCCACGAAATCCTGCTGCACTTTGCATTGTGCTCCAAAACTGAGCAAGCCACTGAAATTAATGAGACAATTCTCATCTCTCATGAGGTCAAGCGATTGCACAGGCATAGCCAGGGGGGACGATCGTAGTGGAAAAACCCAAAACAAACAGTGCCTGTTGAGGTGGTTACACAACCGAGCGCTCGTTTGGCTTCAGCCCCACATCATTATTTGTTATTAACTGTCTTGTGCAGAGGCATCAGCTCTCTCAGGAGCCAAGAGAGTGCTGAAGGGCTTGCAGAAGCTCTTCACTTGTACAGTAGATAAATCTGGAGGTGGCCTTGAAGAGCTCTCCTCCTGCAGGCTCGAGTCTCTGGAACGCAGCACAGCGAGAGCTCACGTTGTGAGGCTTTTATTTTCCACTAAAAGGTCAAGCTGAAGAAAGCAACGGGCTCAGAGCAGCTTTGCAGTTGGGTCCAGCTCGCTTACATCCTTGCCAAGGGAAGAAGAAGTTAATGCCCTGAGATAAGACCCTCGTCACAATATTGTTCAATTACATAAGGCTTCTATCGAGGTGGAGATAAGAACAGGAATTTGTCCCCAGTCCAGCTGGGTGCGGCAGCTGAGCTCATGGTGTGTGTTAGAACGGGATCCAAAAGCAAGGGGTTTATTCGAGGGGTTTGTCCCACCATTAGAACTGCAATGAGCAAACCAATACCGACAACTGATGGAAAAGTAAACTTTCTTTTTCATGGGAGCAATAAACCAACCTTTTTCTGACAACAGTAGACTTAAAACTGTCGTTTCTCTTCAAATTGCATTGGGAACGTTCATTGAGCCAAACTGCTGCTCTGAAACCAGTAAGTCCATATTTTCAGACCTCTTTAACAACCAAGAAACCAAAGCAGAAGGATGAATTGACTCACCTAAGACTACAGAGTAAGACCAGCATCAGCTGTAAATTAGCAAACAAACCCCTTCAGTCCTAATTCTGTGTTCATAATTCTTCTTGCGAAAAAGAATATTTTCTTCATTCCGGTTCACTTTCTTACAGATAAATCAGATCATGGATGAGTCTATCTGAATTCCTGACTAATGCCTCACAACAACTGGTACCTCCTTCCTATAAAAAAAATACTGATCAAAAAAGTGCTTTATTTGAATCATCTTCCTGGTTATTTATTTAATAAATTTGTTTATGCAGGTAAAATGATTCATGTCGAGGTTTCTGGGATATTTTTCATCTCCAGTTGATACGCTATTTTTAAGTTTAAACTTCACATTAATAAAGTTAATTTATAGAGTTTATATTAATCCTTGATAATTCAGCCTGGAGGAGACTGAGGGGAGACCTCCTGGAACTTCCTCCCGAGGGGCAGCTCCGATCTCTGCTCCCTGTGACAGGGACAGGACCCAAGGAAGGGCTGGAGCTGGGTCAGGGGAGGTTTAGGCTGGAGATCAGGAAAGGTTCTTCCCCCAGAGGGTGCTGGGCACTGCCCAGGCTCCCCAGGGAACGGGCACGGCCCCGAGGCTGCCAGAGCTCCAGGAGCGTTCGGACAGCGCTGCCAGGGATGCACAGGGTGGGATTGCTGGGGGGTCTGTGCAGGGCCATGGTTGGACTGGATCATCCATTCCAGCTCGGGATATTCCATGATTCTATGAATTTTGCTTATCCCATCTTTGTAATCTCAAAGTTTACTCTTTCCCAGAAAAGTGTAACGTGGATCCTGACCTGTTCAGCAGGGTTTGGGGTGATCTAACGTCCTGTAACACTCATATATATGATTTCCTTTTCTGTTTCGTTTGTGATTCCTTACACACGGCCGAGTTTTATTTTAGCCTCTGGCTCCTGCCACAGCTCTTGCGTTGGGAACTCACTGTACGGGCTGCGACTGGGTCATGGGCAGCACTGTTTGCCCAAGGTAAAGCTGGGTACACACACTCATCGTTCGGGTCAATTAGCCTTCGTTCACCAATGGGGAATGCGCGGTGACTGCTAGGAAGGTGCAGTGCTTATTCACTCATGCCCCTTCTGCTACAGAGGTGTGTAAAAACAGAACCGAAAGCCGACCCGTGGCTTTTGTTTGGGATGCTGTGTGGCAGGGCCCACCCCAGGCCATTTCCCCCGGTGCTTTTATTCACGGTTTGCAGCGCTGGTGTGGCGGGGTGGGCTGGGAATTGGAGTGAGCGCATTGCTCTGCAGGGTGTGTGCCCTCGATTATGTGTTGTGTTCTGCAGGGTGTGTCCCGGAGCCCTGAACACAACTGCCGTTCAGGAAAAGGAAAAAACATTGCAGAGAATGAAGAGAAAAATGTTATAAAGCGTTTTCAAAATATAAATAACAGCGTGTGAGGAAATCTTGCTGAAGGAACAGGATGCGCGTGGAGGTGAAGAATTCAAATACAAGTGCTGTGCTAAGTATAATCAGTAATGAAAGTTCAGCCCTTCCTCTTAGGATTTGGGTAAGCTACATGTTGGCAGTACTTCCCAAATTCCAGGGAACAAAAAAGCAAACTTTAAATGTTGCCTTGAAGTCCTGTTGCAGTGTAGTGTGTTTATCATAATCATGTATATTATGCTGTCCATCTATTTTTGCGAGATCAGACTTCAAATACACAGTAGAATAAATGAGTATCTACTCATTTCACTGTGTAAGTTCCTTCTTTATTGAATAGCTAAGCTTTTTCCTTAAGAAGACGTAACAACCACCTCTCCCTGCTCAATAGGCAGAAGAAATAATCTGATTATTTTTCAACCACAGGGATGGGTACAGCTGATGTGTATGAGTGTGGAGAAGGGGGTCTGTGCAGCCACTGGCCTCTTCCTTCTCCTGTGACAGTGGGCAAATGTTAAGGGGAATCTGCCACTCTTAAAGCCCCTAGAAAATTTACCCTGCTTTTAATACAAACTTGCCTGTTTTCAAGCCTGTTTCCTGGCACATTTTGGGTGCCAGGAATTTACTGTGGGAAAGTCACAGCGAGCAGAACATTTTTGGTATTTTATTTCTTTTTCCACTGTGGAAACAAACACCACAGGGAAGTTGCAGCCCCTGTCACAGGCTTACTTCATGCTTTGTACAGCATCCCTGTGGTGGTGAGTGTTCAGTGTAGTTCAGGAGACTGCAAATACCTGACCAAAGGTCATGGCCAAAGGGAGATGCAAGTTAACAGTTAACTAGGGTGAAGTCCTGGGGAGAGGACTTTGAACGCTTAGAGGGCCAGATCTCAAGGAGATTTGGGATTAGTAGCAAAGGAGAGTTGAGGATTAGAACCTGATTCTCAAAGGTGTAATGCTCTCCATTGAGTTAAATGCCTTAAATTCCCTTTACACTGGAGAGGAATAGTTCAGAACTGGGACTTGAAGGACTCGAATGCCCTTAGCCTGTACATTTAAATGGCGAGATTCCTGCATCAGCCAGTGGGAAATACTCAGGAGAAGGGGAGCTCTGAATACCTCACTGTGAAACTCATACAGGACCACAAAGTGTTTGCTTCTGGGCTTAGGTAACACGTTTGGCACCGACATCTAAATTAGTCTTGTCCGTGAAAATATGCCTGGGAGATGTGCCACCCCTCTGCTTTAAATACTCCCCGAGTGCTGGAGAGCTCTTCCCTGGAAGACAGGTCTGGACCTTTGAACACAGAGTGCTGTGAGAAACTTGAGGGCATGAAGGGAAAGGAGAAAAACGTGCTCTGCTCGGCCTCTGAAGGCTGAGCCACTGCGTAACCAGAAGTGCAGTATTTCTGGTGTTGGATTAGGGCTTTTACCTTGGGAACAGTGACTGTGCTTGGATACTGAGAAGGGCTCCCTGGCTCACTGATGTTAAATACCTATAAGCGCTCCTGAGAGTTCCCTTCTGCTGGGTACAGCATGCCTGGGAAATTGAAGGTCTTGAAGGCCTTCCTGACAAAAGCCCCACCTGATTTCTGGACAAGGAGGCAAGGAGCAGCTGAGGGAATTGAGCCCACCCGGAGCAGCGGGGCACAAAAAGGCGCCAGACCTTGCGGCGCCTCAGGAAGCGTTCCCCGGGAGCTGTGGGCACTTACAGCATCTGACGTGGCTGAGGAGGGCAGGCAGAGCTTTCCTGGGTTGCTCTCACTAGCACAGGCGCCAGCAGTCTGCATAAGTTGCACTTTGGTGCCTGAGTGCTGTTTTGGATCTCTCCCAGAGCCGCTGCACGGGCAGGCTTGCAGCGGGCACTCGGGCTCAGCAGCGATGGGGATGCTGTGCCTGGCTCGCTGCATCCAGAATGACCTCTCTGAATGGGTGGCTTCTTCCCAGGTGTGAGCTGTGGAAGCCAGCTCAGGCACCCGACTGCAGCCAGGTCTCTGTCGAGCTCTCCTGTGGCCAGCAATACATGGAAACCAGCTTTTTACAACAGAACAAGCGTGGCAGGATTCAGCAGCACCAGGCCATCACAAAGGCCCTCGGGCAGTAAACGAGTGAACCCAAACAACAACTTGGCAAGGAGGAATTTTTCAAACAAGGCTCTGGAAGTTTCCTTGGAAGGCTTGCCAAGTCCTGCTGTGGGCAGCCAGTCCTGCTACTGCAGCTTAGCGGGTTCTCTCCCATCCTTTGGCCCTCTGGAGCCGGCCCTGTGCGTGAGATGTTGAATTGCACTTCCCTGACTGACTTCTGGCATGTCCTCTGTGCTGCCTTATCAGCGTTCTCAGTGATTTCCTCTAGATATTGTGTAGCTGAGTAAGCCCAATGGGACATTACAGACAAGAAATACATGCCTTTTTTTTTTCATCTTTTTTGTAGTAAGGATATGGATTTTTAATTGCTGCCTCTGCTGCAAATGAGCCTTGTGTTTTCCTCGTTCTCACTTGGTCTCTTGGCACTGCTGTGGTGGTCAGTGGATTGGGGAGGTTTTGTCAGTGCTAAAGAATCTGTTCCAGAAATCAGGGCGTGGCCAAAGAAAAATATTTTACAAAGAGGTTTTATTAACCCTCTGATGAATTAAGGCAGAAATCATTGTCTCTGGCCTTGTTTCACCTGCAGGGACACCTTCCACAATCCCTGGTTGCTGCAAGCCCAGTCTAACCCAGCCTGGGACACATCCAGGGATCCAGGGGCAGCCACAGCTTCTCTGGGCACCCTGTGCCAGGGCCTCCCCACCCTCACAGGGAAGGATTTTTTCCCAGTATTCCATCTAACCCTGCTCTCTGTCACTGTGAAGCCATTCCCCCTTGTCCTGTCACTGCATGCCCTTGTAAACAGTACTTGGCCTCAGATTTGGAGTGGGGGTAGTTTTTGGTGGTCAGTTCCAGATGCCTTGTGATCCAATCCAGCATCCATCCTTGGTGCCAGCTCCAGCAATCAGCACTTGGCTAAACAGAGACTCCAAACTGGTGAGAGTCTCGAGGTACTGGTTTGAGATGGGGGTGAGGAGAGTGCTGTAAGACACTGAGCATGCAAGGAAGAATGGAAATACATGAATGGATGGAGACAGAAACTTCTGGAGAAGGGAATGCCCGGCAGAAGGGAACTGGGAACAAATAGAGCACACATATAGGCAGGCCTGTGCAGGAACCTGCAGATGAGGATAAATTTAGCTTAAGGCAGAAGTTAAGGGGAGATGTACTTGGGGGAGCTGAATCGTCAGAAACGAAGTGAAAGGTCCCTTTCAAATGACAGCATGCAAAATCAGAAATCACTAAACCAAAGCAGCAAATAAACCCTTCCAGAAAATTCCTCCAGCCTTTAGAGGAAGGCAGGCCCAGCAGTCTCCAGACTTCTCCCTCGCCAAGGAACACTCCTTTCACCCTGTCTCTGCCGAGGCCACTCCATGGTTTCTTGCTCAAGCTCCTCGCAGGAGAAAGAACAAAATCCTGTCCTCCTCAAGCTGTGATGATAAGCCTGCAGTGGAGTTAGCCAGGATTTATTTTAATTGGACTTTTTCGCTTTTTTCCTGGCACTTTAAAGTTTATGAACGGAAAGGATCAGTCTGACTCAGAGACTGGGATACTTCCAAACATTAATCTTAGCTGCCATATGCTAATGCAGCTTGGCTCTGGTGCATCCTATGGTGTAAATATGTCTGTACCTTTCGTCTCTGGTGTCAGAGGCCACTAAAGGGAACTTGTCAGACTTTTGGGCAGATTGTGATTGCCTAACATGCAATCTGCAGGCACTGGAGGAGGTTCTGGGAGGAAGAAGGCCTAGAAAACATCCGTATTGTGTTCTCTTGAAGCTCCTGTTTTATCATTATTGGTTGCCAAAGTTATGATGCCCAGGGAAATTCTTTGGCCTGTGCTGACTCTGAAATCTACACACAGATTTTGATTATCCCAGTACTGAGCTCTAGGCTCTTGGAATATTGGGTTGTGTTCAGTGGTACAATATTTAGCCCCTTCTGTTTTGGTTGGCTTCCTAGTGTGGGTCTAACAAACAAGTAAAGATGACTGTCCTGCTCATCATGACTTTTCCAGCACTGAAACATGAGTCTCTCATCCTTTGTGTTTCACTTTCTTCCATTCTCCGTCCCAAATGTTTCCATTCTACTGGTTTTACATTTTATTCACTGTTTGAGGGTGTATCTTGAAAGTATTTGGTATTTCCCTGCCCCTTCCTCATCTTCTTACTCACTCACTCACTCTCTTCCCTGAAATCATCGTGGGAACAACCTTATTTAAAAAGAAAAGAGAACTTTCCAATTCTACTTATTTCAATGGAATTTCCCTGATGACCTTTTTCCATATCAGTGGATGTTTTTTGCTGGTGACAGTGGTGTGAACGGCGTCAGGAAGATGAAAACTTCATTACCGAGGCGGTCCCTGAGGCTAACATTAGCCTAATGAAACTGATTTTCCTAGATCCCCTCTCAAGCCTGTGTGCAGGGAAAGGTCTCCTCCAGAGGTAATTCAGAGCAGCAACCTCATTCCATGGAGAACACAGGCTGTCCACAGAGATTAACTCCTTAAGCCTAAAACTTAAAAGCTTAAAGAGATTGAAATCCACTCTTGTTCAGGGGAGTTACAGCAGACAAATACCCAATCCCAATGTTGTAGACTTGTTGCTGACATGGAAAAAGATGTTCTCAGTTGAGTAACCACTGGTTTATGGTGCAGGACAACATCCCTCAGCCCTCTTCCAATTTTCTAATTGGTCCTGAGCAGGGAGCCCTCTGGTCTTAGTTTTCTGCGTGGGAAATTATGTAATTAATTATGTTAATTCATACAAGACCTTTCTCCAGGAGGACAGAGATTTGATGGACACTTGGCGAACACCCAACTGCAGCCAGCAAAGCCTTGCAGATGAGATGCTGGCTTGTGAGAGCGTGGGCTGGCAATTACTGAACTAGGAGAAGCTCAGCTTTCCCACGCTGTAGGGAAATTTCCTGGGCACAGTTTACATTTTGCCATTTCCCCACTCGCAGGCTCTGCAAGAGCCTGGACGTTGGGGACACGGGAGTGACGGAGGACGCAGCGCGTCCCCTCGCCATCGGGAGCCTCGTCACAGTGACAAGGCAGAGATGAGTCACGGCTGGAGCTGCTTTATGTAAACGAGGAACCTCTGGTGTTCCCGTGGTGCCCGTGGGGCCACGTGAAGTTCACATAAGTGACGCTGTGTTCCCGTGTCCCCGCTGGGGCGGGGCAGGGAAATGGGGTAAGGTGGCTGTGGTTCCCCCAGAAAGGGCAATATTAGGTCAAAACTGGTGGTGAAGCTGAAAGTGAACCCCTGGAACAGAAGGTTCCTTCCCAGCAGCAGTGCCCGGAGAAAATTTTCTGTTGCCTTTTGCTGTTAGTTGCAAAAGTGATTGAGCCACTGATGGTAAATGCTGGGGGGGGAGGCAGAGAAGGGGGAAGTAAAGAATTTAGGCAGAGAGTTCTCTCGCTGTGAAATCAGTCTTAGTGAGATTTATGGGTCATCTGTGACACAGCTGAGAAACTGCTTTAGGAATAAATGAGGAAAGGTCCTGCTGCTGATGGCACGATGCTGCAGTCCCTGTCCTGATGGCCTTGTGTGGGCAGCACATCCCAGGCAGGAGCGCTGAGGGGGAGGAGCGGAAGCGTGAAAAAGCAGCGCAGTGGAATCGTGCCTGTCCAAAGCCACAGATAATATTATTTCAGGTGGAGGGCCAAACTCTCTGACTCACCCCCACAAAAAGCACGTTGAAGTTTACCGAAGACAATGGAATTAATGTAGTGTAGAACTAATCTAGAGGGAGAATGCCATCCTCCAAAACGCTGGCCTCCTTGGCCGTGCGGCTCCGAGGGTGCCGTGACTCATGTGGACACAGCCCCACTGCTGCAGATGACTGCAGGCAGCCAAGAGGTGTGAGAAAGCTGACAAGCTTGAAAGGCTTTCTCCTGCATTAGTTATGTTGTTTCAAATCAGAAGGAAGATTTAATTGACTCCAGTGGGAGTTTTGCTTGAGTAAGGAGTTAGGAGCTGAAGTGAGAGATGGAAAATCAAACGTACCTTGCTAGTGCGGTGCTCATAGAACAGAGACTCCCTCCATTTACTCTGTTCAGAGGGATGCAAGTAACTTCCTTTAAATCATTTCAGAACCCATATCAGTTTTTTTTTGGTCAGTATTCAGCACGTTTCCTCTAATATATAATTGTTTCTTTATCTGTAGATATTATCTGTCGCACTCTACAAAAGGTTTCTCATGCTTTACAGTCATCCAAATTTGATAATGTTCAGTGCATTTAATCACCTTTTTTTTCATTTTTTCCCTCAATTGATTCAGACACCTACCTATTTTAACCCTACCCTTGTCGGCATTGCAGCCACAGCACCCATGCGTGCTTTGACTTCCAGAGAGGTCTGCAGTAAATTTCCCAGGCAGGTGATGGGTTGATGCAACTCTCATTTCTCACGGAATTTAAAGGTCAGTCTTATAATGCTGAGAGGTCCTCCATGAGCTAAGTCCTTCATGTGTTTTTGCTCTTTTCATTACCTGTTCCCCACTCTGTCCCCCAGTGTAATGGCTGATAATTGAGCTCTTTTCAGTCGTGTGGCTCCTGCTCCATTGAAGGCAGGAGATTTTTCTCAGCAGAAAGCTGACTCATAAGGATGCTGCCTTCTATCCTTAGGAAAAGTGAGTCACTAATGGATTTTTCATTATACATTCAAGTACCATGGACTGAAATTTTGCTCTACCAGTCTCGTCTTGAGGTAGTGTTTGGCAGCTGTTTTGATTTGGTATTTTAGTTATGTCTCAGGGAGGCTCTTGAGATACAAAAGATGCTGTACAAGGAGCTGGTTTGTATTATGTGCTGTGAGTATTCCCATTAACCTCAGCAGTGCCATGGTTTCACTCTGTGTGCTGTGTCCTTCCTTAGCTAAAATCCCATAAAACCCTTTTACACCTGCATCGACAAGCTCAGCATCTGTTTTCAACAGACACAAAGAGTTGAGAAGCTGTGCAAAAGCTGAGAAAGCTGAGGCATAACTGAAATAATATTACTCCCATTGGTACTCTTGCATTAATAGAAATAGTCCACTTGTTCAGGCAGTAATAATTTGGTTTTCTTTCAGACAAGCAATGAAGATTCACCACTTCACAATGGCCCACGACAGAAAGTTAAATATTATTGTTTCTATTTTATAAATAAGGGAATTAAAGTTAGGGGAGATTCAGTTGTGACAGGGAGGCAATGGGATTATTGTGGTTGGAACTCAGGAGTCCTGTATGGGTTTTTTTCCAAATGTAACAACATTTTGCATCAAAGATTTTGCTGTGTTTACAGTCACTGCCATTTAACTTTGAGTGATGCCCATGTGAAGGAGCATCTGGCAGAATCTGTGTAGGTTTGCAGTTCACAGGAAGGTACCAGCTTTTGCCTGCCCATGCTGCGTTCTGTTAAACTCCCTTTGCAGAGGGGGAAGTCTGAATCTCTCTGCTGCTGACTGGAGCTGTTATTTAAAGCCGTGTGATGAGGATGCAAAAGGGATGCTGTGGGGTCGTTGCTTTGTTCTTCATCACACAGAAGCGGCTGTGCTGCAATGACAAGTTTGTAAATCACAGGTAGTTCCGTTCTCACACCACCCAATAACCTCACAATCTCTCTGTCAGCTTCCTGAGGGCCTTGGGAAGCTATAATCTGCGATAAAAATGGGAGTTGGAATGCTATGTGTATATCAAAGCTGAAAAGCTGGGGCTGGCTGACCTTTTCATTTTGAGCAAATGCACTCATTTCCTTTGCGTTGCTTCGCTGTTTCCTCCTGAAGCTCGGCAGAATAGGAAATCCTCCAGGATTGTTCTCCTTAATCAGTGGCTCCATTGTGCCGGCTTCTGTTCCTTTCAGGAGCAGTTTTCCTCGTGGAGCATCACTCTCTGGGCTCTCAGGCATCGGTGCCCCCCGAACTCAGACGAATTTCAGCTGCCATGGCTGAGAGCACACCGGGGGCAGCGGGTGCTAAATTCAGTGAGCTGTCAGAGTAAAGAAGCAGCCCTCTGATTTTCAGTTCAGAAAAGAAACCTCACTGGATTTTACAGTGACATTTCCCAGTGCTTGTGATTAGGCTTAGATGAATAATGAAAATGAGTGGTTTGTAAATTTAGATTTCGCTTCATTTCCATATGTGGGGGGATGTCATTTGTTGTCATGTCACTGCTAATATTTGCATAGTCATCTGGCAATTATAAAGCAGGCGTATGAATCTTTGGGACAAATAACTTCTCCAGAAATATATTCTGGAATGCCTAGTAATTATGACTAGCACATCATTTTTCATCTTCTTTTTTATTCCTCTTTGTCATCCAGTCAAGAAGTTCCACGCTGTGGCTGTACAGCCCAAACTGCAGATGGTGCAGCATTTGTATACACACATCTTGCTCAAAATTAGGCAAGTATTTAGAAATAAAAGATGTTCTGGCAATCACCTAAAACTGTTTGGGAAATAAAAGTAACGCTGAAGTTGCCAAAAAAGATTATTTGTGTTGGTAACCTCGGCGTCGTATAGCTCAACATAAACAAAAACAGTGGCAGGTCAGTTCTCAGGAAGAGCTCAGGCTTCACCAATTCTTATCTTCTGTTTCCTGTTGCAGCACGGAGGTGTTGACATCGTGTTCCTGCACATGCAATATGCAAAAAAAGCTCAGGGTTCATCATTCTGTTTTGGCACAAATAAAACAACTTCTGCTCGTTGCTACTGATTTTCTGCTGTCCTGCTCTCCTCTGCCGGAGTCGGTGTCTGTGGGGAGCCAGGCAGTCTCTGCAGGTGTTTCACAGCACACCCAGTTTTTTGCTCTCCTATGGCTTTCAAGTGCAGCTTGCAATAAAAGCCAGTAGTGTTTAGGGGGCTTTGGACAGCGTGTGACCCATTCCTCAGGCACAAAGTTCCATGGGAAGGAGCTGTGTTGGCAGCATGGTTAACGAAACCAGCAGAAACCCCAGGACAGCCCTTCATGCATTTCCACTGGAGTCAAATCTCCAGGGAAATGAGGTTAGGGATGGTGATGATGATGATAATAGCAAATAATGCACGCTCCCCTCGGATCTTGGCTGCCTATCAAGACATACTTCCTGATGAGGAGATGCATCTGTCTGTCTCCAGTCCCCTCAAGGTATCTGCAAGGCTCCTTTTTTTGCAATTACAAAGGACTGCAGATGAGAACATGCCCCATAAGAAGCAGTCCAGCAGCATTTGTCCCAGACTTCTGCCTCTCATTTCCATAATCGTTCTCATCTCAGCTCCTCAGACATTAGCAAGCCAAATCTCAGAAGAGCTCTGTCGAGTGCTGGTGGCAGTGGCAGCCCGGGAACCTCCAGGGTTTTGTTTTGCTGCTCGTGCTGTGCCTTGCTTGCGTGGGGATGGGACGAGGGGGGCACAGGGCCCTGTCACACCCTGCTGGGAGGAGATGGGGGTCACTGAGTGGATCTGTTTGCTTCCAGTGGGGACTGGGGCTGTGCCAGAGCACTCTGCCAAGGGATTCCTCATGGAGTTTGCAGGAATCACCTGCCCCAGCCGTGTACCACTGGGGAGGGGGCTCTGTGCCAATTGCCAGACGGAACAGAAGCAAATCCACGGTGACGTTGGTGGCTTTCCTGTTGCTGGCAGTGCCACGTAGAAAAGAGGAAGGGCAGCCCCGTGAGGAGCACTGGATTGGTTGCAAAAGGTCTGGTCTCACCCCAGAACACTCTCCTGTCCAGTCCCTCAGCTTCCACTGGCTCTGTTCCTCCCAGGAAAATGGGACCAGATGTGCTCCCCTTCCTCCCGGGTGCTGTACAGGCCATTCTCTTTTCTAAGAGAACAAAACCCATCCCAGTCTCTTTCTCAGAGAACAAACCCCATGCCAGTGCACTGGCTGGTCCACAGGAACCTCTCCTTGGCCGCTGCAGGCAGCACCAAGTTGAATTCCAGTAAATGATTAAGCAAGATAAACAGGCTTTGGCAACAGCACGACAGGCCTCCCCCCAACACGTGGACTTTGTGTGAGAGCAAGCAAAGTCCAGCACCTCTCAGGGCACACAGGTAGCACTCAAAGACATCTCTTCTGCTAAAGTCCAAAGGGAAGCTGGTATCTGCCATGATTTGGGGTCACAGTAACCTTCTGCACACTCCTATCTAATCACGTACTCACCCGAGGCTGGGCTAAATGTTTGTTTTGGTTATTCTTGATATATTTGATAACGAGGAACCAAACGCTGCTTGGCCCATCCCCTCACTCTTGGGCTGGTTTATTGCTGCTGATTCTCATCATTTTATCCTTGGTCTCGTGACATGCAGCCACTCAGGTTTAGTCACAGCTATCATTCTACACGACCTATTTAAATAATGTACAAAGGAAAAGAACCTTGTTCAAGGTACTTGCTCTTGGTTCTTTTTTCATGAGCCGCTGATTATTGGTGCTGTAAAATGGGATGATTTTTCACGTCATTATTGCTAGAAAGGGACTCTAGATTCATTCCCATTAATTACTTTGCCCCAGATACACTAAGAAATGAGGAAGATTTGCCCCTCTGGTCTCTCCTAGAAAGGTTTCTCAAGCACACAGAGCACTAGCAGAGCAGCGAGCATGAAGCCTGTAGATCACTCTCAACTGAAATTGGAAATTTTGGAGGAGCTTTGCTACCTATTTCCTGTTGATAGCACCTGAAAACCTGGGTGATCCCATCCTTAGACTGCATTGAGCTGTCACATAGAAACAGAAGGTTATCTCCTGGAAAGTCACAGTGAAAGTGGCAGCCTCCCAAGCCCAGGAGATGCTCAGGGCTGTGAGTGTGAGGGTTGCTCGGGTGGTCCCTGTTCTGCCTTCAGGATATTTGAGAGAGGAAGGGGGAAGGAGTGATCCTGGCACCTCCAAGGAAACCCCAGTGGGAAAATACCTGGCAGACAGAGCAGCTTTAGGACTCCACTGGGTACATCTGTCACTTCACCTCCCTTCGTACCACACGGACTGCTCTGGTGCTGTACTTGCCACGTAAACTATCAGACATCACTTATGCCAGAGGATTTTTTTCCTCAGCCTTTGAAAACAGAGTTAAATATAACCATTCTTCTCCTACAGGCAGAGAAACTGAGGCACAGAGGATGTGAAGGAAGGTTAGGCAGCACATCACAGGCAGTAAATCCCAGGTGTCCTGATTTCCTCTCACCCAGATGAATCCCTAGAACTCACTATCTCCTCTAATAAAGCTTAGCTCAGGGTCTTATTCTGAAATGTAATTAATATGCAAAGTGCTTTGATCCTCTTTGATGAAAGATTCTGTGTAATTTCCTATCATATTTTAAATTAATACCTCTAACTGTTCTGCAGCAGTAAAACGAAATATGGATAATTCATTTGCTATTTTGGGGGGGAAGGACTGAGTCTTTTACTCCAGGAGTTTTAGGTTACAGTCATTTTCAAGAGGAGGGCTCTGAGGTTTCTGCTGCTGTCGAAACACTTAAAAAGTGAAGATTAACAAACATACAGTGTGTTCTGGGATCCTGGCTCTGGAGGGGTGAGTTCCCCCCCGAGGATGACTAACAGCAGGATGTGGGACATAATTTGCATGTTCTCTGACTCTGCTGCAATCATTTGTGTATTGGATACTTGAATTATACATTACACAGAAGGTCGCCCGCTTGCCAAGCTGACAGCCCTGCTGAGCAGAGCACAGCCCTGGACAGGGGGCTGATGTTATTTCAAGAAATGCTCAGGGCTGGGCTCAAAAAAAAAAAAAATAGTTCTGTGTATGAGGGTGGAATTTGTCACTGAATACTTCGGGGCTTGTTTATTCATTCTGACCACGCTCCTGCTAGCTCTGAGTTCCACCTTTTTTGCATTTGCTTCTGTGCTTTTCCTGAGGTGAGTTTGATGCTGTTGGGAGGTGACACAAGACATCCCTACACACTCCAGTGCTCCCTCTCCCAGGAGATCCAGCCTGGGCACTGGCAGATTCCCCCTGCTCTGCCTGCTAAAGCTGCCTCTGATATTTCACAGAAATCCCAGGCTGGAAGGGAGCACAGAGGGTCACTGGTGGCACCTCCCTGCTCCAGCAGGGCCAGCCCAGAGCACAGGGCACAGGATTGCATCCAGAAAATTCTGGAATATCCCCAGTGAAGGAGACTCCACACCCTCTCTGGTCTCTGTCCAGGGCTCAGTCACTGCATAGGAAAAAAGTTCTTCCTCATATTCAGGTGTATCAGTTTCTATCCATTGCTTCTTGTCCCTGTTTTCCAAAGGAAACAAGAGTTCCCTTCTCTCATTGCAGCCTGCTTGAACTGTTCTTCACTGACAGAAAGACACCAGGGGTGCTTTTTCTACTACCCTGCTCAGAAAAAGAAACCAAACCCCAAACCCCAAACCCCAAAGCTCTAATAAAATCCCACAAAATCATTTTTGTAGATCTCCTGTCCAGGAGGGCAGACCTCACAGCATCTCCCACTGCAGCCAGCCTCTCTGAGAAATCATCCTTCACAAACTGAAGTCCCATGAATGATCACACTTTCCCACTTCAAAATATTAGTTTTTCTGGCAGTACCGACTGCAAGAAAACAAACAGAAAAAGGGAAGTGATTCAAAACTAAGTGGCAGAGTGCACTCATCTATCATTTGATCAGCTTTCTGCTGGTGGTCACACAACCTTGCTGTACGCAGGCTTAAAAGTTAAGGTCTGTGTCCTCCCAAATTCTATTTCCCAAGCAAAAATATTGGATTTAGTAAGAGGTTCCAGTAAGCTCTGTGCCTTTCTTCTGCTTAGGATTGGTCACGACTGGACAACCCACGGCAGTGGGAACCTTTTTATCAAATGCATTCTTCCAAAACCTGTTTGCAAATTTGGGTCCGTTGGAAAGAAGTGAACAATTTGCTTTGGTATTTCCTCTGAGACTTCAAAACTTTTAGTCAAGAATTGTTCATTAGACCACATTCACACTTCCCTTCCACTAAACCCATGCTGAGAAATCAGGGTGGTTCATTTCAAAATCTGAATCGAAGCCGCGAAAGCCCAACGAGAACCTTTGAACCATTCCCCGTGGAATGACATTTCCCTCTCCCCGTGCTCTGCTGGCTGACAGTCAGAGCTTTCAATATAAAATGTGTTATGATGGGTAATGCAAGAGCTGCTTATCTTATTTAAGTCCCCAGTGCCTCCAGGGCAGGTGGATTTCTGGGGAGGTGGCCTCATAAACCGTGTCAGCAGAAATCAGAACCTCTCATCTCCCCGTGGAATTACAGTTGCCTGCTCTCGTTCTCACTGAGCCAGGCTCCTGCCTGATGTAACTCAACGTTTTTCCTTTGATTCTAACCAACTCTTTCCAAACAGATTCCCAGGAAAACCATGAGCACTCCCAACCTGCCCCAGGTGCAGTGCTTGGCACGGCGTGTGCTGTTGCCAGTGGCTCTCTGGCCCCCACAGCGACTCCATCCAATATTCCACTGGATTCCAGGGAAGCTGCACACATTTACTCCAGGCGAGAGCCTGGTCCAGGGCAGAAATTCAGATATTTTGTCACTTTATAAACAAAAGTCGTTGTTTTTCGGCGTAACGTGCCATCCCTCTGTTTCTAAGTAAAAGATACATCACCAAATCCTCAGGGGGAAGGGCTGTGTGAGTAATAGCAATGGCACAGAGTCTGCATCCCAACCAGCGTGCCGAACAATATTCCAAGAAAATACTTCTAAGTTGCAGGAGTTGCGTAAGGGTGATTATTATTTTTGAAGCACAGAAAACCAAGTCCAGTTTCTAAAAAAGCAAACACATATTTTTAGCCTTGCTGGGTCTCTTGATCTCAGACTAATGAGAACCATCTGCACTGGGCCTGGCTGACGTTCCTGGTAAATAACCTTTCACTGCAACATTCCAGATGTTTCAGAGGCTTCTCTGCGGAGCAGCGTTTGTCTCCCTGCCTGTCAGTCTCCCTTTCTGCCTTTCCTGTCCATGTTTACTTCAGGGATATACATTCCTTTATTAAAAAGGTTTTTTTTTTGTTAAAAATAGCTGCTCAGGATTCTTTTTTTCGTTAGGGTTCTTGCTCGCCAGCAGAGAATGAAAGCTTTTGTTCCCTAGTGTCAGTGTTGAAAGATAAAATTGGAGATTTGAGAAAGAAGCTAAAAGATTTTGACTAAAAAACAAACCAGAAATCAGTTGGAGATGGATTTCTACCTCATCTTGATCCCTCTGAGGATTCCAGCTATTGAACAGACACGTTTCTTCTGGTATTGAGAAATTTTAATGCGACAAACTTTTATGGAATACACAAATGTACTTTTTTCTGAACAAGATACCTCTCTAGAAAACCTTTGCAACTCATTATGTACAGGAGTCCTGTGGTTTGCTTTGCTGCCTCTGCCGTGATACATTCTGGTACTGGATGTTTCCTCTGCAAAGAAAACATCCCCAGACACATGGGTCACTTTTTGTCCCAGCCAAGCCAAGCTGAGCCAGACTGGTGGAAGGAAAATAAGGAGATTTAAAACCATCCTTTGACCTTTCAGTTATCTCCACCTGGAGCCTGCCTGAACTCTGATGTGTTACAGCTTCATTAATGCTGTAACTTGGGCTGGGGTTCAATTAGATAAGAAAAGCTCTGGTGTCAAACCTCCTGCTCAGGTCTCCGAGCTGCTGTCTGTATCACCCACTCACGGTGTGCTGCTCGGGAGCCAGGAATCCTTCCTCAGGAGTAATTACCCGCAGAATGCACTCTGCAGTGGGTAATTCCTTTATTTTAAACACTTTGTGTCACTGCCCGAGTGTAAAAGCTCTGGAAGGTACAGGAGAGTCTGTCTGCTTTTTTCTGAAGGGTTTGGGGCTGTGAGGCTCCTGGGTGCTCTGCTGGAAGTGGGGCATTGTGATGGCAATCGCAGCAAACTCCGATTTTCCGAGGTTCTGTGGGCTGGGACACGCAGCAGAACTGAGCACAGGGTTTGAGCAAGCGCTCCTTTGTTCTTTTGTTGCCTTTTATCAAATTTGTTTCATAACAAAGGTTTCCTGAGCTTGGGGGTTTTGTGTGTGTTAATACTGGTAATATGATTTAAATATGCTGATGATTCATTTTCACTCCAGAGAGCTGAATCAGCCGTGTAGAACATAACTTGCTTCTCTCAAACCGTTACCTTTTCCATCCTTTCTCGTCATTTCTATAAGGGGATGATTCATGCTCCTCTTGTATTTACCACTTGAGAATGTGCCCCACTCCTTCAGCTATTTTCACTTCTTGTTCCTCTTTTTCGAGAAAAAAAAAGAATGAAGAAGAAACAAAAGCGATTGTTGATCGATGAGGAACATCCCACTGGTGGACCTGGCACGTGAGCTAAACCTGAACTGGACAGAGAGGAAAAAGAGAGGAAAAAAACTGCCTTGAATCATTAAACTGATCAGAGGCCAAACTGCAAAGTTCAGCCCCTGGCTCGCACATTTTTGGAATCCTATGTGTTCAAGTCAGAGGTTGTGTTCAAATAAATGTGCTCAAACATATCCAGTATAATTAATTTTCTTTTTTTTTTCTTGTTTAATGGAAGCCCCTTATTTTATTTAGCTATTCAATTTGAATTTGTTTTCTCTAGAGCCTGGTTATGGTTGTGACTGGCTCTACCCATTAACTAGGGGATGGTAGTGTTAATTATTGATTGACCTGATTACACGAGAGCATTCTCAGAGATGGCTGTAAGATACATAAAACATAAGGAAATAACTGTATCAGGCCTTAGGAAAACACTTGAACTCTCATCCTCAGTTTCCGTGTGAGGACACTGTGCTTCTCAGTGGTGAGATCAGCTTTAAACTCAGAGAGCATCTCTGCCTTCCCTCTCTCATGCCAGTCTCACCAGGCCCAGGGTTCCCCTCTAGGTGAGGCTGGGACCATCCAGGTGAGGCTGGGACTGTCCAGGTGAAGCTGGGATGATCCACATGAGGCTGGGACCCTCCAGGTGAAGCTGGGACTGTCCAGGTGAAGCTGGGATGATCCACATGAGGCTGGGACCCTTCAGGTGAAGCTGGGACCTTCGTGGAGCTCTCTGGCTGCTCGTGCCCTCCAGGAGCTGCCACACTCAAAGGAAAGTCTCCCCCAGCTTTCAACCATTTTAGGGCTCCCCTCGTCCTGCGGCATTTATGGGATTTTAATGGGAATGGAGTTCTTTACACCACAGCAGCTGTAGGAAACCCTCTCTCAGAAGTGTGTTCATGCGAGCATCCCTTGGGCTGGGCCTCTCTCTAAACAGAGCTCTGCATTTTGAGCGGCGGCCAAGGTGAAATCACAGCTGGAGACAGGCTCCAAGAGCCACGGGGCATCTGTCCACACACGTGGCCACCCCTCAGGAGAAACGTCCCATGTTCGGGCAAATTCATTTGAGCCAGTGCTGCTGTGTGACCTCACTCCTCCTCCATCCCCACCAAGAAACAGTTTGTCCAACACTGCAGAGGACAGCACGAAACTGGACTCACCTGGAGGTTTCACAGCAAAGCCATGACATCAGCTCAGCCCTGGGTTTTAGCAAGTGGGCCATGAGCAACGCGGGAGGGTCAGGAGTGGTCATGACAAGGCATTTCAGGGACAAAGAAATGGATCATCAGGTCCCTCTCCTGCATCTCACGCCCTGTCCCCCTCGAGTGGCAGCGCACAGTGACTCACCCTGCCCCGTGTGTTCTCCTGAAAACAACACAGTGGGCCAAGGTCTGGCTTTTTCCACAGCCTAAAGCCTTTCATATCCCAAACAGCCAAGTGTTCTTCTCCCCTGTGAGTAATGCTGTGTTTTCACTGACCGCTATTACACACACATCACCTCCCTCCATCACATGAGGGAACCATGTCATTTTGCAAACATTGTCACAAACTGCAGGGCACAGAATGAATAAGCAGTTCTGTATTTACCCACACGGGGGGATTTTTTAACAGTTATGGTTTAAAGATTGGTTAGGAACACCTTGGAAGCTCAGGCTGGGAAAGCACAGGGAAAGGTACAGGAGTAACCAAGGGACTCAGCTGCAGCATGTGCAGTGTAATATCCACTGGAATTTCTTTGTGCCTCGTTTCCCTTACAAATTTCTTTACTTTTTGACATCCTCTCATGAAGGGCCACTCTTGGGTCCCCACACTGAGTTACTCCACAGTCCAGGAATGCAGGAATTGTGGTTTTTGATAACAGAAACCTCACTTTATTTCCGACAGTTTCCAGTTGCTTTTGCTGTTACATCCTCCCTTTCTGTCCCCTCAGCAAACAACCGCTTTTAATGCAGTTAGATGTGGGACAAATTTAGACCTGGAGGATGGCAGAAGAGGCACAGATGGGCAGTGGAAGTACAGCAGGAGGATTTGCCTTGATTCCTGCACTTAGCACAGGACTTCAGGAGGAGACAGAAACGCCTTTCCATCAGCTCTGCAGCTTTCAGCCCTGAAAGTCCTTTATTATCCCAAGCTGGCTTTATCCACCTAAAGTTATTTGTGAGCTGGGAGAGCTTGGTGTGTGTGAACATGAAATTCTTTCTCACAGCAGCTGCTCACACTGGCTTTACCCATCCCTGGTGGGAAGAGATGGAGCTACAACGAGTGGAGAAGAGGTTTGTGGTGGCTCCAGGACAGGGGACAAGGTGCCAAACTCCAGCTCTATCCCTTCCAGTCCTGTTCTGTCCCAATGGGCAGAGTAATCCCAGGCTCAACATCAGCCTCTCGTGTGCCACGTTTTTTACGAAGCCTCCGCCTCGCTGAAAAGATAAGAACAGAGGAACAACCTGCAAATGGCAGTGCCTCAGCAGCTCTTATCTCAATCTTTATGAAAATGGATGGTTCTGGGAATCTGAAGCTCTTACAGAGTCACTGCGCCCACAAAACGCTGACATCACCTGACAGGCAATAAACCCAAGGCTCATGTTTCTGGGGAGGAGAACACGCCTCTCCCTGCTCCTTGGTTCGAGATACGTCATTTGTTTCCTATTCAAACTCAGCCTCCTCCCACGGAAGCCTTGCCTTGCCCTACCAGCCATGGGGAGATGTTATTGAGAAAAAACCCGCTCCAGCAATAGGAAGAATAATTTCCCATAAGTATATTTTATTGTGTATCTAATGCCTTTCATCTTCAAGTAGGAGAACTTCACAAATACAGCGGTTTTATTGAATAAATACCCTTATGCTAGTGCAAGGCATGATTCATAGCAGATTAATAGAGGCAATTAAATGTAAGATTAAATTGCCTAAACCATTTGCCCTACTAAGCTGATCCCAGAGCTGTGAAGTGTATCAGCGCCACTAATTCCCAGAGATTTTCCTTTGCAGGCAGGTATTTAATGATTTTGAATATCAAATCCCAGGTAGGCCAGGCTGGCTCTGTAATGCCTGTAATCATATTAAAACGCAGCACTAAGCAACTCGCCCGAGGCAGCTCGGTGAGTCACTGCAGGAGAAAGCAGAACTTCTGGAGCCGCTCAGAGGAGTGCAGCCACTTGCAGAATTAGGATGGGGGACTGCCCACACGGCAAGTCCTGGGTTTCAGGCCGTGACAAGCATTTGGTGGGCGCTGTGACAGGCACGTGTACAGGGTCACACGGTGCTGGCAGAGCTGGCGGCAAAGCCCAGCTGCAGCTCTGGGACCCTCGCGTCTCGGAGCATCCGAGCGCTGCCCGCAGCGTCAGGAAGAGATGGGAGCTCACAGCAGCTCGGGGTGAGGAGCCCAGAGGCCGGGCAGTGCCCGCTGTGGTCCACTCTGTGCAGGACTGGCACCCACTGCTGTGCCAGCCCCCGGGAGCAGCGAGCAGGGAGCAGCTGGAGCGGGCAGGGGAGCAGGGAGCTGAGATTTCCTCAGGCAGGGCTGGGAGAAAGGGGTTTTCCTTATTCCCCAAAGTACATCAGGATCCAGATGTGTGCCCAGTTGAAATATCCGAGCTCCTACACCAATTCTTTCCACTCGTGGCCCACAGAAATAAGGATGTACCAGGTTTTCCAGCCAGTCTCTCCAGGAGGGAGACCTCAACCCAGAGCTGTTAGGACTTACCCCTCTGCCACCCCATTCCCTCTTCTCATCAGCTCCAAGAAGAAGGATTTGAGGCAGTCTGAGCTTGGCCAAACCCTGGCCAAAAGGTTAGATCTTGGGATTTAAATGCATAAAAAATAATGTTTTCATTGTAGTGTGAGTCATCAGTAATTCTATATTGTTTGTGTTCTCTTTATTGTGACCTTTCATCTCTGAATCCTTTATTTTTTGTTTCCCTTTCTTTCTCTTTCTTTTTCTTTCTCTCCATCTTTCCTTCCCTCCTTGCTTGCTTGCTTCCTTCTTTTTATTTCTCTCTTTCCTATGTATCTTTACTTTCTTTTTCCTTCTGTGTCTTACGAATCTGTGCCTCTGTAAAATCTGTCCAAATATTTACAAAAGGAAACGCTGGGTTGTGAAACTGAATTCAGAGAAAATGTTACACATGCTGAAGAAATGCATCCAGCACGGTTTCCAAATGTTCCCACATGCGTTTTTGTCCTGTGCCTCAAGTGTTGGGGCTTGATGCTTCCCATCTTTATTCAGGCAAAACTTGCACTGAAGGCAGCGAGACCCAGGCTGGAGCCTTGCCCAGTGGTGCCGTAATTCTGGAGTGGTTCCATTTGATTTTGGCCATGGGTGACTGGTTAAGAAGCCTGAATAACCAGCGTGGCTGGGTAACTGGTTTGTGCAATGGGCCCGTTCCAGGCCAGGGGTTATCGTCGCTTGTCACCACGCTGGGACAGACTGGCATCGCTGTCAGGCAGAGCAGAAGCTCTCTGCAGCTCTGTCACCTCCCAGAAACATCAGCCAGGCTGCGCTGGGAGACCCCTGGTCCCTGGAGAAGCCAGGACAGGTCTCAGATCCTGCCGAGACAAAAAAAACCCCCCACGCTCAGCTGTGCCCTGATGAAAGTGCCATGAAGTCATTTTCCCAAGAAGTCCTTAATGAGGGCTCGCACTCACGTCCCCGTGTCCTCGGACATGTTTTGGCAGAGGAGCAGGGAACTGTTTAAGCCCCGGGGATAAAGGGAGTCGGCAGTGGGTCCCATCTGCTCGGAGAAAAGCGTCACCTCCCACCCCCACACTCCGTGCTCGTGTTTCTATTCTTACCCTCACAAAGGCGTCGCGGCCCCGGTGCAAACAGGGATTGTTTTGGAGGAAGGGGTTAATTTTGTATTTCCTGGCTTTTGTTAGGCCAGGGAAACGAACCCTTTAACGAGCCATTCAAGTCGATATGAGCTTCTAAAAGCCACTTCAGGCCTGTTTTGTACTCTGCTTTCTTGCATTCTTGGGGCAGGTTTATTTAAGAAAAGAAAACAAAAATAAAGCAAGGAAATAGCCAGCCCGGGATTGTGAGTGATTAAGTACACGCTGCCACATGTGATGAATTTTTTTCTTCCTGATTTGCACCGGGTGTAAACACAAGACCAGATTCAAAATTCTCGCAGTTACATAAGTGCATCAAAAAGCAATTATCATTGTTGTGGAGGTAAATTCCCTTTGTGCAAAGGTCTCCGTGAGGTGTCATCCATGCACTGGCCCAAGTGCCTGGCTCGTATTCAGTATTTGTGTGGTGCTGGCTAACATCATGATGAGAAAAGTGGATGTCGTTGAGAGCACGTTGTCCCTTGGCTGGGCAGGTGGCAGGTCTGGAAATTTCTTTAAACTCGGGAAAAATTGAAGATGCCAGACTGGGGGGGAAAAATATCTCTGTCTTTTGGCTCTGCGGGACACCGAGAAGGGTTTAGGACAAGGAGAGAAAAGCTCGTCAGTGGCACAGGGATACCTGTGAGCCAGGCAGGGGGTGGAATAGATGCTCTTTATTCCCCTCCAGGCCAAACCATTCTGTGATTTCATTATTCTAAGGATGTCCCCAGCTTCTAATCCCACAGAGCCACTCCACTGCGGCTGGGCAGAGTCCTTGCCTCTCCCGTGCTCCTGCCAGGGGATGCCTTAAATCGCTCCCGCATCACACATCACACTCCGAAGGAGGAAAGTGAAGCGATCCCTGGGTACGGACCCACAGAAAGCGCCGTGTCTGAGGTCCATTTCCTCCAGGAAAACGTGATGAACACAGCCCTGTCTTGTGGCCATCTGTCGTGCTGGCTTGTGCTGCAAGAAGTTGGCAAGGAATCCATCACGGAGAATTCCTGCTGCTCATCTCCTCAGAACAATCTGGGCAGGCTGGTGTTGGGCAGATGATGTGCAAGGTCACCAGAGCTTGGTGTCACGGTGATATCACATCTTTTGAGGTGCTGGCTGGGAGCACATCCAAAGAGGACAGCCGGGTCTGCTGCCACCGGTGGTGAGGTCCCTGTGGAGGGACATGTGTCACCTGCCCAGCTGGCGGGTCCTGCGGGGTCCCTCTGCCAGTGGGTGCTGCTGTGATGGAGAGGAGTCATTTCCCAGCACCCAAGAGTGCGAGTGTTCCTCCCGCATTCTGCTTCCAGCCCACTGCTAAAAGAACAACAATAAATAAACGGAATGAAAAGTGCAATCCTGTGTTTATTTTAAAGGAACGTGGTGAAATAACAGATTCACTTTGAGGCTGCAGTTCTGGCAACAAAACCCACTGCTCAGCAGAGCAGAGACAATGCTGTGGGTGAGCCAGAGCTGGCACTCGCCCACCCGTGCCCTTGTCCGTGCCTCTCCTCCTGGACCCTCTGGGAACCTGGAAAACCCTGGAGATCTCAGCTGGACACAGAGCCCGGCTGCTCTGAGGTGGTCAAATCCTGGGGGACACTGGGGGAGCCAGGAAATGTGAGGAGTGATGGGTGGGAGCCTGGTGGGGCAGGAGGGGGCAGAGGAGCCCTGGAGGGAGGGGTGGAGAGGCCTCCTCCGAAAGGAGCAGCTGGAGGGGGGAAGTGGAAACAGAAAACTGCGGANGGGACACATGGAGGGGACACGCGGGGGGGACACGCGGGGGGGACACATGGAGGGGACACACAGAGGGGACACGCCGAGCGGAGCAGGGGAAGTGGCAGCAGCGCTGACTGGAAGCCCTGAGTAAGAAACACCCAAGTGGCTCGGTGGAAGCCAGTCATCCACGGGAAAAAAAAAGAAAACTTTTGGGAAGTGCTGATGAACCGAAGAAGGGGGAAAAAAAGAGACCTCCCACCGCTGCCCTGCCGGTTACTGGGCAGCCCCAACCGCTGGGGGAGTTCTGAGTGGGGAAGAGAACTTTGTATGGGTCTACTACGGTTTTTTTCCATAGCCATGAAACACGATGGGAACGACTCTCAAATATGTGTTTACATTATAAATATGTACACAAATATATGTGTACACACATATATTTATGCGTGGGTTTGTCTGTACATGTAGATATGCCTATGCATGAATACAAATATATGTATGTGTATTCTCGTTCTTTTATACATATATTTTAGGAGAATAATCACACCCTCATCCACAGCTCGACATCCCCCTGCTGCTGCTCCTTCCCTTGATTTCTGTGGGAAAGGAGGGAGCAGCCAGTGCTGGGGGGTGGAAGGATAAAGCCACCAGGGAGACGTGGGGCAGAGGACAGGGACAGCTGGCCGGGAGGGGACCCAGCCCGAGCGCTCCTGTGCTGGGAGTGGTGGGCACAGGGTGGGGGAGTGTCAATGGGTGGGTGTGGAAACACAGAATCATTCCGCTTGGAAAACACCCCTAAGATGATTGAGCACAACCGTTAACGCCGCCTTTTGCGTCCACCACTAAACCCTGTGGCCCCGTGTGCCGTGTACACAGAGTGTATGTGTGTATGTGTGATATTTCAGAGTCACGGGTTGGTTTGGGTTGGAATGAACCTTGAAGATCATCTTGTTTCACCCCCCTCACCTGAGCGAGGCAGAGGGGCAGAATGCCACAGATATAGGTCGATAGACAAATAAATAAATAAATATTATATATATAAAAAAAATATAGACACATCTATACACATAGATACATAGACACGCATACACACACACACACATATATATATATAAAATACACATATATACGTGCGTATGTACATATATCTATAAATGTTTATATCGGGGAGTGTGTGTAGTACGGCCGTGTCTGCACACGTCAGTGCGTGTGCCCGTGTGCAGGTGCGTGCAGATGTGTGCAGATGTGTGCAGGTGTGTGCAGGTGTGTGCAGGTGTGTGCAGATATGTGAAGCACCTGCAGCCCCTGCACCTGCCCGCGCACCTGCCCAGGTGTGCAGAGCCGTGGCTGCGGTTCCTGCGCAGCCCCTGCACCTCCACCACACCTGTGCGGGGCGTGGCCGGTGCCGCGTGTGCCATGCACAGCTGTACAGGTGTGCGCAGGTGTGCGCAGGTGTGTGCAGGTGTGTGCAGGTGTGTGCAGGCGTGCAGTACAGGTGTAATGTGTGCCATGCAGAGGTGTGCAGGTGTGCGCAGGTGTGTGTAGGTGTGTGCAGGTGTAATGTGTGCCCTGCACAGGTGTGCCCTGCANCACCGCCCTGCCCTCGCTTCCCTCCGTTCGCTGCCCAGCCATGGTGAACCTGCGGGTGTGCGCCCTGGAGTGCGAGGCGCTGCGGGGGCTGCTGCAGGAGCGCGGCGCGCAGTGCCTCGTCCTCGACTGCCGCTCCTTCTTCTCCTTCAACGCCGCGCACATCCGCGGCTCCTGCAACGTCCGCCTGAGCACCATCGTGCGGCGCCGCGCCAAGGGCGCG
>VZTF01004509.1:618289-639990 GCA_013397755.1 Cnemophilus loriae | reverse complement strand
CCTGGAAGTGCCCAAGCGCGACAGCACCATGCTGCTGGCGCTCGGCACCCTCTGCAGGGAGGCCCGCGGCGCCCGCATCTGCTTCCTCAAGGGTGAGTGGCCCCGCGGGCGCCGGAGGGGACGGGGGGGCCGGGCCGGGCCGCCCCGCTCGCCCCCCGGCCGCGCGGCGCTCACCCCGCGCCCCTCTCTCCGCTCTGCCCCCGCAGGAGGTTACGAAGCCTTCGCGTCCGCCTGCTCCGAGCTGTGCACCAAGCCGGCCGCCCCCGCCGGGCTCAGCCTGCCCCTGAGCGCCAGCCCCGCGCCCGGCAGCGCCGACTCGGGCTGCAGCTCCTGCGGGACCCCGCTCTACGACCAGGTGAGCGCCGGGGGGAGCGGGCGGAGCCGCCGCCGCGCCGAGCGGGGAGCGGAGCGGGCGCTGCCGCGGAGCACCGGGCGGGGGTGACCGGTGCCGTTCCTCTCTGTTGCAGGGCGGGCCCGTGGAAATCCTGCCGTTCCTGTACTTGGGAAGCGCCTATCACGCCTCCCGCAAGGACATGCTGGACGCTTTGGGGATCACGGCGCTCATCAATGTCTCGGCCAACTGCCCCAACCACTTCGAAGGGCACTACCAGTATAAAAGTATCCCCGTGGAGGACAACCACAAGGCAGACATCAGCTCCTGGTTCAACGAGGCGATCGATTTCATCGGTAAATGAGCTCTCTTTGTAATCCTAGAAATTTTTTCTGGGTTAATGTCCCCTGGGAAGTGATTTCTGGCGTGGTTTTCCCCCAGTAAAACCTACACTTGAGATTGGGGAATAACATTCCGCTGGGAAGATACACTCGGGGAACATTTCCATTAGTTTAATTCTACTCACAGGCATAATCTTAGCTTCGAAAAGCTGTTTGAAATCTTGATTCAAGAGGCACTGGTCTTGCAGAAAAGAGTGAATTTAAGCGGATCAGTATTAAAGTAATCTTGCAAGACTGCTGAGGTGACCTGGAGGAGCTATTAGTATAATTGGAATTGGAGCCCGGAGTGAAAATAGCTGCTTTCCTCAGGACAAAGACTCCCTTTGTCTCAAAAGCTCCGGGTGCACCTATTAGGCTAAGGAAGGGATGGATTAAAGAAATGTAAAACAGCGGCCTGTGCTTTTCCCACCTCTGGAAGCAGTGGGACTCGTTTGCTAACTGTGTGCTTTGATTCTTCCAGACTCTGTGAAGAAGGACGGGGGAAGGGTCTTTGTGCACTGCCAGGCTGGCATTTCCCGCTCGGCCACCATCTGCCTTGCTTATCTCATGAGGACCAACAGAGTCAAACTGGACGAAGCCTTCGAGTTTGTCAAGCAGAGGAGGAGCATCATCTCCCCAAACTTCAGCTTCATGGGGCAGCTGCTGCAGTTCGAGTCGCAGGTCCTTGCCCCCAACTGCTCAGCAGAAGCCGGGAGCCCCGCGCTGTCAGTGTTGGACAGAGGGGCATCCACCACCACGGTCTTCAACTTCCCTGTCTCCATCCCAGTGCACGCCACGTCCAGCGCTTTAAACTACCTTCAGAGCCCCATCACTACTTCCCCGAGCTGCTGAAAAAGCAGCTGAAAGACGTGGCCAGGACTCAGACTTGCTGTCTCAGAAGTGCAATAACTACAGGGACAGTGTCGCTTGTGTTTTGTGAGGAGTCATTCGCGTGTCCCAGAACGGCCTCGGAAATGGAGAGGAGCTCACCCAGTGCCAGAGAAACCAGGTGTTTCTGACTTCTTGAGCAAATATCTGGATGTCTGCACAGAGATCAAAGGACACTGGCTCTTCCTGAGATGTCCCTCCTTGTCTTCTGTCTGTCCTAAGCCTGCTCCATGTTTAGTAGCATGCTCACCAGTATTCCCATTCCTGGACACTTTGAGCAACACTGATGCTGTCCCCTTTTATATGACAGTCCTATTTATTTATTTTTACATTACTGCATTGTTGTTGGGTTTTTTGTTCTTTTTTTTTTTTGCCTTCACAAGCATAAAGTTTCATTTCTAGAGAAACCAAATACCTCAGTATTTTTTGGTACTATAATCCTGTGTGTGTATATCTGTCAGCTCTTCTTGTTTCCCAAGCACTGACATGAAAGCACCAGGCGAGTGCTTTTTTTTGAGTTGCCAAGGGTTGTATGTTTGCTGATTTATTTATGATGTGAAATAATATATTTCTTCTTATGAAGACATAGTTTTGTTACATGATTATAACTTTTTTATACAATGGAATAAATTATGATATTTCTATTCATCTGGATTATATGTTCTTTAAAATGCTGCTTTTCACAGTCCTAAAACTCATGTGGAAGCTCCAGGGTGAACAGCTGTAATTTTCAACTCTGCTGGCCTCGGGTCTTGACTGAAAAAAAAGTGGGTTTAAACAACATAATTGACTAGAAACTACTGCAGGTTCTCAACCTGAGCTTTTCTTTGTCCCTGTGTAATTGTGTGCAGTGGCAGGGAGCCAAAGCTGGTTTCTCAGCTGAGAGTGGATTTGGCTGCCCTGATGGCTGTAACAGTTTGAACCAGCTGAGATTTGGGCACTGGGCTACAGTGAATTTAGAATAGTCCTTCTCCTAAGAAGGAGGAATAAGCTTCCTTATTCCCTGTTTACTTTTAATGCTTGAAAGGTTAAGTCTAAAAATTAACCTGTCAGTAACAGATCTCTAAGGCTTGGCACAAACTCACAAAGTGTTTTCTTTTTCTGTCCCACCTCCTTAAATCCTTTTTGCAACTCAAACCGCCTCTGATGCCTGGAGTGAGGCATTTGGCTGGCTGGGCTGTCTCTGTAAACAAATCAGGGCATGACAAGGGATCAGGTAACCAGCAAGTCACCGATTTTCTTACCCAGACCCAAATACATTCTTTCCTGCCGGAGATTAGCACTGGAGTGAGCCTTGGATCTGGCGTTTCTGTTGAGGCAGTGAGGAGAGTTGATGTAGCACAGCCAAAGCCAGGCAGGGGCAGCAAAGGGTGCAGGGTTAACGCTGGGTCCTGGGACAGAATGCGCCTCTCCCTGGGCTCTGTGGGGCAGGACAGCATCCCTGCTGTACCCTGATGGGTGTGGGATGCAGCTGGAAGCTTGATTTGCTAGGCAGGGTGATGCTGGTAGGAGAGAGGGATGCTGAGGGAGCAGCAGGACTCCGGGTTCCCCATACTCGCTCCAGAAAGGAGCCACCAGTCCTTGAATATCTGATACTCAAAGAGTCAGATCCGACTTTTGCCTCATCAAAAATGGTTTTGCTCGGGCACGCACATCAGGCTATGACTGTGAAATCAAAGAATTTAAGCAGCTGTGATCTTAAGTTTGTAGATGAAGGTTTTTGTGAGCATACAGCAGCTGTGCTCTTGTCATGCAGCAAGATGAGCAAAGCACCACGCACTCCTGCTGCAATCCTGCAAGTTACCTGGGGTATTAATGGTGCTAAAATCAGGACTCTTCTCCTGGGAGAAGGTGCCCTTGAAGGACGGGATGATGCACTGCTGCCTCTGAAGGTCTTCCACGTGAGCTGCCCCTCCGAAGCAGCTCTGTCGTCAGCACCGCGCGTCAGCCGTCACCGACTTCCAACCTGACACCGAGGGAGGGAAAAAAATGGAGCAGCTAAAAGGAGGAGAGATCCCTGGGCACTGAGAAGTGAAGTTAGAAACTCTCATTTTCCTGAAGTGTACCTGAACCTCAAAGTGAATATCGTCCCCAAAACCTGTCTCATGCTGCAAATCCTGCAGAACCCCTTTGTCCATGGAAAATCCCTTGGCACGTCGAACCTGCCATTGCTGTCCTGATTAAATATGCAAGACTGTCTCTGAATATGTGAGCCTTTTTACACCTGCAGTAAAGGGTGGAACAAACTTTCACCTTCAAAGCAAAGCCGAGCTTGTTCAGTGGAAAAATACAACCTTGGCAGCCACGGCCATGCAACTGATAAAAAAAATCCTGCCTGTTAATCGCAATTCAAACAGAAATCCGCTCCCTGTCAGCCGCAGGAGCTTGTTTATGTGTTTCTTGGAACAATAAAACTCATTATCTGGCAGCAGATCAGCTTTTATAACCTAAGCAGGCACCTGACAGGGGTGCAAAAGAGAGCTGCTTCAGCACAAAGCCCGCTGCGAGCAGGCAGCCAGGGCAGCAGGGTCCCTGCCAGCCACCGAGCTCTGACATCCGATGCCCTTTCCCAAGTCTTTATCGGGATCCTTCTGCTGTTCCCTGTAATCCGACTCTGACGCTGCCCAGTCTCAGACTCCTGCAAACTTTTTGTGGATGGGATCGCGCCCAGATCCCAAACTGCTCCCGGTGCAAACAAGGGGAGGACGTGGGGGAAAGAGAGATCAGAGTGAGACTGCCAAATGTCACCTCAGTTGGGACAGTTTAGGGGAGATGGGTGGGATCAGCTGGGGGGTTTGCTGGGAGCGGTGGGGAAGGAGCAGGACGGCTGGCAAGGTGTGGGCCAGGGGAGGAGGATGCCTTGGTGGCACAGCCGGGCTGAACTTTGTGGAGGAATCTTTACTTCTCGCCCCTTCTTTGTTCTCCCAGCTCTGCTGCTTTGTTTGATCGGAATATCGAGGCACACAGTTCGCCCTGGTTTGGGGCTTTAAACTCCCATTTCTCTGACAGCCAACATGAGCTGGCTGTCCCCCTGTGCTAGCAGGACTCAGCTGAGACGATCCCCTGATATCCAGTCCCCGGATTCCTGGCACTCAGCAGGCGTGTGTGGAGCTTTCAGTTTATATAAATCTGTAGCTCTCCAGTTGCATACATCCCCATGGAAACCACGAGGAGTTTCCCCTCGGTGAGGACGGCAGTAACATCACTTCCTGCTGCTGACAAACCAATTTGTCATGAAGTGATAAAAAGGCATGTTTTGTGTTTGCAGGAACTGGCTCTGGGCTTTGTTCCTCCCAAGCCAGAGGCTGCTCACCCGCCCCGAAGGCAAACAATGGCCATTGTGTGCCCTGCAGAGCAGGGATGGGGACACACAGACCCAAAATGCCACCAAAACACCCCAAACTGAACGCAAGTCGTGGCAGCACTTAGCACAGCACCCACAGAGGTGTCCCCACAGCCCAGGGGTGTCCCTGGCCAGCCCACACGGGGACACAGCACAGGAGCCCTGTGTAATCCCCCCAGCAAGATGCAATACTCAGGGAACACAGGCTACAAACAGACCCAGAGCTCCAGATTAGACGTGTCTTGGGTAATCCCCTTGCCTCAAAGCTTCTGCCTGTTGTAATCAGCCCTGGAGAGGTGCAGGGTGTACTCAGGCTTAGGGACTATCCTGAATTAGTCACCCCAGGATCAGACTCGTAGGGCCACAAGGATGTGTGATGCCATGACGTTGAAAAAAAGAACATTACATCCAGATCACACACAGGCAAATCTTGCTGGCCTGGTTACCACCTGGGTTTTTTTCCTCTGCCTGGCTCCAGGGTAGCAGAAAGGGCACTGAGAGTTGTTTGGAGCTGGTGTTTAAGTGGAGCCCACTCCCCATCTCCACAGTGGGATGGGGAAGGAGAAAAGGTTGTGGCTGTGTGTGACTGTCACAGTGTGGTGAGAAATCACGCCGCCTCAATCCCCATCTAAACCTCTTTTTTATCCTTTTGCTGGTCCAGCAGCAATGTCTGTGACAGACTCTGCAGCCAGGGAGACTCTGCCCAGGGCTCTGGCTTCCCCAAATCTGCTCCCATCCAAGGCTGGAAGGAGCTTGGGAAAACAGCTCAAACACGGGCTCAAATCCACTCCTGCTGAAAGAACAAATGAGCTCCGAGGTCTGTGCTGTGTGTGGCTCCCCACAACACTCTGTTTACCACAGGGCAGAGCCAGAGGCCACAGCTGATGGGGGCTGGCAATCCAGGAGTGGCATGGCCCACATGGGTCCTGTTAGCACCCATCAAGGGCGTGAAAGGTTAAATGGGACCAAGGTATTAAAGGAGAGACTGGGGAGAAGCAGAATTTTCTGGCATTGCCGTGAGGACTTTGAGCTGGCTGAGGCTGTGGCCCTGCGCCCCTGAGCACAACCTCCGAGGGATGAACCCAGGTACCTGAGGGGAAGCAGCTGAGTTGCTCTGCTGCTGGGCTGGGTGAAGGATTCCTGCTTTTGAGAGCTGTTTCTCATTTTGGAAGTGCAGTTGTACAAACCTGTGCCTGCCTGGAGAGCAGTGCCAAGGTCCTACCTGGACCTGACGCTGTCAGTCTGGCACAGAGCGCGTTGGCTCTGTTATTGTAAGAAAAGCAGCCCAAACCAGGGCGGAAAGCAGCTTTGTTTTTTTGTCTTTACGCGGTGTGGGCAGCCTGTGCTCCAGGTGTGCGTTTGATTTTTTTTTTTTTTCCCCTCGCCATGGGAGTTTTCATTCCCAGGGTTTTGTAGCTGCCCCGTGTGGCTGCTCTCCCCCCTGGCAGTGCCAGGCTGGGTGTGCTGAGCCACAGGCCAGGGGCTGGGGGTGGCTGAGGGCCCGGGGAGGTTGGGCTGGGGGTTTCCTGAGCGGGGTTCTCAAGCTGCAGCATTTGCATGCGTTTCCTGCTGACTCGCCCTGGGCTTCCCCTCGCACGCAGGGGAGGGGGGGAGCTCAGACACCGTGGGCAGCTTCCAGCTCCCCTCCCGGCACAGGGGAGCTGGGGCTGAGCTCCAGGTGGGCGCTCAGCGGTGATGTGCTGCCAGTTTGCAGTTCGGAGGTGTTCTGAGAGCCAGCAGAGATGGTGCCCGTGGATGTGCTCGGTGTACGGGAAGGGGATGAAGCCCGGTGGGCATCGGGAGCCCCGTTAGATCTCACCCAGGTTTTGGTTGATGCTCAGGCTGGGTGAGTCAGGGCTGCGGGGACAGTAATTTCAGCAGCCAGTTCGTTCCAGTCTCCTCGTTGCCTACAGCGTGTCGGCGCTACCACGAGGGCCACAGAAAATGCTTCATTCGTCATCAAAGGGTTCTGTATGACACCAGCCCCTCTCATATCAGTACATTTTCATCCCTAAACTATCGGCCACGTTTAAAAATAAACTCCCAGAGGACTCTGATATGACGTATTACCTTAGAACTCAGTAACCAGTCGGCTACAAATTAACAGGTTCTTACTACACAATGTATTTTTTTAATTACACTCTGTCTCAGAGCCAAATCTACCTCCCACCTGTAGTAGAATAATAAACTACAGTGTCATTTTTAGACTTCTAATTTCTGATATAATTTAATTTTATTTGAAAGGAGGTTTTTTTTTGTTCTCCAGCAGTTGTGGTAGAGATGGCTAATGATGGCTTTTTTCAGGTCTTTTACACACTGGGAAGAAGTGTTTTATTTTCAGTATATTCTCAAAATTCTTGATAAAATATAATGTATGGTAAAATTTTCACACATCAGTATCTTGTTCTTCTTTCAAATCTTGTTAAGGTTTTGTTAATTGGCGGCTGGGTCATAGCACCATGTGGTTTTAATGGCAGGTTTTTCTAATTTAGGGAGGATATAAATGGCAGGTTTTTCTGATTTAGAGAGGCTATAAACTGCAGCTGTGCATTAACTCTAACAGTCTTTCCTGCTATTCTGTGATACTTGCAGAACAACTGGTAACTTCTGTCCTTTCTTGTCCTTTGCAATGAAATCTTGATGATTGCAGAGATGTATTTCAGGGGCTTTTGGGGTGATAAATAACTTTAAAATTACACCACTTGCTTGCTGTCCCAAAGGCATGTCCGGTCTTCTCTCTGTGAGCAGAGACAGGACCCAGGGAAGGGCTGGAGCTGTGTCAGAGAGGTTTAGGTTGGGTATCTGGGAAAGGTTCTTCCCCCAGAGGGTGCTGGGCACTGCCCAGGCTCCCCAGGGAATGGGCACGGCCCCGAGGCTGCCAGAGCTCCAGGAGCGTTCGGACAGCGCTGCCAGGGATGCCCAGGGTGGGGTTGTTGGGGAGTCTGGGCAGGGCCAGGAGCTGCACTGGATGATCCCTGTGGGTCCCTTCCAACTCAGGATATTCTGTGATTGTAAGAATCCACCCTGCATATAAAATACAGGATGGACAGAAGTGAACTCTGCTGCTTTTCAGTGATTTGAAGTGCCCAGTGCTCGTTCCCATTAGCCAGGGACGCTGCTGATGTAAACAAGTGCTGTAAACTCCGTGGTTGGTGGGTCTTTCTCTTTTAATCACGTAGGTGCTGGTTTCAATGTTACATTACAGGATGTTTCCTTGGTCTTTGTTGTTAAAACAAAGCCGTGAGCACTCCACGTGAACTCGGGCTGAGTCTGGGCACATGTGGCATTTCCCCTGTGTCACTGGGCTTTGCTGGGACAGCAGGGCTCCTGGCTGATGGTCTGGGTGCCAGCCTGGAGGGGAAATTTAGCTCAGTTATACAGGAGAAATTGTTCCCTGTGAGGGTAGGGAGGCCCTGGCACAGGGTGCCCAGAGAAGCTGTGGCTGCCCCATCCCTGGAAGTGTCCAAGGCCAGGTTGGGTGGAGCTCTGGGCAAGCTGGGCTAGTGAAAGATGTCCCTGCCCATGGCAGGAGGTGGAATGGGATGATTTTTAAGGTGCCTTCCAACCCAGGCCATTCTATGCTCTCATGTCTGTGTGATGGCCACTTCTCCCACTCCCAGGTGTGGGTGGGTCACACGTGGCACCTCAGGGCAGGAGATGAGCCCCGGGAGCACCTCGAGATGAGCCCCGGGAGCACCTTTAGTCCTCCCTGATGGCTGAGAATGAGGAACCCGAGTGCTCAGGGCTTTCCAAGGTGCACAGATGCAGCTGCAGCACCCACTGGGATCAGCCCAGGGTGAGCAGAGCAGTCGAACTGGTCAGAATTGAAGCTCCTTGGCTGCTGGAGCTTGGCTGGAGCCTCTGTTGCGTCACCAGGACGCTGTGAGCCGAAGGATTTCTGGCTGCCCTGGGAGCTGTGCGAGGAGCCAGCTGAACAGCGGGATCGAACAATAGTTCCCACCCTTTCCTACTGGCAGGGAGGAACAGAAGGGAACAAAGCTGTTCGGAAGGAGAAAAAAAAAATCCTTTCGGTCTTTCTTTCGCTCTTCCCGACTCCATTAGGAGATTTTCCTCCCTCGGGGAGCCAGCAGACATCCCAGCGTTGAGCAGCCCCCAAATTTCAGCACCTTTCCCTCGTTTCTCTGTATCCTTTAAACGCCTGTCTGCAGGCGCCAGTGAGGATGGGTGTTTATAACTCCTTTTGTTCCTCTGTTTACAGCTTCCCTTCCAGGCTTTCGGGGATGGCTGACGTCAGGATGCTCCGTTTGGGCTCCTCTGTACTTTTATCTGGTGTTAATGCCTTCCATGAGCCGCAGGAATGTGCAGCGTGGGGAGAGGGGTCCCGGGGAGGGCAGGAGGGAGCCGGCAGCGCTCAGCCGGGCGCAGCGCCGTGCTGCCCACCCTGCTGTCCCTGCCAGGCACCCATTGGCTCGCTGGGCAGCACTATGGTCATTTATGGCCTTGCGAGGGGAGGACCTGCCCCCTGGCACCCTGTCCGTCTGTCCTGGCAGCTGGCACAGCCCCGCCTGGCACCGCCAGCTGCTATTTTTAAGGCGCCCGGGCTGCATCCCAAGTATAGCGCGCTCTATTTCTGGTGCAAAACGATCTTCCTGGGTGGGGGGTGCGGGGATTTTTTTTTTTTTTTTTTGTGAAACTCCCGGGTTTGGAGGCAGGGAGAGAGAAAGAGAAACAGCTGGGCATGGCTGGAAGAGAGGCACAAGGAAAAGCAGGGAGAGCTGGTGGCTGTGCAGGTCTCGTCCAGAGGGAGAGCTCCGCTCTCCAATGCTCCTTGCCAATGGTTTGCTCATGGATCAGGAATCGGAAAGGCCTGGGCTTGGTTTACAGCTGGGGTTTGTTGAGGACGCTGGAGGGCTTTGCATTTGTTTGAAATAGGCTGCTGGGCGAGTTTGAGATTCCAAAACATTTAACGAGGCTGCGAGGGATGAAGAGGGATGCTAAATGCAGAGCCGCAAACTCGCTGGTCCCTTTTGCCAATTTTGGACCCGTTTCTCACTCCACATCCACCAGATCTCAGGAGGATCAGAACCCCGTTTGTCCACCAGGGCTTAAAGAAATTCCCAAAAAGAATGACTCAAAAGGAGTTGTTGGTTTCCTGCACACCTTGTGGCGATACCAAGAGGCCCCGAATAGCGCTGCAGGCCGCATTATAGCGGGGATGTGACATTCCTGGGGTGGCCAGGGACAGCTCTGCTCCTGCCTCCAGGTGCTGGAACAGGCCCTGCCAGGCTGTTCACTGCAGGAACCCATTCCCCAGGCAGACAGAGATGTGCAGGGCCATGGATTGGACCCCTCGTGGCTGTGGGTTCTGCCAGTGCAACATCTGAAACTGGAGGTCTGAAGTGTTTCCTCTGCTGACACATGGGCGGGCTGGTGATGACACAAAGGCTGCTGAGAGGGTAGAAAAGGATGTAAAAGAGGTTTTTTTAAGGCTTACGAAGAATTTGCAGTTCTTAACTTCTTCAGTGCTTTCTAAGGACCAGCACTGCAATGACAAGTGGCACAAAAAATGTGACACTAATGGTGCTAATCCAGGTCCTGGTTCTGAAACCTGCTGTGCTCTTACCTCCACCCACCTGTGTGCCAGGAAGGGCTTTTCCTCAGCCATAAATTCTAAGTGGAAATTGTTGGTATTTCCAAAGCTGACAGCTTTTTCTTTGTGATGTTCTTTCTGAGGAATATTTAATGTTTTTGAGACGGGATGAAATGTTTCTGATTTGTGTTCTCACCCAGAGCCAGGCACTCGTGTCCAGCTGGGGTCCTTCAGGGGGAGAGTTCTCTGTGTCTGACTGTTTTCTGGGAGGTCTCCATTCCCAACAAACTGGTCCATGCTGAGCTGTGCAGTGCTGCAGATGGATTCCTCCTCTCTTACAATGATCTGGGACACTTCTCTTCCACGGGCAGGTGCCTGATGTGGATGGATGAAGGATCCAGGCACTGGAGAGCCTGAAGTCTGTCACGGTGCTTGCCCAGGCCACTCACCAGCTCTGGCTGGCTCGTTGCTGCATTTCCCCCTTCCCCTGCACGAGCCAGTTTCCATTCAGGAACACAGTTTAACCCTTGGAGAAGAGGTGCTAATTCCCCATTGTTTTGCCCTTCCCACCATGACATAAGTGGAGATAAAATATCACCACGTCAGAAGTGGCACCGGTTGCTCTGGGCTGTTCCCCTTTCAGCCTGGCTTTCTACCAAATCACCAGTGCTGGAGATCTCAGTTTCCCCAGCCTCCTCCTCCCCTCCAGCCAGGGTCTCTGAAAGGCAGCTAAAGAGATGAGGAATGGCTTTGCAAGGAGTGTGGTGGCAGCTGAGCTGCCCCTTGTCACGGCCGAAGGCGCTGGCGGTGTTTGCGGAGGGGCTGCGCTGTCTGTCCCGTTGCCTGGTGGCTGTTGTGGCGTGTTTATCCCCTTCCTGAGCTGTAGGAACTGCTGTTCCCTCGTGCCGCAGGGCTCAGGAGAGGCGCTGGAGCTCACGGGGGATGAGAGGCGATGGCCCAGCTGCTGTGCTGAGCACTCTGTGGGAGCTGCTTTGCATCCGGGGGTGCGGAGCCTGTGCAGGGGCAGCTCTGCAGATGAGCAGGCGGTGCCTGTGCCAGCAGCCTTTAGCCGGGGGAAGAGGAGGCTCAGGGGTGACCTTATCCCTCCCAGCTGACAGGAGGGTGCAGCCAGGTGGGAGTCAGGCTCTTCTCCCAGGGAACAAGTGACATGGGACAATAGGAAACAGCCTCAAGCTGTGCCAGGGGAGGCTCAGGGTGGACATCAGCAGGAATTTCCTCATGGAAAGGGTGGTCAGGCCTTGGAACTGCCCAGGGAGGGTTGGAGTGCCCATCCCTGGAGGTGTCCGAGGAAGGGCTGGAGGTGGCACTCAGAGCTCTGGGCTGGGCACACGGTGGGGATGGGGCACAGGCTGGGTTCGATCTTGGAGGCCTATTCCAACCTCAGGGATTCTGGGATCACTGCCTGCCCAGGAGCTCGTTGCTGGCTCCTTCCTCCCCCTGCACATGGGTGGTGTCTGTGGGACCCCTCAGCCTCCTCCTGCTGCCCACGTGGACAAAGTGGCCGTGTCACAGCGGTGCCCACCCAGCCCCTCTGCGAGGAGAGGAACCAGCTGGCTGCGTTGGATTTCTCCTCTCACATAAGGGTGGAGGAGAAGCTCACCAACAGCCAGGGCCACCCTTGGAGGTGTTGGCTGTGCCGGGAACCCCTTACATGACCCGTGGGGGCTTTACAAGACCTCTGGCCACATCTCTGGGAGCCGTGTGAGTGCCCCTGGCCTCTCTTTAGCTCACCACCAGCACCGGGGAGCAGCCGGCTGCGTGGATCCATGCGTTCCCTTTCCCTGCCGTGCTTCCCCCGGAGCAGGGGCTGTGTTTGTGGGGCTGAGCACGCAGGGTCCCTGCTGGAGGAGCTGCAGCAGAGGGGCTGTGCGAGCCCTGCTGCCCGGCTCCTGGTGACGTGGGTGCTGCAGGAAGGAACAGCGAGTTCCTGAGGGGACATTCCTGCCATAGCTGTGCGGGGCCGTCCCCTCCCCGCTCCTTTCTCCAGAGGCTGTTATGGAAAGCCATTTCCATGGCACCTCTCCAGGCCCGTATTCCTTTTCACACGCCAGGGGTGGAAGCGAGCCCCCCCCTCCCTGCCCCGGAGCCTGCATCCAGAGCCTTCTCCCGGCGGCTGTACTTTTCCAGAATGTGCACGACGGAGCCCCATGGCTTCCTTGAGGGCTCCTGGAAAGCAGGAGGGATGCACGGGCTGGGGCTTGAGCACAGCTTCCCCACAAGCAAAAGCATCCGTATCTTTGTGTCTTCACCCTTCTTGCTGCTCCTTAATTGCTGATTAAGGTCTATTGAGTGTCCAGAGATTGCTTTTATAGACATTACTTTAAAAGTCTGTTGTTTACTGCGTTTTGCTCTGTTTCCTGCCTGCAAATATTCTCCTTTTTGCAGCATTTTTCATTTACTTTGTAAGAACGCAAATGATTTTTTTTGGCCAGCAGTACTTCAGCAGCTGTAGGGAAGTCAGGGAGGGGGGAGTGTGCTCATCCCTGCCCCATCTGCCTCGTGGGGCCAGGTCTGGCTCGGTCAGGTCTGGCTCTGCCAGCTCAGTGCAGCACCGGGGTGATGAGGCTGATTTCTGGAGCTGGGTATTTCTGCCCTAGATAGCCACAGCCCTGAGCTGTCTCAGGGATTTTTACCCGCACAACACACACCAGGTCCCTCTGAAATGCAGTGCTTGAGGCTGAAACTGAAAGTTCGGAGAGAATTAGTCACTGCTGTACCCTGGTAACGTTGGCAAAAACCAGCCTCAAACACGGTGAAGGCGAGGGCTTTGCAATCCCAGCAGCAGCAGCAGCACCCCTGCGCCTCTGCTGACACACGGGGAGCTGCCGGGGGGAGCGCCCCAGCCCTTTCCTCCTGCCCTGGGTGTCCCACAGTGGTGGCAGTGGGTGATGAGGGTCTGGGGGCACAGCCCAGCACCCTCCTCTGCACCAGTCCCAGCCAGCCTGGGCATTTGTGTCGCGTGTCTGCCTTGTGGGACAGCAAACACAGCCCTGAGCGCTTTGGGTGGCAGGGTTTGGGTCCTCACAGGTTATCAGAGCCATGGGAATGCTCTCCACCCACAGAGCTGCCAGCATCAGAGAATCCCAGGATCGCTGAGGTTGGAAAAGCCCTCCCAGCCCATCTGTGCTCCAGCCCCACCTTGTCCCCGGCCCAGAGCACTGAGTGCCACCTCCAGCCCTTCCTTGGACACCTCCAGGGATGGGCACTCCAAACCTCCCTGGGCACTTCCAAGGCCTGACCACCCTTTCCATGAGGAAATTCCTGCTGATGTCCACCCTGAGCCTCCCCTGGCCCAGCCTGAGGCCGTTCCCTCTCCTCCTGTCCCTGTTCCCTGCGAGCAGAGCCCAAACCCCATCTTGCTGCACCCAACCTCCGCTTGGAGGGTCCAAAAATTCACTTGGGAAGTTTCTGAGCTGAACTCCAGCTGTTTTGGTGTCGTTGTTGGCCACAGCCTCCCCTGAAAAGTTTGACTCTCTTTGAAACGCGGAGCTGCTGCTTCGTTCCTCCCCTCCTGGGGTCTCTGCGGGGTGCTGGGGGTGTGAGGAGGGGGCTGTGGGGCGGGGGTGGCCCCACGCTGTCCCTGCAGTGCCGTGGGGCCGGTTTGACTCGTTGCAGATCCCTTCCAGATCCGCAGGGTTCGCGTCAGCGCTGGCAGCAGGAGCCGTGCTGTGCTTAACCACCACAAAACATAGCAACGGCACAGCAGCGCTGGCACCCGCGCAGAGCGGGGGAAAATGATGCAAAATCAACATGAAACAAAACCAAACGGGTTTTTCAGGCTTGCCTGCGCTTCGCAGCACAGAAAAAGGCAAAGCTTCCAGGAAATGGATGAGGGCCTGTGAAGGGATTATTAGGGATGCTCTGAGAAATCCCACCCCTCTCATCAGGGAGTGTTGCAGGCAGTGCTGCTCCGGTCTGGGCAGTCAGGGAACCTCCTGCTGTCCCCTGGAACCGGCTGTGCAGGCAGGGCAGGAGCCTCGGTGCTGCCTGTCCTGCTCTGCCCCCTGCCCTGCCAGCTCTGACCTGTTCACAGCACTTGGGCACGGCGTGGAGCCTCTGGGCACAGCTCTGCTGTCCCCCCAAGCCTTCACAGGACCGAGGGGAGGAGCAGGGGGTGAGTTCCTGCCTCAGGACAAGGTCACAGGCACAGAATGGTTGGGGTTGGAAGGGACCTTAAAGATCGTCTCATTCCAACCCCCTGCCACAAACAGGGACATCTTCATGACCGGGTGGCTCAGAGCTCCAGCCAGCCTGGCCTTGAAGGGGGTTTTTAAGTCCTGGAATCCACCTCAGAAGAAGGGGAAGAGTTGCAGGGAGCTCCAGGGAAATGTGAACCCGCATCTGTGTCACACCTGACTCTGCAGTGGGCCCAGCTAGGTGTCTGTGCCTGGGATCCTGATCAAACCCTGACCTGAGGGAGCTCAGGAGGGGACTCTGACCCACATCTATAGGAGAAAGACAAGTCCTTGTGTGAGTAGACACCACCCTCCTAACCCTGAACCCTTCCTGGGCAGGACACTGCCTTGCACCTCATGCCAGGCACCCCAGAGGTGCCAGTGCTCCTTCCAGAGTGTGGAAACTGGGCTTAGAATCCCAGGAGAGGTCCCTGGCTCTGCAGGCTTGGCACAGGGAAGCTGCTCATCCTCTGTACGACCTCCTGGCAGAAACCTGAGCAGTGTTTTGGGCGGCAGAGAACAATGGGAGATGGAGAGTGGCTGCAGGTGGGTCAGGAAAGGCAGCCCTCGCTCCGGGTCCTCTGCTCAGAGCAGCGCCCTGCCTCTGCTGTGGGTCCAACAACGTGGCCAGGGAGGGAGGGAGGGACAGGCAGCCCTGGTCAGTCCACCATGGTCCAGGACTGACCATGCAGGAGGAGCTGAGGTCAGCGCTCTCATAATTAGCAATAGAAAAAAAACCCAGGCAGTCCTTTAAGAACCTGCTTGCACAACTGAGCTCTCCTGACCCTCCTGGCCACGCATTCTGAGGCTTGCTAAGTGCTGCAGACACGGCTGTGCCCTCCCGGTGCTCCTGGGCCGGCTGGACGCTCAGAGCCTCCCCCTCTGGCTGCCGGGTCTCGTATTTTGAAGCAGTGCAAAGGAGGAGGAGGATGGATCAGCTTTCCTTCTGCGCCTCCTCCCACACACCTTGGTCATGCTACCTCCAGCACTTCCCCTTCCCACACCGAGCGAGCTCTTGGCAGGTTACGTGTAGCCCACAGTGCTAATTTTATTCGCTGCTTGATCTTTTTTTTTTCTGGACTTTTCTGGCATTTGCTGGGGAAGGCAAGGCCCCTTCCTCGGCCCTGGGGGAGGTTTGTCCCAGCTGTGCTGTTTCTGTGTCACTTCTGTCACTGAAGAGCTCTTGGAGCTGTGTGTTCCCAGGGTGCTGGGAAACAGCTTGGACAACTCAAGGCTTTCACAGCGAAACCCTGGATGCAGAGAGAACCAGGGAGGAGAAAAGCAGGTTGTGACTCACTGACCTGCACCTCCAGAGTATGATGGGACATTACCAGGCCATCTGGAGCCTGTTAAGGAAGGAAAATAACACCCAGGTGGCTCCTTTCAACCAAAATTCTGCCAGCTGGGGAGGAAAGCTCTGCCGTGCCGGTGTGAGGGGTTGTCTGGGAGTCCCAGGAAGGTGGTGCTGGGTGCCCAGGGCAGCAGCTGGTGTGTCAGTAAACACGGTGTCACTCCGGTGTCACTCCGGTGTCACTCGGTGAGACGTTGCGTCAGCGGTGGCCACCGCGGAGGTGCCGGTGAGCTCAGGCTTATTCACGCTGCACTCACATCTGCTGCCCAACCTGCTGGGCCTTATCAAGGAGCTGAGCCTCCAGCACCTCTAGACAAAGAAAAGAGGGGACTGAGTCATGGAGTAACCTGTTAAAAATCACCCAGGAATCAATGAAGGGGAGAGAGGGATGGAAAGAAGTCAGGCTCAGGTCACTTGAGTAACCCTGCCGGGCCCCAGGCACCAAATGTCAGTGTTTTCACCAGCTTTCACTCACCCTGAAATATTCCTTAGCTCATTTTCCACCATTTGTTTCCATTTGAAACAAGAGTCCACTAAATCCTGTGACTTCTGGGAGTGATGGAGTGACTCATGCTAAGCCAGAGCAGAAGTCGCCCTCAGACACCTCACACATCTGGACTTCCAGCCCCGTTTCAAACTGGTGCTGACTCTTAGCCCTGAAACCTGCAGCACCACCCACTCTTCCACGGCACTGAGGGATGTATCAGCAGCAACAAACAACATTTTTTCTAGCTCTGATGAGAAAATGTCATACCTGGATTTTCAGTCTGGTAGAAAAGTAGTTGAGAACCTCCTTAAGTGTGATTTACTTTGTGGTAGCAAAAGTCACAATCAGAGAGATTCATCTTGTCCAGCTTTGCTGTCACATTAGCCAGAAGTTTTTTGGTTTTTTGTTTTGTTTTTTTTTAGTTTCCTTCTCATATGACAACCTCTAAAATAGCTGTGGCAAAACGAGTAAATAAACAGCTGCCAGGAGTTTAAATAAGGCTACCTTGCTCATTGTGTTCTCTGGAAGGATCTGTCTTCCTACTGAATTTAAGGCTGAATTTAAGGAACCGGGACACTCCTCTGTGAATTCCTAGATGCTGTGGGGAGCTGCCAGAGAGGTTTTCTGTGGATGAGGGAATTGGGTGAATGGGTCCAAGGAGTGTCTCTTGCTCTGGACAGGCTGCAGGGAGCGCACAGAGTCCTCAGGGCAGCGCCTGTGCACCTGCCTGCATCCACTGAACACGAAATTCCCAGGCCAGAAATGGCCGTGTCCAGCCTTGAATGAGCTCGAGGGTGAAAAGGGACATAGAAACATCACCCCGTGGTGCTCAGCCCAATAAATCCCGGAGCTGTGGTTGGGAGGCGTCGGGTGCCGCTTCATTAACCGTGTCTGTAATTACAGTGAGTTCTGGGTGTCTGTGTCCTCTGCTGGCACGGCTGGGATGGCTTGGGAATTCTCTGGGGGACAAAGCTCTGCGACCCAGCGTGGGGAACTGCCAGTGATCTCATTTCACGTGGCCTCGCAGACGTGTGGGTTTGGCTTTTCTTTTGGTTTTCCGTGCCCTTATCAGATGACATTTAGGTGTGCGTGGAGCTGCCAGCGGTGTCTGACAGGTCTGCGGTGGCCTCAGCAGGGACGTCTGTGCCCTCCCTGCCCTCTCCTGCCGCGGGGAAGGTTGTTCACAGCAGCGGCAGGTGAGGGATATCTGCAGGGTCAGTGGTTACTCCAGAGAGCTTCTCCAATATCGAAACCTTCCCCAGAGTTTTCGACATCTTACAAAGCACTCTAATGACAGAAAAGCGTTCAGCTTTGTCTGGGAAGGCCCCTGGAGTAGCCCCCTGGAAGGATGTCAGCCTTTTTCTGCTGCTGGCTGCCTTGGCATCGTTTTTGTGCAGCCAGAGCATCGCGATTCCCCTCCAGAGATGAACCGGGAGGTACCAGCAGGGCTGGGGGTGTGCGTGGAACCACCAGAACTCTCCACAAGCCCCTTCCCGGGAGCTAAACCGAGAGAAAAACTCCTCCACCGGTCTGACAGTGCTCGCCGGGAGCATTTTTTGTGAAAACCAAGCCTTGTAAAAGCCTCTCTCAGCTGAGCCCGGGCCGCGCCGCTGCTGCCGCTGCAGGACGGGCGGTTCGTGGGGAGAAGCTCCCCTCTAGCGGGGGATTCCCGCAGCACCGCTCCCGGAGAGGAGAGCGGCTGGAAAACCCTGTGGAAAAGAACCTGGGGGGGCTGGTGACAGAGGATGAACACGAGCCAGCAGCCGGGGGGGCTCTGCTCGCAGGGAACAGGGACAGGAGGAGAGGGAACGGCCTCAGGCTGGGCCAGGGGAGGCTCAGGGTGGACACCAGCGGGAATTTCTCCATGGAAAGGGTGGTCAGGCCTTGGAAGTGCCCAGGGAGGTTTGGAGTGCCCACCCCTGGAGGTGTCCAGGGAAGGGCTGGAGGTGGCACTCAGTGCTCTGGGCTGGGGACAAGGTGGGGATGGGACACAGGTGGGACTCAGTGATCTTGGAGGTCTTCTCCAACCTCAGTGATTCCGTAGTTCTGTGAAAAATTCAAAGCAGGGGCATTTATTGTGTCTCTGCAGAGCCAGCACGAGGGGGTCCATAACTGATTATATTGTCTGCAATGAGGACGGTGATGATGCAATCGAGTTGCCCAGTCCTTATAACTGTGTCTTCAGAGCATTAATTTTCTTTACAACAATTGCCTCTTGAATTGCCACAGCATCCTGAGGGGAGAATTCAGTGTTGTTGGTATCTGCTTTTTACAGAGAGAGAAAATGCTGGAGATGTAGGGGAAGAACATTGCCTGGCAAAGTCACCCAAGGTCAGGATTCAAGTGATGCTGGAGGGAGCCTCACTTGAACCAGCAGTGCTGATCTGTCACGTCACTCAGCTGTTCTTCACAGAAAGAACAGGGCTTTGTTATTTTGCAAGTGGCCCTTAGAGGAGTTGAGAGCTGAGAAATGTGAAGTGACTAAAATGTGACTCTTTGCTCTTCAACAGCATCTTCAGAGTGGAGGGGGAGGCACTCAGAGCGTCCAAGTTTTGGGTGAGGTCATAGAATCGTGGGGTGGTTTGGGTTGGAATGGGCTTTAACCACCATCTAGCTCAAACCCTTTGCCCTGGGCAGGGACCTACCCTAAAGGTGTGGGAAATAAACCCAGTCTGAGCACTGGGAAATGTGGGGGGTTGTACCAGGACAGCCTCTAAGCCACTGTGATGAAAACTTTATTCCTGCTCTTCCCTGGGGACTGGGCTCTCTCCAGTTTGGGGACCGAGGTTTGTGAAATGCTTTGAGATCTGCTGATTAAACTACAAAAGCAGCTGATTGTTATTGCTCTTACTGCATTTATCAGAGTTTTGGGGAGGAAAAGATGTTTTTTTTCAAGGATCAGACTGACAGAACCAAAAATATCACTGTGTTGGCAAGGGCTTGATCCTTGCTGCTACACACTGCTCCATGCAGGGCACCTCCTGCACCTTTCCTGAGCATCTCTGTGGCAGCCCGAGGGGACAGGGAATGTTGAGGGCTTCTCCATGAGCCCCTGCCAGTGCACAGGCACCTGCTGAGCCCAGATGTGCCCTGGGCAATCCCTCCAGCACTCTGCCTCTGCAAGGGCTGCTCTCGTTTCTGCGTGTTCCGTGTATTGGGTTATTCTTCCAGGGCCTGCAGCGCAAGGGAGAGGAGAGGAATGCAAACCAGTGTCTTCCTCCCCATTTCTTGCTGGGAAAGCTGCCCCGTGCAGCTGTGCCATCCACCTCACAGTGCAAATCCTGTCCCTGGAGCTGAGGGGGGAGAGTTTAAGCGAGTTAAACCTCTCTTTGCTGAAGGGTTTTGGTTCCAGGCCAATAACACATGTTGAGGGTTAGTCCTGCCTGACAGATTCTTGGTGGTCTTGGCATGGAGTGGGTGAAGCTCAGCTCAGCTCTCAGCACAGACAGATGTTTGTGATTTAAAAAAATCATTACTATGGTCATTGCCAGCCAGATTGCCTGGAATAAAAAAGCCTTTCTTCAGGTCAGGATCGATGCATTTTGGCTCCAAATCTCCTTGGGAAATCTGTGCTCTGCGTGATATTTCAGCTGTGGAGAAAATATTATGAAAATTTAACCTTGTTGGGCTTCTGTCCAGAGCATGACCCTGGCACAGGAAGAGTCCAGGATAATGCAGGGGCTATTTTGGGGGATGTGATGCTCGATAGCCCTTTCCCTGCTCAAGACACTGTCAAACATTACAGGCCAGTTTTCAATACCAACCCTCCCTGAGTGGTGTTATCCTTCCTTTGTGGGGAGAAGCTGCAGAGAGGGATTAGAGGGTGCTGCCCAAGAAAACAGACAGCCTCTGCCAGAACATCATCTTCTGAGCCTCTGTGCTGTGCCAGCAGCTGGGGCAGTGCCTCCTGAAGCCCTGTCCCAGAGGGGCCAGGCAGTGACCAGTGGGATTTAAACGTGAAGGTGCCACACAACTTCTCTGGATCCCCTCTCGGGGTTTTATCTCTGTCCCTCGGAGCAGAGGTGGCTGAGTGACATGATGTGACCTGCCTGGGGCTCCTCCTCCTCCTGGGGACAGCCTGGTGGCTGCTGGAGCAGTGGTGGGAGAAGATGTAGACAAAAGGAGGCTGCTCTGATGGGTTGGGAAGTTCTTGCCAGGAGGGCAGGGCCGTGACTGTGGCCCAGCTGCAGAAAAAGGGCAGGGTTTGGGCAGCAGGGCTTTTACAGCGGGGTTTGTGCGGCAGGGTTGGTACAGCAGAGTTTGTGCAGTGGGGTTTTTATAGCAGGGTTTTTACAGCACCTGCCCCCGGGGCCCCTGCCCTGGCAGCAGCAGCTCTGCACGTGCTGCCTCTGCACGTCCAGGTTCCCACTGCACCTGCTCAGGTGGAAGCAACTTCCCTGTTATTAGAGGGCTGGGAAAGCTGCTCCGTGTGCTACTCGCCCTCCTCAGGAATGTGAGTGTGTGCGAGTGTTTTCTGGGAACAAACAGAGCGAGATGCCTCCTCTGTTTGCCTGTGAGAAAGGCACTGATTGCTCCGACTTTTCGTAGCACTGGCTGGAGCTCCCGAGGGTTGCAGCTCCTGTCTGCCACCAGTCCCAACCATCTCAGGATCCACCGGGAACACTCAGCACTTTTGCCTTGTGCTGTTGTTGTTATCCATAGAATCGTGGAATATCCTGGGCTGGAAGGGACCCACAGGATTACCCAGTCCAACCCCTGCCCTGCACAGACCCCCCAACAACCCCACCCTGGGCATCCCTGGCAGCGCTGTCCGAACGCTCCTGGAGCTCTGGCAGCCTCGGGGCCGTGCCCATTCCCTGGAGAGCCTGGGCAGTGCCCAGCCCCCTCTGGGGGAAGAGCCTTTCCCTGATCTCCAGCCTGACCCTCCCTGGCACAGCTCCAGCCCTTCCCTGGCTCCTGTCGCTGCTCACAGAATTTGGAGCCCCTGATGAGGTCTGACTTCAGTCTCCTCCAGGCTGCACAGGACTGGGATTGTTGTTTCAGGGTTAAGAGCCTGGGCAGTGCCCAGCACCCTCTGGGGGAAGAGCCTTTCCCTGATCTCCAGCCTGACCCTCCCTGGCGCAGCTCCAGCCCTTCCCTGGCTCCTGTCGCTGCTCACAGAATTTGGAGCCCCTGATGAGGTCTGACTTCAGTCTCCTCCAGGCTGCACAGGA
>VZTF01004509.1:525540-615624 GCA_013397755.1 Cnemophilus loriae | reverse complement strand
GGTCCGCTCCGCCCGTGTCCCGCCCGCGGCCGCGGTTGGCGGTGCCGGCGCGGGGCGGGGCGGGGCGGCAGCTTCGAATCGCAGCGAGAGCGAGGAGCTGCCCGAGCGTGTCCTGCGACCCGCACAGACCCGCACTGCCCCGCACAGACCCTCCCGGCCCCGCTCCGTCCGCCCATGGGCAACGCAGAGTCCGTCCCGCGCGGCGCCGCCGCCGCTCCCGGTAAGTGCGGTCCGGTCCGGTTCGGTCCGCGCGGCTCCGGCCGGTCCCGCTCCCCTCCGCGACACGCCCGGCCCGGGGCTCCCCCAGCGCTGCCGCATCGCTTAACACAAAACCCGGGTGGGGCCGCGTCCCTCGGGTGGGGAGGATGCGACAGCGGCGTCGGCGACACGGAGGGAGGTGGCAGGTGACACGCCAGTGCTCGGACCGCGCTCAGCCCTCTGCTCACCCGTGCTGGGACCGCCCCAGACACCGCCGAGAGGGTCTGGGGGCTTTTCCCCCCACTGCCAAACCAGAACTGGGGCCGTGGATGTACTTTCATCCCTCCCTGCTGCTGCCCGCGCAACAGCCCTGCCAAATCCACCCGCCGTAATTCAAAGTCCTGCGCTCCAAAATCGCCTGCCAATCCCAGCTCCAGGCCTGGGAGAGCAGACCTGGGAAAACAAACGGCTTGGCGCTGGCCGCGCCGCCGGGTGTCAGGTTCTTGTTGCCTTTTATGCGTCTTTTTTTTCGTGTCCAAGAAGTCCAACAGCCGCCAGCCTGGTTGGCTGGATTTGAAGGGAGCTGATAACTGAGCTCAGCCAACCGGCACAAGATGCCAGCGCTCTGGAATACAAATAATCCTGGGTGGGAATAAGGAAAGCATTGAGTAACGTGTGGGCTAACGCGAGGCAGCATCGCGGTTCCTGTAGAGCAGTGAGGTTCTGCAAGCCCCAGCTTGTTTCTTGTTAGCCTCTCCCTGGCCTGGTGCCTTTGGGATTTGCTAAAACTGCAGAACAGTTTTCTTTTTTGGATGCGTGTGACCTGCCGCAGTTTCAGTTTTCAATAAAGCGTTGTCGTTCTTCCCAGCTGGTTCTTAATGTCGGAAATGTGATCAATTATTTTAGGCATTTACAGCACGGTCTGATTTAATGACTTCTTTCACAAAGTCCTTAATTTTGTTTTCTCTTCCTCTGGGGGGACCCAAAATATTTTGCTGCTGGCAGGACGAGGGTGTTGTCGTTTGCTCAGCGTGTGAGTTCAGCAGCGTGATGTGCAGAGGGATGAAGCTGCACTGCTGGATGCTCCTGCCTGAGCCTCTGTACAGGTGTGAGTGGTACGGAGGGCAGGGAAATGTCCCTCTGGAGCTGTGCCAGGAACCTTTGGAGCAGGAGGTTGCGTTGCCCTGAGTGGCGAGGTCGTTGGCAGAAATCCAGAGCGGGTTCCCAGCGATGCTACAGCAGGAGAAAAAGGAATGTGGGTCCATGCAGAGTGAGACCGGAGTGTCTAAACCTGCAGTAAATACCTCTCCCTTTAGGAACTGGGCAGGAAATGGACAAAAAAACCCCCAAAACACCAAACCAAATGACTTCTGAGTTTTGTTTCCTACCGGCTGCTGCTCTCAGGTGTGTGGAGCACCACAGGGTTCAGAGCTGTGTGTACCTCAAGGGAAGGTCTCTGCTGTGCTGTGGGGTGTCACTGAAGCCCCAGGGGATTAAGAGCCGGCTGTTCCTAACAAATGAGAGCTTTGGGTGCTTTTTAAACCCTGCTCCAGTGGGTTATTCTCACATTTCTGGTATTTCTCTCTCCCGGGATCTCCTTCTGCTGTGTTTGGTTTCGGGGTGGTCAGCCCCCATCAGATTTACATGTTTGCTATGTAATGCAAGATTATTTCTAACTGATGAATAACTGTGCTCCCTGGTGTTGGTTTTTGTTTTGAAATCCAAACATCCAGTCTTTGATTACAAAGCCAGTTCTGCAAAACAGAGTTGGAGATAACATTTTGGAAGTTAATGAACTTTTAGGTAAGCCAGACCTCAGTAATACATTGTGTCAACAGCTGCTGCTGCTCCCGTTTGCTTAACAGTGAAGGTAAATAAATGCATTTGATGACACTTCTAATACTGGATAGGAGAATTTGAACCAAGATGGAATTAATTGTCAAGGACTGAAAGAAAGATCATCAGTGTTTGGGTAGAAAGCGGGAATGTGAGACTGCAAAATCGGTAAATCCTTAAAGCTGGAGTTGTCACTGAGGCACGAGGGTTCTGAATTTGGAAATATTGATCTGTACATCTCTTGTAAGAGAGGCTCTGCAGCCTGGTGAGCTGGGCAGGTCCCCATGTCCCCTGGGGCTGGCCAGGAGAGCGCGGATGGACAGCGGGGCTCCAGGGCGGACACTGTCACTGGAGGGCAGCCGAGGATAAAAAGTCAGCACTGCTACTCTGTAACTCACCGGGGGAAAAAAAAAGGCTGAATAAATGCCAGGAAAAGGACTCCGTGAAGTTGGTTGCTTAAGGGATTGAGCCTGATGGAAAGAAAAGCAAATAACCATGCAGCAGCTGGTCCCAGGAGAGCAAAGCTCGGAGGGGGACACAGCTGAGGGTGAGTTCTCACTCCAGGAGCAATGTGCATCCTTCTGAACAATCAGGAACTCTCTCAGTGGTGGAGAAACTCTGAATTATTTGCACCTTGTGCAGCTCAACAAGGTCAAAAGTCGCTGAAAGGTTTCTTTGCACAATGCAAGTGGACTTATGCTTGCATTAGATAATCGTTCCCTGACTGAACTCTGTTAATGGTCTTGGAGTGTAAAACCAAATTGCGGTGCTGGGAGTGTTCCAAGCCAGCACAGAGCACACAGACTGCTGTGCTGGGTCACTTTTTGGTGGATCTGACCTTACTCAGTGCTTGGGTTTCTCCCAAAGTGTCTTTCCTGGGCTTCTCTCGGCTCTTAGCTCCCAGAGTTCTCCTTCTGTAGTAAGTTCAGTGCTGGAGAAGCAAGAGGAGTTTGTTCCCGCCCGGTTTTGTTTTCCCTGTGCTCTGAAAGGCAGCGGGAAGGATGAAGGATCCCAACTCTGGGCTTAGATGGCGCCAGAGCCTCAGGAAAGGATCTTCCAGGGCTCCTGCTCCAGCACGGAGCCGGAGCGTGGCACTGCCACCTGTCACCTCTGCTCACCTGAGCACAGCTCTGAGCCCAGCCCGTCCCTCACCCCTGGGGAGCAGAGCTGGCTCTGCCCTGCGGATTGAAGTGTAAGGTTTGGTTGGGATCTTGATTCCTGCAGCTGGGAACTTCTCAGCTCATGTTTTGTCTTTACTGCTGCGCTTCTTACCCTGAGTCACTGCACCCAGCTGCCAAAATATTCCATACCAGTGGAATTCCAGTGAATTCCTGCATGGGGTGTGCTGGCATTGCCCATCCTGCATGGGTTCACGAGCTGACCCGCACACACCGGGCTCCAGCTGTGGGGAAAGCAGCACATTCCCCTCACGGTTTGCTCAGAGACACTTTGATTTCACGCCACGGACTCTGTTCTCTCTGCAGTTCTGCACTCCCCAAAGTGCTGGGGGCTGTGCCAAGCTCAGCTCACCCGGGGATTGAAATCACTGCCTCAGCTGGATTTTTTACTGATAAACGATCAGCAGTTATGTGGATTTATGACGAAGGTGAGAAGAGAGTACGTGTTGTGTTTCCTTCTCAATGCATGGTGTGAGATCATCCCAGCAGTTTGGCTGTGTGGGATTCCCTGCAGCCTCGTGTCACGGAATCCCAGAATGGTTTGGGTTGGAAGGGACCTTAAAGCCCATCCTGTTCCAAATCCCCTGTGATGGGCAGGGATGCCTTCCACTAAACCAGGCTGCTCAGAGCTCCAATCTGATGCTCAGGAAAAGAAGTAGTGATGTTTTTTTGCAGATCTGGATTAATTTGGGTTTGCTGGAGGCACTTTTGCGTTGCTGTGGGACAAACACAAAGTGTTCACTCTGAAACAAACCTTCACAGGGCAGGGGGCTGTCCTGAGGAGGGGGACACACAGTGATCACAGCCCTGAGGGGAGATGGCAGTGTTCCCATCAGGTCACCCCTAATTCAGGGCACTTCTCTGGGGCCAAGCATTTTATCCTCTCTGAGGCTGCTGCACATTCCTAAAAAGGAGCATCCATATGCCCCGAGTAGAAAGGGCTCCAGTTCTCATGTTTGGCACTCAAACCACACAGTTATAAATGCCTGCTCCTGCCTTGAACTGGAACATAAATGTTTATAGCTCCTGTTGCTCTCTTGACAGTTTTCCCATTAATTTAGTGTCGAGGCACCTTTTAATTTCTGACCTCATCTGGGTACCAGCCCGGAGTCTGCTGAAGTTGCTGACTTTTTCCCCATCAAGGACAGAAGCTTTGCTTTTAGAATTCTGCCCTCAATTTGCAGAGGTGAGGTTTCTCACACATGCCCCACCTTCTCTGGGCACCTCCTCCCTTCCTGGCTGGGATCACTCCTGGGGGTCTGGGAGCCCCTCAGGGAATGGTTCCTGGGATACAGCTACAAATTCTGCCAGGGTAGAAAGGAATGAGAACTTTTAGGTCTTAAAATGAAGCAAAAATTCACCCAGCCCTCCATTGTCTCTATTTCTGGGTCGCTGATAAAACTAAAACTCAGTTCTAAATAATGTGCAATATTTCAGCAAGGAAAAGCAAGACAAAGGGGCTATTTAAAGCCACCTTCTTTGCAGGGCTTGGCTGGCGGGCTCTGCCTCTTTTGTGTCATTGTGTCTGTGCAAAACATGGGTGAGAGGCTGGGGAAATACAACGTGCACTCCCATTCAGAACACATGCAAAGGTCAGCCGTGGTGCACGCTCGGCTTTGGGGAGGCTTTGGGCTGAGCAGGTTCACTTGGATTTCTGTAAAGCAGTGAGGGATATCATAAACAGGCAGTGGGAGAGTACTTGGATGCAGTTATAGAGCAGAATAACCTGTCTGGCCCATGCCTGGCTGCTCTTTCTGCTCTGAAATTGAGGCATTATCTTCCCCTCGTGGCTCTGTTCTGTTTTGCTGCTTGAATCTTGGATCTTTTACCCTTCAGTGTCCTTGGGTGGAGAAGGAGGCCAGGAGTATCTGTGTGAAACGTTTGGAGAGCCATAAATATAAATGTGAGGCGTCACAACGTGTGCCCAGCTTGAAAGCAGCTACAAAACCCTCCCCGAGGCTGCTGACCCGGGACGGGTTTGTTCTGGCGAGGGGAGGAACACAATAAAAGCACTTGTTAAAGGCTCTGCTGAAAGGAACTGCTTGCTGCAGGTCGTTTGGGAGGACAGGGCACGGGAGGGAGGCTGGAAATGGCCCAGGAGGAAAGGAGAGCACAGGGAGATGTGCTGGAGGTGACATCCAGCAGGGCTGTGCTGCACTGGTGGCAGACGGGGGGACCTGTCTGGATTCTGGGCTTGCAGCCTGAAAATTGAGCGGGATTTTGGGATCCTGAGGAGTCCATGCAAAAATAAATCTGTAGAGACTCACTGAGGAGATGGGGCAGAGTACTTTTTTGTTGTTGCTCGTTTCTTGGTGGGGGGGGTACAGGTCCTTGGGTGCTTTTCAAAGGCTAAAGCGTGCGTGTGTATTTAAGAAGTTTCAATCTCAATGCTTTGAAAAGCAGCTCTTATGTGCCCCTCAAGGATGAAATCTTAGACCAGCAAAGCCAAGAAGGCAGAGCATGACAAAGGAATGTTGCTGAAGTCATTGGGGAGAGATTTTTGGTTTCTGGGTATAGGGCCACGAGCTGTGTTCCCAGCACTGGGCTCAGGAAAGCTGGGGATGGGAACGATGTGCACTACACCCAGGATGCTGTGGCTGCCTTAAATGCTGCATTTTCAGGGCACAACACTCATCCAAATATCACATTGCACAACACGGCAAGGGCTGGAGAGAATCCCCAGTCGTGGGGCTGTCCCAGTGTCTCGGCTGTGTGAAGGGGAAACGGAGGCCTGAGATGACAGAGCTTATCTGGAGTTTGTACCACCTGCTGTGGGTGGAGGGTTCCTCTTCTCCTGCTTGCAGCAATCCCCCAAATCTTGAGGCAGTTCAGGAGTCCTGGCTAAGATCCCTGCTGTCATCTCTGAACTGTGCTGCCTCCCCAGTGCCCGTGGGTATAAAAACATCACATCCATTTGAAAGCCTTATCTGTGCCTCCTTTCTGCAGCGTTGTGATGGATTTTTGGCCTTGTTAAAGCAATCTTCTGCGAGGAGTTATCTATTTTTCGTGTGTCAAAGATAATTTTTATTTTTTCAGAGCTTCTTCATGCTGAATTAATTTGTTCTCTGTCAAACCTGTTTTGTTTTTCGCTCGAGCCCTGCGAGTGGGAGAACCCAGCTCCCAGAAATGCGTGTGCATCTCTTCTCCTGCATGTGGCACTCCCATGCCAATAAATCCAAACCTTCAACCTGCAAACCCTCTGAAGGAACACAGCCCTCCGTGCCTCAGCTGCACCCAGGGGTGGCTCTGGATCCCAGCTCAGGCATTCCTGAGGGATGGGGTTCCAGCCAGCGTGGTTCCCCTTTTGAGCCATCGACATGCGAGGAAAGGCCATTCCCTTCGTTTGGGCAGGAAAAAACACTTTAATTTTGGGAGATATGAAGCCTTCTCCTCCTTTTCCTCTCCTGTCCACTTGTGCCTTGCAGACAGGAGCTAAAGGTGGTGGGATGCTGCAGGGACAGGAGGCGTTTCTCTCTTTTTCAAACTGGGATAACGCGGTTTGTTTTGGGAACAGTCTGTGTTGGAAACTGGGAAAACAGGTTACTCAGAGCCTGAGAGCTGCTGCTATTTTGTTTTATGATTTTTTTTTTTCCCTCTATCTTTAATTTGCTGAAGGTTAATGGGGCTGAGACAAACAACCCTCTTAAATGGCACAGGGTAACAATAACCCCAGTATTTCCTGCTGTGGGCTGTGACCAGGGGAGCTGCCTGGTCCCTGTCCCTTGGGAATGGCCTGGATTGTCAGTGCCTTGTGACAGCTTGGGGCTGAGCTGAATCTCTGCGATGGCCACAGCATTCAAGGGTGCTTTTAGGATGCCTCAGGGCTCCTCTGATATCAGGGATGCTAACCCCAGGTTTCCTTGATATCCATTCCTGCATGTGCACAGAGCAGGGCTTGTGGCAGGATCAGAGCAGGGCTTGTGGCAGGATCAGGCCAGGACTTGTGCCATGTGGCTGCTGAAGTTTTTTGGTGTCAGGAGGAGCAGCTGGGGGCTGGAGAAGGCTGGAGGGGCTGAGCAGGAGGGAGGATCTCCCACTTCTCTCACTCCCCTCACGCTGATGTGGAGAAACAAACCCAAACCGCGCTGCCCTGGCCGTGCTGTGATGAGTCCCCCGTGAGGCTTTGCCCCTTCCCAGCTGAGTGTTTTTGTAGGTTCTGGGTGCTCCTTGCTGGCTCTGCTGGGTGTGGGGAGCAGCTGGAAGGGGAGCTGGGGCTGAGCAGGGTTTGGGAGAGGCCACGCAGAATAAGAAAAACAAGAAGCAGTTGTTTGTTAAGCTGCTTTGTTCTCTCTATTTCTGTAGCTAACCTTTTGCTTCTCGAAGCAATAAAAAAAAACAAAAAAAAAACAACCCTCTTCAAAAAATATTGCAGGGTGTTTCTTTGTGTGCTTTGACTAAGCTGTTCCTCATAAACCAGCGGCTTTTGCGTAAACACAGGCACGGCAGGCAGAATTATCTGCTTTTTTGCAGCTGTCAAGTACCTTTGCTCCCCCAGTAATGTATAAATGGGGGGAGTGAGGCTGGGAGAGGCAAAGCAGACAGAACCCGGGGTGCCCTCCTCTGCCAGTGCATCCCTCCCTGGTGCTGATCTGCCTTGGGGGGACCCTCAGCCAGTTTGTCCCCGGATGCCACCAGATCTGACCAGGGCTTGGCTCCAGGGAGTCCCAGGCTGGGCATTAAACCAGCCAAGGACTTGAGGGTGTGAGGTAGGGACTGAAAGCCCACCCTGGGCTCATCTGTGGGCAAGAGCCATTCTCAGGACTATAAATGTGCCTCTGGAGATGGGTTTCGTGGGCTTTGCTGTGAACTTTTAATTGCTTGCCAGTGCTGGAGTCCCAGCAGAGCTCGAGGTGGCAGCAGCAGCTGTTTGGTTGCTAATTGCTGTGCCTGCTCCCTTGTGGCCTCCAGTCAAAGCTGGCATGCTAAATCCAGGATCTGCTGGAGAGAAGGGAGACCTCCCTTCCACCCCTATGGGCCTTCAGTGATATTATTTTTTTTTTCCCCCCTCAGATAAAATGAACAAAAATTCTGTGTCCCGTGATGGCTCCGATAAGCTGGAGGCTCCAGACATGCCCCAGCACAGACTGCCCATTATAGCCTTTGTTTATTTAAAAATAAAAAGCCCAACCTCACTATCTTGATGATGGAAAAAAAAAAATTCCATAAACGTGCCAGAGGCGTAATTGGTGCCAGTGGAAACCAAAAATGACCCTTTGCCTTCCCCTCCACCCACCTTTTTCACAGTAAAGTGGTTTAGGAGAGAGCTTTTCTTAGGCCCTGGTGGTGCTGCAGGAATCCTTTCCCATGGCCCCAGACCTTACCAGTCTCAGATGCTCCAGGGGCTGGTGGAAGGACTGAGGTAAAATTCCAGCTGGAATCACGTATCCCTGCCTCTCAAGCTGGGATCAAATCCTTTTGAGACCATCCTAAGGGCAGCAGTGCCCTAGGAGTACTTATGGAAATCTCGTTATCAGCATCTTTTCTAATGCGGGATCATCCCGTTATTCAGATAATTGTGCAGTCTGTTCCCCCCGAGCCTGCCTGGCTGCTGGCCAGGGGCAGTGATTCCGGGTTAGCGCCATCTCTGGCTCTTCAGACCTGTCGTGCCTGCGGACAGAGGGTCCCCGAGGGCTTTTCCTGCCCTTTTGGGGGTGGTGGCATTCCCAGCTCAGCTCCTGGGGCACGGCAGGGAAGGAGCCACCTTCTCCTTGGCTGGTGGCTCTGCCGACCCTCGTGATGGAGATGCGACCACAACTGGTGCTGGTCAGGATCTCCTGTCACTGTCTGGGGACCCGTGTAAAGCCAGGTGTCCCTCAGTGCCACCGAAAGCCAGGTGAAAACCACCAGGTTGGGCTGAGCCTTTGAGGTTTTTGTGGGAGCCCTGCGGTGATGGCTCGGCGAGGGATGAATTTCACGGGAGGATTATTGCCACACAATGTGCTTTTGTGTAATTATGTGGTGTCTTTTAAATCGTTTCCTCCAACAAGTCTGTCCACACCCAAACCAAAATAAACATTTGGAAAGGCTGCAAAGATAAACACACAGTGCTTACCCTTAAATGCAGCTTTTTCTCTCACTCCTCGCAGACACCTGCTCCGTGTCCTGGAAAGGAAGGAGCATCCAGGAATGCTGAGTTAGGGTTACCCAACACAAACTTTGGCAAATGCTGACTTTCCAAACCTTCGTTTCGCAGCATCAATGTCTTTTTTAATCAGTAACTTTCTCGGAGAGGAGAAAGTGAAAGCTGGGACTCTCTCACCTCCTTGCTCTGCCTTTTTAAGTTTAATGCTTCTTTTCATCCCATTGAGGCCCTGCACCATTCCCAGCGCTGGTGTCCATGGGCTCCCGAGCCTTATTGCACATCTCTGAGTTGATTTCCAGTTTGCTCTCACCCATTTTTGGGCTCACACAGAGCGTGGGTGCTGCCTGTGCTGGTGGGTGAACCAAGGTGTCGCCTGAGCAGCAGCCACCACTGCCCACAGCTGCCGTTGTCCTGCTCCTCCGAACTTTTCTCAGCTTTCCTTCGGGAATAATTTGTGGAAAAGAGGGAATTTTAACCCCTGCTCACTCAGCCCGTTTTCTGGCTTGATGAACTGCGATCGCCCTGGGGAGTTGGTGTTTTGGGGTGAGGGAACTGCCCTGCTGAAACTCCCTGGCTACTTCTCCTCCCCGTCCCCTCCCTGACTCCTTTGCTGCTCTGCCATTTCCCGTGCCCGTGGCGTGTCCTCAGCAGCCCCTTGTGAAGGGCCTCAGCAAACTGGGCACAAACCCCCTGCTGTCAGTCAGTGCTCTGGCATCTCCTTCATCCGCCCATCCCCTGTTCAGGCTAAACCCAGTCTGTGCTGGGAACCCCAGATGGGAAAGTGCTCTGGTTTTAATTAGCATCTTAATTAGTTTATCAGGCGTTGGCACCGCTGTCATTCCTGGATGCACTTTTCAGCAGAGCTCTTGTTATCCTTCAGTGCTTATTTTTCAGTTATCACAAACTATCATTTTCCTGGTTCAGGGAGATATTCCTCTGAAATTCAGTGTTTGTTAGCTGAGCTGGGTAATACATCTATTTTTTTTTTTTCCCCTCCCCAATAACCAAATCACTTCAGTTTTTCTTCTCCTGCCCAGCTCCAGATAGTGCCTGATCATTAATCCCAGAAATGTGCTGTGGTAGGAAAGGTGTATCCCTCTGACAGATAAGCTTGACTGACATAAATAATTTAGTTCCTCGGCACCTTTTTTTTTCCTTCTGTAACTACAGGAGATCGAGGTGACCCACAGAGTCATCTGAAATTCTCCTGCAAGCGATCTCCAGGTTTGATTTTGTTTCCAGCTACTTGGCAGCTGTAATTTACAGTCATGCTCCAGTGGCTTCAGGAAGATTATATTCTTTATTTTCATCTCGTTTTTCTGCTACAGTAAGTGAAATAAAAATATAGGTATTTTGTCTATTTACTTTTTTTTTGTGTGGTCTAAGTTCTGAACACTGGGTTTCCCTTCATCCCTTTCCCTACTGATTTTTGTCTTCCCTGAACCATCTTTATCTATCTTACGATGGACTGCCTGTGCTGTCTCTATATTCTGCCTTTTTGCTGGGAAATCACATTCCAGCTGTTGCCATTGATTTACTCTTGGCTTAGCCAGGCTTTTCCTCCTCTTTGATAGCAGAGGCTTTCCTGGGGTTTTGTCCCAGAACCACTGGGACCCTTGGGACCATTAACCAGAGCTGGAGCTCGACTGGGGTCAGTGGTTCTGCCTTTCCCATGGCCTCCTCACGGCTTTGGGGACACAGTGCCGGGGGGACCAGCAAATAAACTGACCACAGGAGGGGACTGAGGCAGCCCACGAGCAAAGTTTGCTTTTTGCCAGCGACCAGGACCCGTGTGGCCGTGGCAGGGACCCTGCGCTGGCTGGACTGGCTGCCAGACAGCCCATTCTGTCCGCCCGGTGCTTCTTGTAAGGGCAGAATGTTCTTTATTCTCCTTTCCAGAGGGTCTCCCTGGCAGCTGTGCACCCAGGGGAGTGCACACACGGGTTAGAACCCGGCTGAGACCCTGGTTTTAGACCCTCAGCTCTGTCACAGGGAAGAGAAGGCGGTGAGGGAGTTCCAAGGAGCAGTTTGCTCATCGGTGTAACCTCACCGGTCTTTTTACGACAGAAAATCCTCTCTCATTGGATTTGGGCCCATGTTTCTCCCTCAGGGAGGCTCACCCACCTCAAAAGTCTTCCTCACCAGCTCTCCTAACTCAGGGCAGAGTACCAGGAACAATTCCCAGGGCAGCCCCTCCGGAAGGGTCTGGCAGGGCTGGCCCAGGCAGGTGCCGTGTGTCAGCGTGGCGTTAACGGGTTTCTGGCAGAGCTTTGGGATACCTGAGGGGTGCTGAAATTGCAGCCTGTGGGAATCCAACTCCTGCACAGGCTTTGAACACCGAGGGGAAAAAAAAATAAAGCTCTATTGGCTTTTTGCTTGTGATTTCACTGGCAAGGCAGGAAGTTTGCAGCTGATGGGGGAAAGTCTTGGCTGCTGAGCCTGGAGTGGGATGGAGGGATTCGAGTCGAGCTTTCTTATTTCATCTTTATGGTAGTGACTCACTTGACACTTGGCTTTATTCTGTAATTGTAATGTTTTAACCTGAAGCTTTGCAGATGGAGAGCTGACATGAACGGAGCGGGGTCGTTTTGCTCAGTTGGTGTGACAAGATCTAACCCAGGTCTGATGGGCCTCAGGCCTTGTCAGGGTTCTGTGCCAGCTTTTCCCCAGCTTCAGATCTGTTCCCAGTGAGAGCAATGGAAATATTGTCTCATCAGAGGCTGCTCCTGGTTTCTGGGGTCTCTCCAGCTCGAGGCACAGGCCAGGCCTGGTGTTGGTGCCTCTGCCCAGAGAAAACCCTGCAGCTGGAGCTGCTGTGGAATTTGGCTGTGCTTGGGGCAGTGCCTGGAGTGTTTCCTCACCAGGAGGAGGAGGAGGAGGGAGTGACTGAGAGGATCCAGTGGCCCCTTTAGAGCAGGGAGAGGAGCTCTTTACCTTGAGCAAGGTCGTGCATTGCTGCGTCTCCACGTTTTCCAGCTATTCACAGGGATACCGTGACACTGTCAGAGTTCTCTAAAGAAAACTGGAAGTGCTCTGAGATCTGCTAGGAGACATTGTGTGCTGCTGTATTTATGGTTCAGAGGGACTGACCCACTCACTCAGCCTGGCCTCTGGCTTGATGCAAACTTTCAAAACGTTCTTCCCATCTGGCTTCCATGCTTTGCAGTGTTTCTTCTCGACTCAAAGTTTTTGGTGGGGAGAGAGGTATCTGTGGGGTGACAAGGATGCCACAGACATTTTCCAAGGTCTGTCAGAAAAGACAGGGTAGACAAAAATGTAGTGTTGCAAAACTATCACTGGGCCTTCTGTGCATTTAAATAGCTTTAAAAATGACTTTTTCAGGCCTGGAATCCTCACTGCCATCACCAAACCCACTGAGTGCAGGACTGGGCTCCACATCTGATTCAGCTCCCGATGAATCATTATTTCCACTACTTGTCTTTCATAATTGCTTTTGCTAATCCTCAGCTGCATTTGCATTTTCTCAGTGCTCCCCGTGCCCTTCATCCCTTCCTGGGTGCAAGTCTTGAGGTGTCAACATCCAGCTCGTGTCCCTTGTGACGTTCAGGGGAGCTGCAAGCGCAGGAGAAGGTGATCTTTGGCTGGTGTAAATTATCAAAGCTGTGCTGAGATGAGTGGGTCTGTAGCGCTCAGCTGCAGGAATTCCCAGGGGATATTTCATTCCTGCTGCCTGGAACAGCAGAAGGCTGCTGGGGCAAATGGCCTTGTTCAAACATACCTGATGTGAGCAAGACTCGCAGCTGAGCAATTCTCTGCTCCTTTGTTTCGGCCAGTTGAACTCTAGCAAAATAAAATCAATCTTTTGGCCTTCTCTGCTGGTTCCTGTGCAGAGTCAGGTGTTTTACAAGCTCTCCACATCCTCTTGGCCACACAGCAGCCTGCTAAACTGGAACCCCAAGGCAGAGGCTCCCTGGCAGCACACAGGAAAAGGGAAAGGATTGCCAGGTTAAGTAAAGTTTAGTTACTTAAAGGGTGAAAAGTTTCCCTGCGGTTAACCAGAGTTCAGATCTGTAATTCTGACTTATTCCAGCACTGATTCCACTTGGATTCCTTGCTGTTGGTTAAAGATGGGAAGACAGAGGGTTTGTTTGGATTCTGCTGCATTAACCCTGAACTGTAAATGGTCCAGGGAGAAAAAGGGACCTGAGTCAAGCCTTGTTGTCATAATGAAAGGAAATGGTCCCTTTTCAACTTCAGCTGAATTTGCAAAACGTCCCGACCCCAACGTGTGTCACCCAAACCCTTCAAAACAGGGTCACTTATAAACAAATTTGTTTCATTCAGCTCTCCGTGCAATAGGAGGAAAAGTGGGGCCGGGAAAATTTATTGAATGGAAAAAGACGGGATCTTTCTAAAAAGGAAAAAAAAAAGAAGAAATGGCTCCTTCCCGGCTTTTAGGAAGGAATTGCAAACAATGGAGGTAAAACCCAAGACACAAACCCATCCCCCGTGCAGGCTGGGAGCTCCAGAGCCATCCGGCCTCGGGCTGGCCCTGGCCAGCTCCAGGCACATCATTTCCCCTCCGTGCTCTGCAGCTGCATGGGGAGAATCATGGAATGGGTCAGGCTGGAAAAGACCTTTCTGTGTGTGTTTCTCCCCCTCTTTCTTCCATTCAGGAGCAGTGTTGCCAGTGGGCAAACACTAATCCATCCTGACAGCTCTGCCCATCTTCCTGCTTTGGTCTGGCAACCAGCAAACAGCTTGATTAAGGTCCCCGGGGCTTTATTAGTGCAGCTTGTTGCCTGTAAATTAATCAACAGGTTTCCTGTGTTTAACTCTTTCTGGGAATGTTCTGCATTGCTGTGGAGGTTGAAGCAAGCCTTTGGAACTGGCTTTTTTAAAAAAGGCACAGCAGAAATAGCTTCAAAGGTTTTACAGACCTGGGTTCTTGGGGCAGGAGGCGAAGAGATCTTGTGGGCTCTGCAGGTGCTGCTCGTCCGACTTCCCATCTCTAAGAGCAATTTTAGGCTTTTGCTTTATTTCTCTTGGCTGTTCACCCAGCCACGCCCTGTAAAATATCCATTATCCATGCAGAGGGCAGCCAGATGGAACCTGTACTTTGCTGAGTTATCCATAAGAAATCAGATGTGCTCTGGCCCCTCAAATTAGAAGTGCACAGAGGAACGGGGCCTCCTCGCTGCCCTGAGCTTTGTTCTGGAGCCACGGGCAGAAGTTGCCAGGATGTTTTATTTGGCAGTGTTATCAGTCAGGCTTTGGGCTTGTCCTTCACCTGTTCGGTCTCACCATAGAGGGATTAGGAAAAATAACTTTGTAGCTGCTGTGGTTTGCACCTGGGCTTTGACAATGAGCAAAGGTTTGGGCAGCACACACTGAGTTTTCAGGTGACTGCAGGTACCAGGGTGAGGTGACTGATGTTGTGTGGATATAATGGGTTGAACATTCTCTCATGATTTCAAAGCTCACAGCATTTCCAGCTTCTCCCATGGGGACACCCAGCTCCTTATCTCCACTTTCCATTCCTGTGCACGTTCTCCCCTCTCCCACTCGCTGGAAGTTCCATCAGTGCGTTCTGTCCGTGTGCACTCTCCTGCCCTTTAGCAGGGCCTGTCTGAGGGACAGCACAGCCCCTGCCTGTGCTCCCACACACCACGAGCCCTGGGAGAGCAGCAGCACCCTGCACGTGCAATTGCATTCGATCTGATCTGGACTTCACCTCGCGGTGAACAATGGTGAGAACAGGCTGAGCCACGCCGCTCGTATCGATTATTTTTAGCAACAATCAAAGACAGAAGAAGAATGTGCCTGTGCAGAGGTTGTCTCCTGCCCCTGTGGGAGGGGAGCAGCTGGCAGAGGAGGGCTGCCCAGGCCCCTGCTCTGTGCACGTTCCCCCAGGAAGGATGTGTTCCTGAAGCTGGCTCCAGTCAGACCAGAGCGGGGTGAGGCGTGGAGTTTGCCTTCAGAAGCTGGCCAGCATCTGCCTTCTGGATGATGTGCAAACTCTCGCATTTGATCACACTTTTCATGCCTATTTTACTAGAAGACTTTTAAAGTAAAGCCTTCTAGTAAACCTTAGTGCTCGACTGGAGCTGTTGCATCCAGGTGTGAGCAACGCTTCCTGCCCCAGAGCAGTGCAAAGGAATTTGGAGAGAGAGGCTCCCGGTTTGGATCGTGGGCATCTGTGGGTGAAGCAGCTTGTAGATACCTGCACCCCCAGTTAGAGCTCCCTGGCAGGAGGCTGAAACACCTGCAGGAGCCAAGTGTGTGAGCTGGAGTTCCCAGTGATGCTGCCTGTGGGCCTTCCCAGGTGTCAGCAGGAAATCGTGTGCAGAGAAAGTGCTTTCTCTGCCATTTAAAATGTCATCACAGTTAATCTGCTCTTGTGAGGAGGTTCGTTGTGGTGCACAGAAGGAAAAGTGGCATTTCTGAAGGGCGATTTTAAGACAAATGGCTCCTGGCCAGTATTAGTCTCGAGGATTGAGGGAATCTTGGAAAAGACCTCAGAGAGCAGGTACCAGCAGGGCTGAAAAAAGTTACCTCGTGTAGAGTTCATAAAATTATAGAATCTCCTGAGTTGGAAGAGGATCCAGCTCCTGGCCCTGCAGAGACCCCCCAACAATCCCACCCTGGGCATCCCTGGCAGCGCTGTCCGAACGCTCCTGGAGCTCTGGCAGCCTCGGGGCCGTGCCCGTTCCCTGGGGAGCCTGGGCAGTGCCCAGCACCCTCTGGGGGAAGAACCTTTCCTGATATCCANACAATCCCACCCTGGGCATCCCTGGCAGCGCTGTCCGAACGCTCCTGGAGCTCTGGCAGCCTCGGGGCCGTGCCCGTTCCCTGGGGAGCCTGGGCAGTGCCCAGCACCCTCTGGGGGAAGAGCCTTTCCCTGATCTCCAGCCTGACCCTCCCCTGGCACAGCTTCAACTCCTTGGCACGGTTCAGACAATCTTGACTCTGGCCACTGCATCGGAGGCACAGCTGCTGATTCCCATCTCCCACCAGCACAGACTCTCCCTGCAGGAATCTCTGCTCATCCCTCAGGATATCCACGTTTCTGTGCTGATGAGGGCACGCAGGCTCCATCTCTTGTGTCCGTACCCCTCTGCCAGCGGGGAGTGGCAAAAGGATGACTGCAAACCTGCGAGCCGTGGGGTTTGGGAGGGGGAGAGGGCATCGGCTCAGCGCCGTGCATCGTGCCAGGCGCAGCTGGCTGGGGCGCTTCGCTGCGTGTCAGGTCTGTCACATCCCCGGCGCTGGCCTTTGCGCCGTGCCGTGCCAGCGTGGTGGCAGCTGTGACGCATCCATCAGCCATGCCTGCTGCTTCCCGTTGCCACCCACAGAGGGGTGACCTTTTCAGAGAGGAAGAGGAGGAGGAGAGGGTGGGGAGAGCCATGGGTGGGTGGGAGGCAGTGGCAGCCCTGGCTGGGGGTTTGGATCACGGAGCGAAGGCAAGAATCTCTCCTGCTCTGCTGGGTGCAGAGAGCCCCAGCCCCTCCTGCCTGCTGGGATCGAGGCAGAGCTATCCCTGCTGGGCCCTGCCATCTCTGTGGGATGCCATGCCCGGATTACAGGAGGAAGGATCAGGATGATGCTTGGCAAAATGCTATTTATGGGCTGCTGCAGATCTGACTGTGTCACCTTGGGTGTAGGAAATTTTGGGGTCCCTCCGCCCTGCTCAGCCTGGGGTGAGTCCTGGAGCAGCGGCCAGCAGCAGTAGGGGTTTGGGTCTTGTGCCCTGCACTGTGGCTTGTCCATAAAATTGTCACATTTTCTGTGCTGAAAGGGTTTTCCTGTGACTCCAGCACCTGGACAGTGCTCTGCTCTGTGTGTGCCTGTTCTGGAGTGAACCCGGGGGTGGCTTCTCTAGAAAAGAAAATATTTTCCAGGTATTTGAGGTCAGCATGACTCGGGCAATAATTACGAGCCTCTCAGGCTGGATTGGTACAAATGGCACCGTCAGTCCAGAGAGATGCAACTCTGTGTGAAGGGGTGAGGTGGAACAGTACCAGACATAACCTGAAATGACTTAACAAGCTGCTCAAGTTTTTTAAATGCATGTGTCGTTTTTTTTTTCCTTTAATTTAAATTTCCTCTGACATTTCATAGGCTTCATCACTCAACGTGAAGCCAAGATCCATGTGAGTGTGTGCGGTAGGATTGTTTTTAAATTTTATTTTAAATACAGATGTCTGGAATAACTTTTTTGCACACACTGTAGGAGTGTAAAGGTTTCTAAGCAACATCATTTCATGCTGTTTGCATTCGAGAATGTAAAACAGGGTTCCTTTTTTTAAAAGTCTCTGCAGTGCAGGCATAATTACAGGATCCCATTATGCAGCATTGTGTCTACGGTGGAGCCTGCCCTAATGGAATATTCTGCCTTCTGCTGAAGCCTTACCTGCTTTTTACCGAGACACTTAAGGACTTAATTAGCGTCATTATAGACTGCCACCCCCTTCCTCAGCCCCGTGCATGAAGGGATAATGATCTGTCCAAGCTAGCAGCGTGTTCACTTCCCATGGTTAACGGCACCACATGGAGGGAGCGTTTCGGAGCTCGCTGCTGCTCTCTTGAATTGAACATGGAGGAGGAGGGGGGGGAAACGAAAGCATTTCCTAGGAGCAATAAATACACTCTGTGTTTACTTGGCCTGGTCCCTGCCACTGAGCTGGGAGGGTGTTTGTCACTGGGAGATCCCCGTGGAGCTCCTCTGTGCGATGCCTCAGCCCGTGCTCAGAGCGGAGCCAGCAGCCCTGCAGGTCTGTGCTGCAGGGCACCCACGGGCACTGCAGCCTTCCAGAGAGTGCCTGGAAACAGCAGGAGCCCTGTGGGTGCCGAAAACCTCCCCGTGGTGTCCATGTGGATGTGCCACGTGTGGGCAGCATCTTCCACTGACCCGCATGTCCATCCATCCATGTGTGTAGTTAGAGTGGATGGAATGGTTTGGGTTGGAAGGGACCTTAAAGGTCATTTAAATTCCACCCCCTGCCATGTGGGCAGGGACACCTTCCACTGTCCCAGGCTGCTCCAAACCCCGTCCAGCCTGGCCTTGGACACTCCCAGGGATCCAGGAGCAGCCCCAGCTTCTCTGGGCACCCTGTGCCAGGGCCTCCCCGTGCCAGGGCCTCCCCACCCTCACGGGCAACAATTCCTTCCCAAGATCCCATCTAAACCTAATCTAAACTGGTTCCTGCTTGCTGCTCTTGCTGGACAGCAGGTGTTGCACTGGAAGCAGCCGTGGTCAGTGGGTTGGAGTGACAAGAGGTGGGTGGTGGCTTGAGGGCACTGCTCTGATGCTGAGGGACGCTGGGGAGGATCATCCTGGTGCCACACGGCAGCATCTGCGAAGCTCGTGTCAGCAGGATGGTCAGGCCTGATCCCCAGTGGTAAACAACATTTGCACTGAGCTGCCCAACAGAGTTTTATAAACATCTGGGGGCTTTTTGTGTTTTATGAGATGGGAGTGTTGGCTTTTGTACCAGAGATGGGGCCAAAGGAGGTTTTATTGCTGGTTAGGTAACTTGTCTGGCACGTTGTGCTGGGAGCCCCAGACATAATTAATGAGGTGTGGGAGTGCTGTGGTGCATGTGTTGTTTTGTGTGATGGCTGTTGCTGCTGCACCCCGTGCCAAGATGTGGCCGTGATGTTTTTCCTTACAGGTGGACAACCCTCAGCCCCCTCCACCTCCCATGCCCAGCCTGTGGTGGCATTTCTGCCCTACCTGCTTCAGGTTTTTGCTCTCCCACCAAGTTTTCCCTGGAATTCTGCTAACATCTTGCAGGGAAACTCACCTGTAACCTCTGCTCTTTGTACTCATTGGTTCAGGTGGGAAAGGGCACTACGAGAGTGGTCAGGGATTTAGGAGCAGGTCCTGTGGGATGTGGCACTCCCACAGCTGCATTCAGGGTTGCTCTTTAAAGGCTTGTGGCTGATCTCTTGTGAGAAGCAAAGACAAGAAAGAAGGATGATGATGATGATGGTGGTGATGCCGATGGATTTCCCGTTTTCCTTGACTTGTTTGGAGTCCTGAGCTTCACCTGCTTGCTCCCTCACCTCAGCAAATGAGTGACCTGGGGTGATGCAGGGAGCTGCTGCAGGGCCTCATCTTCCTGGCTTGTGAAAAGTGTCCCTGCCCATGGCAGGGGGTCGGAAGCAGATGACCTTTAAGGTCCCTTCCAGCCCAAACCATTCTATGATTCCATGAGCTCCTGCTCGGCTTTGCTTATCCCGGCTGCCTCTCCTGCACTGTCCATTCCTGGCAAGGATTGGCTGCAGTGATCCAGTGCCTGGTATTTTAATTTTTTTTTTTTCCCAAAAGCCACTTGGCTCTTCTCTGGCTTTTCCAGCCTCTGCCCTCAAGGAGCTGCGTGTGATCCCTGCTCAGAGAGGTGGGAACAGGTCCTCAGCCCCACACAGGCACGGGGGAAGGTGCAGGCAGTGCTGGCCCCCAGCACAAAGCCCATCCAAGCTGCAGCTCCCTCGTGTTTTCCAGGGAGGTGGCCGGAGGTCTCCAGCAGTGCACGTTGCCTTTGGCTTCATAAACACTGAAAAATGGGGCCAGATGGATGGAGCTTTATGGGATCACATCGTCTGCCCTGTGCTCCGTGTATTTCAAACAAACCTGGGAGGGGGTTTGGGCTGGATCCTTGTTTGTTCTTGAAGGAATTGATGAGGGCTTCAGAGTCCTCGTCCATCCATCTTCCATATGGAGATAAAAAGTTTTGGCTGAACACTGCTAAATGTGCCGTCATCTATCACAGCGGAGGCGGGATTGTGTCAAGGAAAAATAATCCACCATCAGGCTCAAAAGGAGAAAAAAGGGGGGGGGGGGAAGGAAAGAAATAAGATTTCCAGTAAAATGCATCGCTTTTAAAAATCCAATTCACTCTTTGCCAAGTCATTGTTTGGTTTTAGACTTGTTTCACACGCAAGCAACCTTTAAAGGTTACTTTTATCCCTCTTTAATGAGCTCTAGAAATGAGGCTGGTCTGCTGCAGGGCAGAGGGCAGGGATGGGGCCGTGTGTGGAGCTGATGCTCCCCTTTGGAGCGGCTCTGTGAGCTGTGCCACAGCTCCCTGGCTGCCAGATTCTGCAGCCAGCAGCTTTCAGCGAGAGAAATGAGAGAGGATCATTGATGGATATCTCTCCCCTTGCTGTGGTGGAAATGATATGTGCTGCAGAGTGTGTGGGAGAGAGAATAGACGGGGCTGGCTGTGTTTTTCTGGAGAGTTCTGGATCCTGGGGTTTGCACCCTGGGGACCAGGTTTGCTGACACCTCTGCTGTGCTGGGTGCTGAGCTCTTTGGGGATGTATTCCCAATGAGAGCTCTGGGAAACCTGATCCCTGCAGTGAGTGAGACCTGACCCCCATCCTCCCGTGTGGGCGAGGAGACACCCAACACCTTCCCCTGTGGGCGAGGGGACACCCAGCCCCACCCCAGGACAGCCCTGGGGATGTCCAGGTGACAGCTAGGGTGTCCCAGCACCTCTGCAGGGAGGGACTGGCCCAGGAGCCCCAGTGTGTGACCATGAAGTGTCCAGCTGTGCTGTAGGGCAGCGTGAGGGCCTGGTGGGCAGGGTGGGCACAGCTGCCCACGGGTGGGGCTCCTTCAGCTCCACAGAGCTGTGTGAGCTCAACAGGACTGGCAAACACAGCAGCCGGGGCTCTAAACAACGCTCATCAACGTCTGTGTGTGGATTGGGCTCTTCCTTCTCCCACCAGACAACCTTTTCTGCCCAGGCATTGTGCAGGAGCGGATCCAGAGTCCCCCAGGCCAGCTGGGAACCCTCCCAAACTGCGGCACAACCCTCCCAGTCCGAGGGCTGCTGCATTTTCTCACTCTGCTCCCAACGGCCGTGCTGCTAAAACATCTCCCTCATTTTCCTTCTATTCACGTCACGTTGCTCGAAGCTTTTAGGGGAGCCCTGGCTGATGCAAAAGGAGCAGCAGTGGGGGGTAAACGAGCGGTGCCGTGCACGGAAAACCCGATGTGTTTGTGCTTCCTCGTGCTGCTCTGCATGTGGGACACGGACCTTGCACGGGCCACGTCTGCCCCGGGGCTGAAGGCAGCTGGGAAGGGCTTGGTGACGATGCTGTCAGTGCTCCAAGAGGGGTGATTTTCACATCCCCACCGCTGGCATGCCAGCAGGAGTCTGGCAGTTGGCGTGCAGCCCTGGCCCTGGCTCTTGCCACCCTCCGGAGAGGCATTTTTCCTGAATCCCCTTTCCCAGCAGAAACCATCTCCATCTTCTCTGTGGAGCCTGTTTGTGTGAGAGGGGGTTTTGCACGAGAGGGCTGTGATGCTTTGGCTGTTTTTGCTGCTGTGGCGTGAAGGCTGCCGGGCGCTTCCCCGCGCAGCAGGAGCACCACCCCGGGATGCTCCGTGTGAGCAGGATGTGGTGGCCCGGAGAGGAGCTGTCTGCTGGGGAGCTGCCAGCGTGGAAGGCACTCTGGAGAAATTCCCTCTGAACCAGAGCTGAGGAGGATGCTGTTCTCTGTGGAAGTGTCAGGAGGCCGCTGGAGGCAGTGGGCAACAGAGAGCAACTTTCCTATGGGAAAGTAAAGTCTTGTTCCATTTTTAACCCTTGGTAATTGAGTCCAGGGTGAAATGTGACCCCAGGTTACATAGTTGTAATGCCTTCCCTTCGTGCTGGGCTCTGGGCCCTCAGGAGGGGGAAGGAGCAGTCGTTTGCTGCTTTTGGCCCAGCTCCACGAAGAAGCGAATTTGTCAGTGCCTGTAAATAATGAAGAGCGGGAGGCAGGAAGCGGACATCTCCTTCAGCGACATCGGAGCCCTGTGTGGCTTTGGGGACGCTCGCCCTGCCAGCGTGTGTGGCTCGGGCACAGGAAAGCCCGGCAGAGTGGCCGGAGAGTTTGGGGTCCCTGGTAGGGCCGCGAGGTGGGAGCGTGTCCGTGTGGGAATCGGTGTCCTGGGAACCGTGTGGACTGGGCCTGGCCCGCCAGCAGGAAGGAAGACAGCCCAGATAGGCCATCGCTTTTGGCAGGGGGCTCTCCCAGGTTTAATGACCTTTCCGTGCTCAGCTTTGTGCTCTCCGCTCATGGACGGAGTTGGGAAGCAACACAAATCCCGTGTGGTCAGCGGGAGCTGGGCTGGGCGCTGGTGCCATCACAAACCACCCCCGGGAATCTGGGAGCCCTGCAGGCACTCCTGGGTTTGGGTTTGGAAACCACACCCAGCAGGGGCATCCCTGCATGGGAGACACCTTATCCTGGGCAGCTGGGATCTCCTCCTGCTCCTTCTTACCTCTGGTTTCCACCAGGCTTTGTAATCTGATGATTACACTGAGACAACACTGATAAAAAATTTATTTGTCATTAAAGATGGATGGCTGTAGCCTAAAGGTGACTCGTTGGGTGACTTGCTTGCTGTTCTGCTTTGCTATGAGGCCTGAAAATTACTGGGTTTTTTTAAGTACTGTTGCTTGTTTTCTTCACACTTCTTTCCAACCTTACAAATATTAAATATGCCATGTCAGGTTGGTTTTGTTGCAGTCTCCTAGGAAGAGCTGCCCACTGGGAACGTTCTCTGCCCTGAGGATGTCAACAGATCATTTATCCACCACGAGGAAAACAACAGTTGACTGTAAAATGAGACCTTAGAAGTGAAAAAAAAATAACAAAGTGGAGAGTGAGCAACAGTCAGCAGTTCCTCTGGACTTGCTACTTCAAATATCCTTCTTGTAAATTCCCTGGAAAAAGGGTAGGATGCACAACCCAAACCATTCTGTGTTTCTGTGTGGTTTTTTCAGGCAGCATCTGAGCATGGGGGTATTGAAAGGAACAGTCCTGATGTCCCATGGGAGAAAGGGACACCGATAAATGAGTGAGCAGGATCCCTGGGGACTAATGAAGCCTTGTGGACACCAGAGGATGTGTTTTGGATACGTCAGCAGGGACAGGTATCCTGGGGGTGACAGCAGACAGGGAGTGGTGGGATAGTGCCGTGTTCAGGCTTGGGAAAAACTGTTCCAGAAGTGAAGTTTACTTTGGAAATTGGTTTTCGGTCTGTGCCCAATGGAGCCTTTGGCCACCCTTTGTTTCACTGGACAGAAAGTGCCAGTTTCCATAGGATCCTTTCCCAGCCAGGAGCGTGGCTGGTGCTGCAGAGTGGTTGCAGTATTAGCCCATCTTCAGGGCCTGACAAATCACCTTGCAAAACGTGGAGCAAGCTGCTATTTGCAGAAAGGTTTTGTGGAAAAGGCACTTAACCCAGAGGAAGAGGTCTGGATTCCAGGGCAGTCAGCTTGGAGCTGTGTCCAACTTCACGAGCAAAGTTAAGCTTTTCCCAGAGGTAAACATCACTTTAAGACAGGATAAACCCAACCCAAAGCGGGGAGGGACGGCTCTTCCACGACCACAAATTAATCAGTGTGGAGCTCTAAAAAAGGCAGCTCCTGGCAGGCAGCTCCGTGCAGGGGTCCCTCAGGGGTCCCCCAAGGCTCCCCCTGCCCGGGCTGAGCTGGGGAGGGATGAAAGAGCAGCAAAGAATCGACTGCTGAAAATTTCCTTCCTGCTGCTGGGAAGGACGAGCGGCTCTTCCTCGGGGTGAATCACGCTCTGTGCTCAGCAGCTAATCCTGCTGCCTGTGCTGGCCCCTGATAAGCTCTCCGGCCAACTCTGATGATTTTCCAGCATCTTTATTAGAAAAATAATGTCAGAGGCATTTGGAAGTCAATTATGTTTCATGTGACTCATGTTAATTATTATTACTTTTGTTAGTTCACCTAATCCACTAGGATTCTCCCATTAATAGATGTCACTAATTTGTTCCCAGAGGCCACTGTGTCTCCCACCAGTGGGTTTTGGAGCACTTCCCCAAACTGCCCTCTATTTTGTATTTAATGTGGCTTAAAACTTGATTGGAAGTTAATTATTGTGAGCTGGAAGTTTCCACAGGCTCCTGTAAACATCGACTAAGCTTTGCAGTCTGGGTTATTTTTACAACGTGTCAGGCAAAGAAACCCAGGGTAACAGTTTGGGAATGCTGGGAGACATCTGATTGGAAAGGGAAACTGGCAGATAAGTGATGTGGAAGAGCTCGTCCCTGTCCATGCAGGAGGTAAGGGTTGTGATGGATGTGGATGGGGGAAAAAGAGGGTTGAGATAACCTGAATTAATGCCCACAGGCACAGAGTGCAGTCTGACTTCTCTCCGTGCTCTGGAGCAAGATGGAGCACAAGGAGTTTTTGCATGGATGCAAAACAATTTCAGAAACATTAAGACATTAGGCTGTATATGGAAGAAAATCCTTGGATAAAAGCTTTTCTCTTGCTTAATTTTTAAAATTTTGTTCACCCTTTTTTCTCTTTTTTTTTTTTCCTCCCTTCATGAGGCACTAAGGAAATCCAAGAAATCTTCTCGTGCCTTTTTGGATGTGGACGCCCTTGGAGCAGCTGCTGGCTGGCAAGTGGTGCCCGTTGCCTGTTCAGTGCTGCTGGGGGGAATGGTTTGAATGCAGCCCACAAAGAGACTGGTTTGAAAAAGGGCTGAGGGCTCCAGACAATGTCTGTGACTCCAGCACGTGTTCAAACCCTGCTCAGCACATCGAGCTGTGCTAACAAAGCTCCTTGCCAGCGAGCGGAGTGTTTGTTTGGAGATGGCACTGTGAGCCCTGGAGAGCTGGGCAACGATTATTTTCATTCCTAACAAAATAACAACCCACGGCACTATGGAACTGATGGTATAGGAGCAGCAGGAGGAGGTCAGGGGCTGTCTGAGCGCAGCACTGAGGGCTCTGCTTGTTGTGTTTGGCTCGGAGAGAGAATTCCCAGTGGGATTTTTGGGGCAGCAATCAATCCCTGTCTGCTTTTCTTTCTTTGATGGAGTGACAATACAAGTCTGTGCTGCAAGGTGGGGGAGCCTGGTGCAGGATGGCACTGGGGGGGTGCCAGTGGTGGAATGGAGTGGGTTGGGTTGGAATCGGTTAAAGATCACCTGGTTCCAACCAGGGACACCTCCCATTATCCCAGGTTGCTCCAAGCCCCGTCCAGCCTGGCCTTGGACACTTCCAGGGATGGAGCAGCCACAGCTTCTCTGTGCCAGGGCCTCCCCACCCTCATGTAAAGATGTGGGGATGGCACAAGAAGGGCCCACCTTGCTGTGCTTGCCCACCTTGCTGTGCTTGCCCACCTTGCTGTGCTTGCCCACCTTGTTGTTGAGGCACTGGATACAGTAATTTATTTTTTTTTAAGCCCAGTTCTATCACTGGGTGTTTTTTTTAATAAGGACACTGCCTAGTTTTGTGCAGATGAGAGCAGACTTTTAGGGTGTCCTTTGCCTCGTGACTGATTGACCGTGCTGGGGTCTCTCAGCTTCCTGCTCTGCCTCACATCTCCACCTCAAACTGGCACAGTGTTGCTCATTTCCCACTTTTAGTTTGGAGTGCAGCTCTAATGGAAATGTTAATTTACAGCAACTACTTCCCAGTGTGTGATTCGGGAAAAAGCTCTGAAGTTTTCCATGTGGTTATCAGATAGGGACTGACTGTAAAAGCCCAGCCCTCTCCTCGACCTGACAAAGGTCCTAACAATGGTTAGTGAAAGTAAAAGTGCCCTGCAGTCTGTTCATGTCCCATGGCGTTATTTATGGGCAGCTTCCTCGAGAAGTATCATAAACTTTGTGATTAATTTCTGGGAGAAAGCCACTGCTGGGACATGATAACACTGGGCTTTCTCTGCCTGCAGCCCTCGGGGCAGGGCAGCTGCTGCACAAAAGTTGCTCTTGCAAAGTAACAAAGCAAAATCCCGGTTTATTTATTTGTCTTCTGGTTCTTAATAGCCTGTCGAGGTTGGGAAGCTGAAGGGAAGCTCTTGCAGTGGTCTTTGGGAGAGTCTTGCACTTCAGGAATCAGAGTAGGGCACACAGGCACTGAGCAAACCCCTGGGCAGGTTTTCAGGCAGGGCTGCTGACGCTGGATGAGCACCTCAGGTGCATCCCTCGTGCTGTCCCTGCAGTTCTCACTGCTTTGGAAAGCTGTTCACCTGCTTAGGGGCACAGGAAGGACTCTCTGATCTGGGGCTGTCCCTTTTCTGCCTCCTGCCTCCAGTGGGGGCTTAGATAGATCACTTATTCCTGCTCTGCTTTGCTTTCCCCTCTCAAAAATGGGAATAAAGCAGCTTTGTGCACTTAAATTCAGAGCTCAGCTCTATCACCTTAGGCAAGGTGTGAATGAAATGAGCTCTCTCTTACCCTGCATCCAACTGGCTCCTCGTGAGTGGCCAGTCCAGAGCACGGAGCTGACGTGACGAGATTTTTTGGGAGGTGATGTGGTGGCAGCAAGGTGGGATGAGAGTCAGGAGCTGGTTATTTTGGAGAGGGCAGCCCAGCAGGACGGCTCCTGGCTGTGTCCTCCCCACAGCCCCGTGGGACCAGCACGGCAACCCAGGGCACCTCAGCCTTGCCTTTTTCCTCGAGGAGAAAACGTTTGCTGGAGGGTGCTGCGGTGGGTGCAGATGTTTCGTGTCTCTCATCCCTCGAGGTCAGTTGGAGTTCTGCCAGCACCAGTGACGTGTGCTGTGCCGCAGAGGCCAAACCCTCCCTCAGACAGCGCTGTGGGACTGCTCTGTGCTCTCTGAAGGCTTTTATGGCATCCCAGCACAACCAGGGCTTGGGGCTGAGCTGGTGGCACTGGTGCCAAATCACCCAAAGAAGGTCTCCTGCAGCACCACTGTCCCCATGCCAGGCTGGTGTCTGTGGAAAGCTGGAGATGACTCATTTCCCTCCTGAATTCCTGTCTCGCCTCCCTTTGGGCATCTTGCTGCCAGCACTGCCTGCACGCTGCTCTTTGCTCACTCTATTTATAGGGAATTTAATAAGATATCAATTAAAGAAATACAAACAAACCGAAGACGTCTGTCAGCCAAAAAAGCTGGAGCGAGGCAAGGTTACGGGTAGCAGTTGTTCCAAATCCAAATCTTGTCAGCTCTTTTTATAGGCAGCCCCTGTTGTTGTGGGACAGCTGGGCTGGGCTGGTGTGTCCCAGCAGGTGGTGGCAGCCACCCTGTCCCTCTGCTGGGACATTGTGCTGCCAGCTCCTGCCTGCCCTGCTCGTTAAAAAGGGGAAGGATGCTAATGAGAGAAGGGGGCTTGAGGGAGTCCCTCTTTGTACAGCACACTGTTAATTAGCTCTCCTGATTTACTGTTTTCCTGTTTGAGGGGTATGGTATTTACGATCCTGTGGGGAGGATGTGAGCTGGCATGGAGAGAGGAGATTTCTGCTCCTTCAGGGCTTTATGATCCTCCTTCCTCTTGAAAATTCCAGCTGTGGGGAGAGACCAGGAAATTGGAGATTTGTTTCTGACTGAGTGAATTAGTGTCTGTCTCTGTAAAATCTGTTTCTCGGAGTTTTGCTGCACCCTAAGTATTCTTTTGGCTCGCTGCCTCGCACCTCTGCAGTGTCAGCACGGGGAGAGCCTCCTGCTGCACTCAGAGGCCATCCCAAACAGTCTCCAGGTCTGTCTGGGATCTCTGGTATGTTCATTTGTTCCATGGTTTTGAGAGGGTGGGGGTGAACAGGCAGAAATCCTCCAGCCAGGGTCCCTCCAGGCTCAGAGCTCCTCTCCTGACCCTGTGGGCTCCAGGGTCCGTGTGCTTGTCCCCGAGGCTGTGCCAGCACTGCTCCCAGCGTCCCTGTCCCCCTTTTCCAAAGCTACCTGGAACAGATTATTTCTCTTTAGAAGTTTGAGCTGCTCCTGCTCGTTATTCCTGTATGCTCTGTATTCTGTATTCTTTTTATAAGAGCCTGTAGTGACAGAACGAGGGGGAATGGCTTCACACTGACAGAGAGTGGGTTTGGATTGGATTTTGGGAAGAAATCCTTCCCTGTGAGGGTGGGGAGGCCCTGGCACAGGGTGCCCAGAGAAGCTGTGGCTGCTCCTGGATCTCTGGGAGTGTCCAAGGCCAGGGTGGACGGGGCTTGGAGCAACCTGGGACAGTGGAAGGTGTCCCTGCCCATGGCAGGGGGTGGAATTTAAATGACCTTTAAGGTCCCTTCCAACCCAGGCCATTCCATGATTCTCAGCCTGGTGATGTTATCCCTTGCCTGGTTCTCTCTCCGGGGAGATTGTGATGAACAAAGCCAGGACTTTGCCCGGATGAAGTCTGAGCCCCACTTGTCCTTCCTGCCACTGTCACCTCTTTCAGGTCTTTTCTGCTCCTGCTGCTTCAACCAGCAGCTCCTCCTGTGCCCACCTCTGCTCCAGCTGCCTCTTATTTGTCAGGTACTTCCTCTGTCCTGCAATTCACTTCCCCAGAATTACCACACGGAGCAAACCACCTCCTCCAGCCTTATTAAAAACACGAGGAAAATGCATCTGCACAGCTCCTGGGTTCCATTTGATATTGTTTGATCAATTGAGAGCAAGAGGAAGGAAAGTGCTGAGTTGGGGGAATTCAATAGGAGCTGTTAAAAAAAAAAAAAAGACATGTCCAAAAGCACAAGCATGATCTCATGCAACGCAGACATTGTGATCTGGGAACTACAGAGGGCTGAGCCTTTGTGTCTGGGCAAACAAAAGGACAGAAATAGCAACCCAGAAATATTAATTTGTTGTCAAAATGATCCCCACTCCCCAGCCATATGATTTATATGGAGCAGAAACCAGGGCATCTCTGCTTGGCTTCTTTATGCAAGTGAAGGAGAGTGAAAAAAGAGTGAAAACTCACGAGTTGGGCTCAACTCTGGAGGCTTCTGCTGTGGTCTCTGAGACACTGGAGTGGCTCCTTCATCCTGTGTTAGAAAATCAACCTTCAAGTCATGCTGTGGCTGAAGTGCATTTGGGGCCACGGCCGCTTCTAATTCAGGAATTTCACTTGGAGGTTATCAAACAAGCAATACTTTGATCCTGCCTTGGCATTTGCACACCCTGCAGCATCCTGGGGGCTGGCTCTGGCTGTCCTTCCTGCCAGCTGTCTGCCACTGCCATTTCTGCCCAGGAAAAGCAGCCCAAGACCATCCAAGGAAAAGAGCTGTGAAGGAGAATGAGGACAAACATGGTTCACCAGAGGCCCCTGGGGACAGGGAGCTGGAGGGGCAGGAAGTGTTTCAGAGATCGGTCTCGGTTTGGTTTATTTTCTATTTAGGCTGTCCCAATTTATCCCAGTCCCTGTGTGTCCATACTACCTTGGGCCAGCCCTGTAAAGGGCCCTGGGAAGCCAAGGACATAAAGGATGAGGAGCTGTTAAAAATGGGAGGTTAAAATAACAGGTAGAACTGGCACTGTGCTTGTGTGTCAGCACGAGACCCTGCTCCAATGAACCATCTTCTTTCCATCTTGTCATTTTCTGTGAAATAGTTTTTCCCCCCCTCAGGATCCCTTTTTATAAAAAAAAAAAAAAATTTATTTGGCCGCCTGTGTCTATGCAGATCAAACAACACACTCCCATCATTACAAGCCAGTGAGTCACAAGGGCCACAATGACTCTATCCTAAAAATAACCCCAAAGCCCCCTTGCAATTGCTCCGCAGGCTGGGATGAGTTCCTGCATTCCCCAGGGAAAGGCAGAGGCAGAACTGAGGAAGAGACCCAGGGAGAGACGGTCACTCTCATGAAAAGGCTTTGATGACTTTTCATATCTGCTTTTTGTCCTCTTTGCAGCTCGGCTTTATGCTCTGATGTGAGCTCTGTGAAATGGATGTTTCCTTTCAACCCTCCTCCACCTCCATTCCTTTTGCCTTTGTCTCCTTGTCTTCCCCCATCTCATTTTGGGTTTTTTTTTTTCTTTTTTTTTGCAGGGGTGAGGAGGGGTGAGGGTGGCTTAGAAAGATCTCATCTGTTAAAAACCCGAGCCTGCTCTAGACGTTTAACATCAGTGTGTAAGGAACGATATTCCAAGTGCTCAGCTCTTTCTGAGGCAGGGAAGGGAGTGGGAGAGGAGAAGCTGGGTTATTTCCTAATTATGCTCTGTTGCAATGAGTTTTGCATCAAGTTTTGATCCATGGATAAAGGTGCAGACTTCCAGCTTTGAGTGTCTGGGGAAAGGCACAGCTCGGCCTTCAGGTGACGCCCTTAAATTCTTGTGGCATTGTTCTCCCAACCTGTGAAATGTGGGATAATGCCTCTCTGAGGCTGCCCCTGAATCCCTGGAAGTGTCCAAGGCCAGGTTGGATGGGGTTGGAGCAGCCTGGGACAGTGGAAGGTGTCCTTGCCCAGGGCAGGAGGTTGAAACGAAATGATCTTTAAGATCCTTTCCAACCCATTCCATTCTATAATTCCATAAATAGTTGCTGAATAAATGTGGTTTTTCACGTAGATCTCTGTGACAGCGTGTTTTGTCCAGCTGGGTCATCAGCCAGCAGCAGCTTTGGACAGTTGTGCTTCTCAAAATTAATTCTCCTAAAGCTACAGGAGTTGGGCATTTTCCTATTTTTTTTTTTTTTTTGCATGCCAGTGTTAGGCATGTGAGGTCTCCTAAGTTTCTCTGAGTGGTTATAAATTATTAGCAACTGTAGCTAATTAATCTCAAGGGTTTCATGGTAAGGTTGTCTAGTACATGTAAGAGAAACGAATACTTTTATTTTACTTGGCCATTTTTTTAGTTTGCTATCTAGATCTCCTCGTTCATTGGGATGGGAATTTGGGCAACATGTGTCTCTTTCAACTGAATTTCTGCCCCAGAATGCTAATGCTGGTAGCTCTTAAAGGCCTTTGTGGAGCACTTGGAAGCTGTGTGAGATGAAAAACATAAATAAACTACTAACTAGCCTTGGCATAACTCCCTGAGCAGTGTATCTATTGATATGGAGGTTGGCTACAGATAAAAGTATCCTTCTGTCTTGATAATGATATTATTTGGATGAGATTTTAATCCAAGACAGTGAGGCCAGAGGAGACTTTTTCAAAGGAATGTCTTCCCTTGGATCATTCACTGGCTTTAGAACTCTCAGAAGTCTATTTATGGCTTTTATTTATTTCTTTACCTGGTGGTTAAGTGTTAATAGGCACCAGAATACTTCTCTCCAAAGTATCTTAGGATCCTAAATCTTGAAAATAAATGAGGTTCAAGTAGCTAAGCTACTTAAATGATTTCATTTGGGTTTTTTGGGGGGTGGTACAATTTTAATGAAGTTTTGTGCTGTGTAGTAGCAGGAGAATCAGAGTCAGCCACACTCCCTGCTCTACCTGCATGTGCTGAACGTGCAGAGATCGTGTCTTTACCTGGGGGTGGCTGGCATTCTGGAGAGCCCCTGCCTCTGAGTCAGCTCTAATGGGTTTCACTCTGCTCCAGCAGTAGCGGTTTACACTCAGAAAGTGAAAAGCCCTTCTAGATAAAGCATTACACGGTGTGCAGAGCCGTAGTCTGCTTCAGAGGCTCATTTAAAACCCATGTTCTGCTCCCAGCTTCAACGTGCTGAAGAACAGGCAGCGCTGACAGCTTGCTGAACAGGAGCAGTGATTTGGAACCCTGATTTGCAGAGTGTGTGTGTGTCTGTCTGTCTGAACAGCCCGAACTGCAGCCTCTGTCAGGGTGCTTGCAATTAATTACAGATTGCTGCAAAATTCGGGCCTGGGTTGCTGCCTCGATGCCACGGAGGAAACCAGCACAGAAGTGACAGGGTGGGACTAAGGAAACCAGAAAATCCAGAGAGGGTGAAAAGCCTCGCTGGTGGTTTGCTGGGCAGGCGGAGGGAGAGGGAAATGGTGGCATTAGAGCAGAAAAACACACAGATTTCCTTTTGGCCTTGATTTGGTGGACTTGCCACACTTTAGCTGTGACACCTCTGTAATTCTTGTTCTGGGAATAAGCACTGGAGAACACTGGAGAGTGGCTGTTGGGGTTTCTAGCAGAGGTTTTATGGGGGTGCTGGAGTGCCCCTTGCACCCAGACCAGCAGAGCCACTTCTGCCAGCCTGAAGAGCCACTTTGAGGAGCAAAATCTCCGAGATTGCAGCCCAAGCTGCCCATTTATTAATTATGCTGCTCATTTTGGGGGACGTGCAGTCTTTGCCCGCTCGGAGCTGATTTCTGTGGGATGGTCATTTATCAAAGTGCAGGACTTGAACAGCAAAGAGCTGCTGCTCTCTAGGACTTTGCTGACCTGCTGAAATCAATCCCAATCTCTGAGCAGAGCAGCAGCAGCAGGACCACTGCTCCCAGACAAGGATATGAGGCGCTCCCAATGTTCCTGGAATATTGCAGCCGCCTCTGGATAAGGTGTTTTGGTTTTATTTCCTTTGGGATTTTTTTACATGTGCTTGTTGCTTTCCCTTTTTAGTTTCTTTGCCTTGCTGCTCCTCTGCCTGGTACATATGTCTGTGTTAATTAGAAAAAAAAAAAAAGAGTTATGCTTTTAAGTGTCTTAATTAAGATTTTTCTTAACACCCCCCAACATTTTCTCAGAGTTCTTTTCACTGACATCTAAAACTGTTCTTAAAAGCTGGTGTCAAAATAATCTTGTGCTTAACAATTGATGTTTAGATATCTTTCCAAACACACAATCTCTGGATAATTCACGTTCACAGCACCACTGAGACCTGTAAAGGCCTTGCTGAGAGCAGCAGCAAGTGAGGTGAACTGTCTCAGGTCAGAGGGAGTTGGGATTGGATTTGGGATTGGATCCAATCCTCCTGAGGCCATCTGAAGTCTGGTTCTTGAGGAATGTCTCTAAGAACAGCTGGAAAGTTGGTTTGTGTTTAAAAAGTAAAAAATATTGTTACTCGTAGCACAGTCACTGCAGAAATAGCATCTACTTGTTCAGTGTTAGGAATAAGATGTTCCTTAATGGCCTGATGGAAAAGCTGCAGGGAATTCTCCTTGCAGCTGAAATCCTCTGGTGGGTATTGCAAACCTCTCCTCTGTGGTGGATCTGTATTTGTACTGGGAAATCGAATTAAAGCTCCTTATTCCCAGACAGCTCCAGTGAGACTCGAGTGACTTCAGCCCAAACTCCTCGGGGTGACTGTGAGATGTCTCTGCTCTCCCTGGTCCCCAAAGCCACCAAAAGCTCCTCGTTGGCCTCCTGGCCAATACCCTCAACACAAGCATGGATGCTGCCAGTATAAAATTTTGGGGGCCAGTAGGAAATTTTGGGGTCCAGAATGAAATTTCGGGGTCCTTACAGCCTTGGGAGGAAAAACACTGCAATGAGGAAACCTTCATTTCCAAGGTTGCTGTGTCACACCTTCTCTAACTCTGAAAAACATCTGCATCTCCTGCTCCCTACTGATTCTAAGCTGGCAGAGCGTGGGGATGAATTCTCTGCTGTGGGGATGGTTTAAAGCAGGTTCATCCCAGAACTGCTCCGTGGCTCACAAGTGGCTCCTCTGCTGCTGCCTCTGACGTGTGCCAAGCCCGTGTCATCCCCTGGGCAGGGTCACGGGGGCTGATGGTAATTCCCTAGATCCTGGCTCTGTGGGTTTTTGGGAATTGGAGGAAGTTGCTCACAGAAAAAAGGTGCCTCCGTTTCCCTGCTTGTAAAATGGAAGTTCTGCTTCTTTAAACCTCGCCGTACTCGCCAAATGTTTTCAGATAAACAGATGAAAAGTTGCTCAGAGGAGGGGGCCTCGAGGGATCTGAATTAGCCATCAGCAGACCTTCAGCTGGAGTTAATGAGATGGAGCATTAATAACCCCATGGGTGGGTCAAGCTACACTAACTCTGCACTTGTGTGCATAATTGATGATGCCCCTGTGCAGAGATCTGCTCACCAGTGTCCTGGCTCGGGTTCTGCACCCTCAGCCACCTGGCACAGCTGAAATCAATCCCTCTGTGCCCATCTGGCAGCCAGGGCCTGCAGCTCTGTCAGGGATTTGATCCCATTCCTCCTCCTGGGGTTGGGTTCCCCTGTGTGGCACTGAGATGGGAAGGCAGGAGCACTCCCTGCTCGGCCCCTGGGAAGGTGCTTCAGCGTCCCAGAGCAGAAACCAGAGCCAGGATCTGCTCCCTGAGTCCGAGTTTCTCCTTGGAGAGCAGATTTGGGTGTGCTGAGGGATTTCTTGGCTTCTCTATAGCAACTGAGGAAGGATCTGGGCATGTACGGCACGATGTCACTGAGGAATGAAGCACAGAGGGGGAAGTGCAGCACCTTGCAAGGTAGGAATGCCAAATCTGCCCCAAACGTCTGTAATTAGCACACCCAGGTGTCTAATGGTTATTCATTAGACAATAATTAGACATTATGGTTATGTCACAGTGGTTATCTGCTGTTTTGGGATTATGTGCAGTCCCTGGTAGAAGGTACAGAACAGTCAGATAACGAGTACAGAACAGCACTTCAAACCCCTGGCTTCTTTTCTTAGGGTAGCTGTAAGGCCTTGGTGTTCTGGACAAATTTAAGGGACTTTTTTTGAGTCTGGAGAGAAAAAAGCTGCGTAGTTTCTCCCACTTTTACAGCTTCCTCTGTTTGCAGTGGGCCCGTGTGCTGCTCGAGCAGCTGATGCCTTCTCCTCTGGTGGCAGCTGTGGGGTAAAACAACCCTCCCAGAGCACTCAGATCTGCTGTGCTGGAAGGAGCCAGACAGACTGCACAAGTCACTGTTTATGTTCCAGACAGGACAGGCTGCACCCAAAGCCGAGTAATGGATCTGAATTAAATCCTCCTGGTAGGCTGATGCACCTCCAGTGACTGAGCTCGGCTTACACGAACTGGCAGCGTCACTGTTGATTCGGGTTGCTTTATTTCTAGATCTTCTTTTGGAAGTACTATCACTCCTCGGGGCGAAAACTCCACTTTCCCCCACTGGCTGGGCTGGTGAGGTTGGAGAATTGGATTTTTGGCTTCTGCAGGAAGCCTGGGCCGCCTCCCCTGCTCGGGGCTCTGGCCGGGCTGCAAGTGGTGGAAAGGTCTGGCTCAAGCAGATGCTTCCTGATCTCCAGCCAGCTCCTTAGCTGAGTGTGGAAATGAGGTGGGATTTTGTCAGGCTGTGGCCTCTGGGCCAAGCTACCTGCTCTTCAAGGTCTCCAGCATGCTCTGGGCTCTGGCAAGAAAATTGCTGATGTTTAGGCCTTGTCTTTGTAAGCACAGTTTAAACAAGCCAGGCCCAGCTTGTCTGTGCAATGTGCCAGTAAATTCGTGTTTTATTAGGACCAGGAGAGGTTTCCTGTGGTGCGTCGTGGCCAGATCAGATGAACAGAAGAGGCCACTCCTGGCCCTTTGCTTTGCTCTGTCGTCTCCAGGTTCCCCTTATTGCATTTGTGTTTTGGTGAAGGCTTTTGGAGCCTCCTGGTAATGAATAGATTGTGATTGATATCAGCAATTCTCAGATCCCTCCCTCTGCTGCAGCAGAGCCTTATTGGCTTTCAGGCGATGGACGTGGTAAGAAACCTGGAGAGAACGTGGCAGGGTCGTAGTTTATTGGTTTAGGGCTCTGAATCTTCATGGTTTGTACTGAGTTTTGTGTTGAGACATAGTAATTGTACAAGAGACAAACAAGCATTGGTGCAGTGCCTTGTCACGTGCTGTGTGAAAGGAGGTGGACGTGTGGTTTCCGAAATTTTCTTCTTTTTAGGCCATTAAAATGTGATTTGTGAAGCAGTCAAACTTTCTTCCCTGACTGTTCGTAGATCAAGAAAAACCATGTCCTTTCTGGGGCTCTTTTGCAGGCTCCTACCTGCAGAAGAGCATAAAAGAAATGCTTTTTACATTTGGGACAGTGAATTCCGTTAAGAAGGCTCAAATTCTGGGGGGGAGATGCTGCATTCCTTAGCTGAGAGCTTCCATCAGCTCCTGAATCACCAGCAAAAGTGTTCCTCAGATTGTGAACAAATCCTTGTAGCCATCTCCTTGCAGGTCTCTCATTGAGGGGCTGGAGCGTGTCCAGGGCAGGGAACGGAGCTGGGAAGGGGCTGGAGCCCCAGGAGGGGCTGAGGGAGCTGGGAAAGGGGCTCAGCCTGGAGAAAAGGAGGCTCAGGGGGACCTTGTGGCTCTGCACAACTCCCTGACAGGAGGGGGCAGCCAGGGGGGTCGGGCTCTGCTCGCAGGGAACAGGAACAGGAGGAGAGGGAACGGCCTCAGGCTGGGCCAGGGGAGGCTCAGGGTGGACACCAGCAGGAATTTCCCCATGGAAAGGGTGGTCAGGCCTTGGAAGTGCCCAGAGAGGTTTGGAGTGCCCATCCCTGGAGGTGTCCAAGGAAGGGCTGGAGGTGGCACTCAGTGCTCTGGGCTGGGGACAAGGTGGGGATTGGATCTTGGAGGGCTTTTCCAACCTCAGTGATCCTGGGATTCTATGATTTTTATGATTTATAATTCTACATGCGCAACTGTGATTTGTGGGCATTTCCTTCTGACTGCGAGTGACCTCCTCCAAAAACATCCTTCCCCTCGGTTGCTTCCAGCACAGCTGAGACACATCCAACCCCTTTGAAAATCCTTGTTTTAGGAGCACCTGCCCACGGGGACATTTTCCAGAGCTAATTCCTGCAGCTTTTCTGCAGCCAGCAGTGGTTTCCGTGGGGGAGAGGGCACAGGGGCACAGCTCCTTCCACTTGGAGGGCTCAGATATGGAACTGGTGCTCGAATTTTTGGCCGTGTGCTTGCAAAAGTGGCTCTGCCGAGGCTGCAGGGACACACTGGGAGGCGGGGCAGCTGTCTGGCTTTCGGAGAGAGGTTCGAGGCTCTCTTCCCTCTGCCTTCCTCCCACGGCACGCCCAGAGCCTGCAGGCACCTGCTCCGAGCATCCTCCTCCTTGTAGTGGGGCTGGGCTTAGGTGACGGCACAGCTCCTGTTCCTCGCAGGAGGAAAGAGGGAGATGAGTGCACGAGGCCACGTGTGTCTAATTTATTCATTCTGTCATTCTCCTGGCTTCTCTTCATCCTCCTGGTTTGTTGGAGGCTGTTTGGAGACGCTGGGGGACGAGGCAGCCGCGGCACAGAACGCGCCGTGCGCTCGGCGATGAGCCGGGCTGCAGGATAAACACAAAATCTCCAACCCGATTTATTTCTCTGGGGGGGATTTGTTATCCGGTCACAGCCAGCAGAGACTCAGACCAGCGAAATGCAACATGCAATGACATGGGGTGGGCTGTGAATTTAAAACCTTGGCTTGCCCACCCAGGCACATTTTTAAATTTTTTCCTCTTATTTTTTTGTGTTTCTTCTGTTCCCCAGAATAGTAATCAGCTGCAGATCAGTGTTTTCTGCCCACTCCTTTTCTCACAGGAGTTGTGCTGGTGGGGTGGATGCTGCCTGTGATAACCCCTCCTTCAAAACATGGGGTTTTTAAAATAGTCACTTTTGTAGTTTCCCCTTCCTTTCATTTCCCTTCCCAGTGTTTATTCAGGAAAAAAAGTGAGATGTGGGTGAGCCTCAAAGGGCACCTCTGCCCTGAGCTGAAGTGAACTGGAGGGGACGTGGCAGGAGCTGCGCAGAGCTTTGGCCACGGGGGTGTCGAGCCACACATTTTCCTGCATCATTTCTTATTTCCTGGGCTTGAACCTCTCCCAGCAGAGGTGTTCAGGGTGTCTGTGCCTGCCACAGGCACACGGTGTGCTCTGCCCCTCCTCCTGCGCAGCCCGGAGCTGCTGCTGGCACACACAGCATCCCTCAGCCAGCCACGTGCGCTTCCTGCCAATCCAGGGGATTTTGCTCAGCGATGCCTGTGGGAATTCCCTCCCCACTTCGAAGGTTCTAACAGGCTTTCTGTTGTCGTTTTGTTTTGTTTTGTTTCCCCCTTCACTGATAATTTCTGACCTTTTTTGACACAAGCCAGTGTTAACGCCGAGGAAAGGATTAAACCACCGACCGAAAAAAGCACGAGAAAAATCATGAGGAATCAGAGATTTTTTTTCATTAAGTTCACCAAGTCTGTAAAGAATAAGCAGGAAAACATGATCTTCCCTGTTGTAATTTCGTTATAAGAAACAGCCTGGGCCCCATGAGTGGGGAAATGCTGTGGGGGATGTGTTTTCTGGGGGCTGGTGAGCACCAGAGAGATTTGGTGTCTCCCTCTCACAGGATGCTCACCCCTTACCCCACCAGCCAACACAGTCTCCAGAGGCCCATGCACCTCTCTTAATCTTCTAGAAATCACTTGGGTTTAGGGGTTTTCCCCCTAATTTTGGTTCAGGGAGAGTGAAATCTCTATTAACATGCCAACCACAACAACGAGTGGAGGATCCTGTCGCCTGCCAGTCTGCCCCTGTGAGGGCTTCTCTCCGAGGCTGCAGCCAAGCCTGAGCTTTGGAGAACTTTGCATTTACAATTCAGAATTTTATAATAACCAGGCAAACAAGAGGCTCCTTCCCAGCCCCACACACATGCACGGACTCATATACACACAGAGCAATGCTTAATTCTTGTCATCCCCGGGCCTGGGGGCTGTTTATACCCAGCATTGCTTGTTTATATGTGGAGTTCATCTCCTCAAGTGAAGACAGATTAAGCAGCGGGGTGAACAGACCAGTTATGCGAACGATGGGATTTCCAGCCTAGAAATTCTGCCAAGACCAAGCCAGACAAATTGGTAGCACAGCAGTGTTTCTCATTAATGTACATGGAAAGTTGTGCCTTGCTGATAATGCACAACAGCATCCTGTTGGGAGGTTTGGGAACCCATCTGGGAGCAGCTATCAGAGCTGTATTCCAGGCTGGATTGAGTTGTCTCGCTTTCCTCTGTGTTTTCTCCTCTGACAGGGGAAAAAAAAAAGTGCAGCTCCCTTGCACTGACATCCTGAAATATGTGGGAATATTAGTGAGTGGTGTGGTTTGCTGAACAGAAATAAGATTATTATACCCTCCCTTCCCTGCCTGCAGCCGTCCCTTGCTGTTTGTGGTTTGCTGGGTAAGTGGTTGTGGTGCCCATCTTCCATCCCAGGACAAATTATTTCCAACTTGAAAATAAGATTACCTGCCATAATTGCATGTGGTGGTTTCCTCGGCTGCTGCCAAGTGTGGATGCTGATGCTCAGATTTGTGGGTTGGCTGCTTTTGTATTCTGCACGGAGGATATTCCCCAGCACTGTTAACACTTCCAGGGACAGCAGAAAAAAGCCACAGCCTTGAGTCCTGACCTGGGAATTGGTGGCTTACTCTGCTGGGAACTTCAGAGCAAACACTGGACAAAAGAAAGGAACCACGTCTCTGTGTTCCCGTTCCTAACTCATTTTTTTGTCCTATTCTTTTTCCCCCCACTCCTCCCCGTCTTGGAAAAAATCATTTTAGTTCCAAATACTTGTTTGTGGCAGGCTCTGGAGCAGAAGAGGGTGTGTCTCCAGTGTCTGGCACAAAAGGTTCCAGTCACCATCATCCAAATAACAAGAAGCCACTTGGCCTCGTCGTTCGGGGACCAAAACCCCAGCAAACCCCCGGCGGACTGGACTGGGAGGTGCCCAAATTCCCCTGGAATCTGGGTCTTCAAACTGGCTCTTGGACTTGAGGTTTGCTGTCATTGCTGCTCCCGCTGTGCACCTCCAGGATGCGGCGATTTCAAACATTTGCCCTGATTTCAAGCACAGCTGCTATTTGTGGCGTCTCCGCGCCGGAGCTGTGGGGAAAGCCCCTGATCAGGGACACAATTGTGCCCGGAGGGGCTTTGTCTGCCAGCCTGGCTCCTTCCAGCCTTTGCCTCGGGCCCTTCTTGCCTCCCTTTGTGCTGGAGGAGGAAGCTGGCAAAGGGCTCGCATTGTTCAGGGCTGGGGAACAACAACTCCTGGCCTGGGTGGGGCCGGACTGGGGCTTTTGACCTGCTCCATCACCGTGGATTGAGAGGAACAGAAAGGATTAAAGAGCTCGGGCTGTCCTGGAGGATGAACAGAAAGCAGCAAAGCTCTGCTTCCCAGCTGGAGCGATGGGTTAAACATCTCAGCCCCTGCCTGAAGCAGCTTCCCACTGCCCGCAGAAGCATCACTTACCTTATGAAGTGATAATACCGAAAGTTCCTGCCCGTTTTGGGCCATTTTTCAGCCCATGAACACCTTTCTCACTGCCCATCAGAGCGATCTGTTCAGCCTGTCGTTGGCATCAGTGTGGGGATGCTTCCTGAAGAGCTAAAAAGCTGTAGCTGGGATGATTTTCTCTTTTTCTGGTAGTTTTTCTTGAGGAGGGGGTTCTGTTGCTTCAGGATGTGAAAAATATGGGTCAGCCAGTCTCCAAATCAGCCTGAATTCCTTGTGGTAAGTGTCACGTCTCCAGCTGCCACGTTATGCCTGTCTGCTGAAAGGACAGAAGAGAGAGCTCTGATTCATTGAAGGAGGAAGAAAAGTGATTAAAGAGCTTGGACTCGGTTTAGAGATCCCACAGAAATGCCCAGGAATGAGTAAAGATGGTTTTGACCCTGAAATGACAGAGCATGGAAACACTTTGTCCTGCAGGGCAGCCTGAATTCAGAGCAGTGCCTGGAGAGTTGTCCACTGAGCTGGAGTAAACCTGGGGGAATATTTATGGCCCAATGAGTGGTTCTCAAATATTTGGAGAGTTTAGCTTCATCTCACTATCCATGCTTTTCCTCTTTTATCTTTTTTCTTTCTTTTTTTTTCTTTCTTTTTTCTTTTTTTTTCTTTTTTTCTTTCTTTTTTCTTTTTTTTTCTTTCTGTTTTTTTTTCTTTAAGTTTTTAATTTTTTTTTCCCCTATTCCTCTTATCTCTCCCAAATCCTGCTGAGTTACCTCTGATTCTCAGCAGCAGCTGCCTGTGAGTCTCTGGCTGATGGAGAGTGAGCAGTGAGGGCTGCTCTGTGCTGGGAGTGGGATTGCAGAGTGCTTCAACTTGGCAAGAAACTCCTCTTGGCCTTTTAGTATTTTTTCCTTTAGAAAAGCACAGTTCTTATCTTGTGAAAATATAGATATTTTCTCCATAAAGACAGCATTTTCCTAGTTAAACATCCTGGCTCGTCTGCTCCAACAAACATCATCCCTTTGTTATTTGGGTTTATTTGCCAGATTTTTATAATTATTAAATAGAAACAGTGAAAATGGTGCTTTATGGGACTGGTTGAACTTTATAAAGATCTTAATTCTGTGAAAGCACCTTTCTCACTTGCTGTCCTCTCTCAGGAGTTGCATAGCAACCACCTGCCCTCTCAGGTCCTGCCTTGAACTGAGTATTTTTTGGTGGAGAGGCTGAACTTGACTTAAAAATAGATATTTTGCCCCTGATGAGTCATTTTTCCACGGGAAAAATATGTAGTTGGAGTATGGCTAAACTAAACTCCACAAATTCGATCTACAGTGGACGTTTCTTGACATTTCTCAAATGTTTTGGGGCTGAGGCAGCTGAATTAAAACCGAGGGGTTGGGCTGAGTGATGCTCAGCACCCATCCAGAGGTTTGAGGAGCTGCCCACAGCATGGAAGGGCAATTTCCTCTGGGAGGGAATCCTGTGGAGGGTTCCACCAGGTGTGTGTTGGTATGGGAGCATCCCTTGGGTGAGCTCTTTAACCCCTGGGTTGGGAGATGAAAGAGAAACTTCAGCTGTTGTGGAGGAGTCTGATCCTTTGGAGTCAAATCCTTTGCCAAAGTTCCCTGAGAGTTCTGCAAAACTTTGCATCTGAGCCGTATTAACAGTGCAAACTGAGAGAGAGGGGGTTTGGATTGGATATTAGGAAAAAAAATCTTTATTGTGAGGGTGGGGAGGCCCTGGCACAGGGTGCCCAGGGAAGCTGTGGCTGCCCCTGGATCCCTGGAAGTGTCCCAGGCCAGGCTGGACGGGGCTTGGAGCACCCTGGGACAGTGGAAGGGGTCCCTGCCCATGGCAGGGGGGGGAATTTAAATGATCTTTAAGGTCCCTTCCAACCCAGGCCATTCCATGATTCTATGATTCTTTTTTTTTTTTTTTTCTGTTCAGCAGTGAGGAGAAAATAAAATACTTTTGGAGCATTCGCCACTTAAAAATTGGTTCTCTGTCCCTGTTGCAGGAGCCAGAGCAAAGCACTCCTGATCTGCACGGCTCTGTTGTAAAACACATGGACAGAGCAGGAAAGACCGAGGAAAAGGTGATTTAACCTGAGGATACTTCCCCAAATCCACCTCCCTTTGCAGAGTCACTGTTTCCCCTGGGTGTGGGAGGTGGGGAGTGGAGGCTCCCTCCTGGCTGGTGAGGGACACCAGGGGAAGGGGGCGGCAGGGCTGGGAGGGGGCTGATGACAATCCTTTGGCTAAACGACAGCCAGCCAGCGTGGGGGAGATGAAAACTCCTCCCAGACGCTTCTGCCGAAGGCCAACACCTGATGGGGCCTGAACCAGAGCAGCTTTTCTCGACTTTTTTCAGAAGTTTGGCTCTGCTGTCTTTGTGTGACCCCCTGAGTCAGCAGCTCGGGTGCCTCCAGGGTGGCACAGAAATAGCTGCAGTGATGGGCTGTGGGTGGAAGTGCTCAGGCTCCCGCTCTGAAGGAGCTGAGTTGTGGCTGCCAGCACAGGCAGTTTGCACAGCCCTCATCAGGGGATCACTCGGAGCTTCCAAGCACGGCTGCTGCTCCCCCAAACCCAGAGGAGCCTCTGTGCTTCCAGCAGCGCCGTCCTACAGGGCTCCCCTCAGAATCCCGGGATCGCTGAGGTTGGGAAAGCCCTCCAAGGCCAAGCTGTGCCCCAGCCCCCCCTTGTCCCCAGCCCAGAGCCCTGAGTGCCACCTCCAGCCCTTCCCTGGGCACCTCCAGGGATGGGCACTCCAAACCTCCCTGGGCACTTCCAAGGCCTGACCACCCTTTCCATGGGGAAATTCCTGCTGATGTCCACCCTGAGCCTCCCCTGGCCCAGCCTGAGGCCGTTCCCTCTTGTCCTGTCCTTGTGGTTTTTACTCTCCCAGGCCAGCTCAGCCGTGGCTTTTATCTTTGCCCACGAGCCTCTCTCCATCTCACTTTCAGCAAACTATAAATACCCATTCATAACAGGACCTTCACATCGTGCAAATATGTTTAGATCTCGTTATGTCTGTTTTCTCTCATGGGATTTCTCTGTGAAATCTATTTGCTAAATGAGACTTTCATCCCCTAAGGCCCTGCAAATTTCTTGTGCAACCTCTGTCTTTGTGTTTTGCATTATGCCTGCATTTTTTTTTTAGGCTAAGCAGATAACCTTGAGGCCCAGTGTGATTTTCTTTCACTGTTAGTCCTTTTATAAGATCACGGGACTCTGTGAAATATGGATTCTTCGGTGGTTATGAAGAAAAATAAAAATTCCAAGTATCCCCGAGGAGGGGAAATAAAGGCAGCAGCAGGGTTTTGTTAACATTTAGGCAGAACCAGCCAGGAGAATGACACTGTCCAGATGGAAAGAGCCACTTCCTGGCTGTAAAGATAACTCACTAAAGGAAACATAAGCTGTGGCTGTGCTGGCGATGAGAAACACAACCAGTGCCAAGAATTCACCCCAAGCCCGGTGGGAGCTGCCTCTTTCTTTCCCTCGTGCTAAGGGTTCAAGTTTACTTAGCTGGGAAATATGCCCAGCATTTCCTGAGGAGATGGGGTGGCCCTCGAGGCACAGAGCTTGTGTGGACCCTCGAGAGCTGGCCTGGTTTATGGCTGTGCAAGAATCACAGAGAATTCTGAGCTGGAAGGGACCCACAGGATCATCCAAGTCCAACAACCCCGCCCTGGGCATCCCTGGGAGTGGTGTCCAAACATTCCTGGCAGCCTCGGGGCCGTGCCCATTCCCTGGGGAGCCTGGGCAGTGCCCAGCACCCTCTGGGGGAAGAACCTTTTCCAATATCCAACCTAAACCTCCCCTGGCACAGCTTCATCCCATTCCCTGGGGCACGAGGGTGTGGATGACCACAGCAGAGCTCTGGTATCTCCTGTCAGTGATGCCCACAGTTGCAGCACTGCAGGTGTCAGTGTAGAATCCTGTCTCTGCAGCAGGGATTTCACAGCTCCCTTAGGAGGAGGCAGTTTAGCAAAAGGGTGCGAAAGAAAAGCTCGCATTTTTTGGGGTTGGTTGTGGGGTGTTTTCCTGGTTAACCCTCTCTGAGCTCACTTCCCAGTGGGAAGAGCTGAGCTGGCTGTGCCAAGGATGTGACGGGATCACATTTGTCTGTGTCGTTTTCTCTCCCCAAGGTGTTCCACAGCCTCTTAAATCCCCAAAATTAACTGAGCAAACTGAACACCAGGCCACAGATCAAGGACTATTGGCCTCTAATTTAGCGTGGAGGTGAACACAAGATGTCTCACAGCGTGTGTGTAACTCTCCAAATTTAGAGCCCCTCGCTGTGACATTAATTCTCTCACTCAGAATGACTGAATTCATCCCGGGCCTGGTGCTTGGTTCCATCCAGTGGGTGTGCCTCAGACTGGAGGTGTTTCACAGCTTTTCCTTTGTTGCCATGGCAGGGATAAATACTTTAATGCACTTGGATTTGGATGCAGGAGATTTTCCTGGATGTCAACTGGAGCCTAATGCGTAGGACAGATTGAACCTGATGTGTAGGATAAATTTAAGACCTGTGAGTTTGGTGGTTTTTTGGTGATGTTGGGTGCTCTGTTCCACCTGGGAACTTTCCTTTGTTAACTCTGTTATCTCTGCCTGAATACTGCAAGTTAAACCTTAAAAATATCCTCTATGTGGGATCTATTTTGGTTTGGATTTTTATAGGAGTTTATGAATTTTATTTTTTTTCTCTCGAACAGATCTGGATTCAAATTCTTCTGATCATCTTGGCTTTGCAGGCAAAGTGGTGTAAAAAGTGGCACAGCTTCTCTGGGAAAACCAAGAGCCTGTTTGCAGGGGAATGAGGAGGGATATAAGCTTTTCTTTAGGATGAGGTTTTGCAGTGGTTTGCCTGTTTCTGTGTGTTACAAAAACAATACAAAAATCAACTTTTTGATAACACCATTATATCAAATGGAATTCCCAACCATCCTGCTCACCAGGAAGGATTTCAGGCAGGTGTTCCACACAAGTTTTGGCTTTTCCAGCCCTGGCTGAGGCTGGAGCTGTATCAGGGCTGTCTTCTTCTATCAACTCCTTCCAAAGCTTCTCCTTAATCCAGACTTCCTCTCTCTTTTGACTCAAAATCGTCTGTTGCTTTTTCACCCATTGAAAGCAGCCCAGCAATTCTGCTTTTCTATTTGTGGATTTTTCTATTGTCCTGTCAGAGCTGCTTAGGATCTGGCATGTCACAAGTTCACCATTGTCTTCTGGTCCCCTCGTTAAGGGCATAATTTGTCATGTTGAGCTCTGGAACAGGTCCATGTTGCACTTGCTGGTGCTTGGTCACCCTCTGTAGCACAGTGGGAAGAGCCAGAACAGGGAAGAGCGGCGTTACTGTGAGCTGGGGATGGTTTTTGTCACTTAAATATTATTTTTTTTTCTCTTCTGTGTTTTTTTTTTTTCCCCATCTGACATGCTGGAGAGGTTGTGTAAGTAACTCATAAAGTTGATATCACTCAGGAGGAACCTGGGCTCCCATCAGCTTTGAGATCACAGGGGGAAAACAGCATTTGTTTCTGGAAAAGGATGCTGTGCCTGACAGAAATAACCGTGCAATGTGGGTCAGTGTGACATGACTGGCAGTTCTCCTAGCAAGGAACGAACCAAAAAATGTTACAAGTCAACACTGAGGTGTTTTGTCCAAGTGCCAGCAAAAAGGAGCAGGGGAAAAGCAGAGGATGAGGCAGATCAGAGCTGAGAGAGATGAGAGCTGCTGCGGGGACGTGGGGAGGGGATGGAGAGCTGATGGCTCCTGTCAGAGGGGATCTGGCTGGGACATGGAACAGAGGGGTGACTGGTCACAGGGGCAGGCTGGGGACAGCACTGAGGGGGTGTTGTGGTCACATCAGTGGGACCAGGGCTGGGTTTGTCCAAGGTGGGAACGGGGAGGCTGTGGGGAGGGGTGGGCCCTGTGTGACAGCACTGCTCTGTTGGGTTTTACTGGAAAGACAAGACACAGAGGTCTGATTTACCATGCCAGGCTGTACAAGGTCGGGTGGGACAGAGTCCACAGGGCAGGGGTGGGCTGGGACAGGCTGAGGGAGCTGCTGAGGTTTAGTCCTGGGTGTGTGTGAGCTGAGAATGGTGCTCGTTAATAAAGAGCAGAACTCTCCCCTGGATGGGGCTTTGCTGACAGAAGCAATGAATTTATGAACTCCCTTCAGCCGCTCCAATTCACCGTGTCACATATCTGACCTTCCACAAACAATCCAGGGGCATCGAGCACCTTCCAAAGGGCTTCAGGGAGCTGGCCTGCAGCCCGTGCCACGTGTCCTCACCTCCTCCTTGACCTCCTCACCCCACTGAAGGCACTGGGACTGCTCAGGGGTGAGTGAGGGCTCGTGAGAGTTTCTCGAGCCTGTGCCCACGTGGCCTCAAGTCAAGAAAGCCTCGAGCACCGGGTTGTTTGTAGCCAGATTCCCAGTGGTCCCAGCCCTGGGGTTTGGCATCGGGCTGGGATGCAAAGCCCCCTTTCCTTCCTGTGGCAAAGGCTTCCAGTGCCATCACCTGCGAGATGCTCCTGGGATATCTGGGGATCCTCTGTGTGGGAGCGCAGAGGGACACACACATCTGGCAGCGTGGAGCCCCCAGGGCTGCCCGCAAAGTGTTTGTTTGCAGTGGGCTCCCTGGGGCTGTGCTGGGTTTGGAGAGCTGGAGAGCAGAGCTGGGAGCTGCTCTGGAGGGGGTCAGTGTGATTTGTGTGCCTGTGAGGGGTGTGAGAGGGTTGGACACGCTGCAGGAGGAAGGGCAGCGGGATGGAAAGAAGGACAAAATTGGAGGCTGGGGTGGGGGAGAGGGCAGAGGAAGCTGAGAGGAGGTTCTGGCTGTAGGCCAGAGCCAGGGCTGACTCCAGCCTGGCCAGCAAACTCCTGGCTCTGTCTGTGGGCAGATCAATCTGCCATCAGGTCACTTGTCCCTTGTCCTCGGCTGCTCCACCACACGCAGGCCACGCCACGTGTCCTCATCTCCCCCGTGACCCCTCTACCCCACTGAAATCATGGCACTAGGACTGCTTAGGGGTCAGTGAGGACTTGTGAGAGTTTCTTGTGCCCACGTGGCATCAAGCCAAGCTTCCCTGAGACAACCTGGGAGCCCCCAGTGGAACCCTGGGCCCTGGCACTTCTCTCTTGCTTCCAAACATCTGCTCAGCAAAACACAGGAGGTGGTTCCTTGACAAAAGGGGAAATGGCAGAATTTGCTGGAGCCTTCGAGCCACCTCTGCTGAGGTTTGGAGAGGAGCACGTGGACAGCCCCTCTGCGCTCTGCTGCAGCAGCTCCAGTTTCCAAGAGGATCCGGCTCAAGCCAAGGGAGTTCCCCCAACAGCCTGGTCTGCACTGACAGAGCTGCACCCGTGGCTTTTGGGGCTGAGCTTGTTCCAGTTGGCACTCTGCAGCTCCAAACTGTTTTGATTTGCTCCAGATGGTGTGTGTGAGCTGCCGTGCCCTCAGTTAGCCACTTGCTCGGCCCCAGCTCTTGCTCCTGGTGTTTCATACACAACCATTCTGTGTCCTATGGAACGTGAGAGATGGAGATTCTTTTGTGAACTCCATAAAATCTGCCTTTCTGCCCACTTCAGACTTCAATCACTCCCCAAAGAATGTGTCAAGGGCAGAATAAAAAAGAGGTGCCTGCCCCAAAGCGTTTGCAGCTGAAAGGGTGGAGGCTGCAAGGACTAATGGCAAAGCGTCAGTGATCCCAAGTTCAGCTTGAAGTGCCCTGGATTTGTTTAGACTTGGTTTCTCTGCTTCCCCCCATGTGTTTTCCTAATGCCTTCTGAAGGGGGAAAAAAAATATTTGTGAGCAATGTTTGGAGTAAATTGCTGGGAGAAGTTGGAAAAACAACATGCAGTGCCAGGGAAGGGATGGAGAACCGTGACCTGGGATGCACGGAGCTGGGGGATGAGACCAGGGAAAGAAGCTGAGGGGTGAAAAACACTTTGAGGAAGGGAATTTGCTGCCTCTGGTGACTCTCTGTCCTGCCTCTGCTTCTGCAGCATCCAGCCTCTGTGAACTTTATGTGCTGTCTTTAATCTCTTCTGTTCATCTGCCACCTCCCCCTTGGGGACACCACTGGGTCCCTCTTGACATAAAGAGGGAATTAATAATCTTAAGGTTAAAGCTCTTGTTGCAGCAGAGAAGTAATGCACTGGTAAATGCTTGGCTTGTGTTGGGATCCCACTGGGCCTGAGCAGAGGACAAGGGAGATGGGTGGTATAACGCGGATGCAGAAAATCAGGGTGAGCTGTCGGCAGGGAGGAGGACACGGGCAATCTTTTGTTACTCACTGTCAAAAATAGCCTCGTCTTCATGCCTGGATCTGAGGGTAGTAACTCTAGAAACACTGCATGTTTCTGTACACGGCTGCTCTTGGATATTTAGGCTCTCTAGTCTTCCCATGCTGACAAGGAAAACGGGAGCATGGAGCACATAAAATGTCTCAGGGAGCAAAGTCACCCCTTGGTGTCTTACCAGCACGTCTGTCACACACCAGAGGGACAGCCTGGTGCTTCTCCTGGGCTTGGAGACATCAGCCCTTCCAGTGGGTCCTGCAGGCTGTGGTTTGATGGCGTGTGGCCTGTGCTGTGCCTCCCTTTCTGGTCCAGGTTTCACGTGTGGGTCCCTGGGAGGAGCCCCTCGGGGTGTGGGTGATGAGCTGCGTTTCTCTCCTGGGTTTTACGTGCTGATAAACTCGGTGTAATCTGGGGATGAAGACACGCAGTCTATTTCTGGTCTCAGCAGAGATCTTCCCATGCCTCAGAGGCAATCTGCCTGACTTAGCATTCCCAGGATGCTGCCAAGCACAGCAAAGCACGGAGGAAGCGGCTCCTGCCTGCACAAGCAGAAGGGCAGCAGGAAAGGGAGCCAGGCTAATGCCTCGAGAGACATCTCAGAGCTGAGCCTCTGCTTGTGTTTGGCCTGGGAGCAATGCCACAATCCCATAAATCGGTCATTTTTCCTCCTGAACCCCACAGCCTGCTGCCTGCCTCACGTTGAAGGTGACTGGGGAAAGAATAGACGTGCTGACCCTCGTGCCCTTCTTCTCAGCACGTAAAGGCAGTCTGGAAATGAGCAGGTTCTTAAAAGCTCTTCTTCTCTCTTTGCTTCTCCTGGGTAGAGGAGACAAACTGGTATCATTGTACTCCTGATTCTCTGTGCTCTGACAAGACAGCAACCCAGAATATTTTTACTGAAAAGGGCAAAGAAAAGATGGAATATGAAATCTCTTCAGCCTGTCTGAAGTTAAACAAGGGAGGAAATATCCTCTGCTCTCTTTCATCTTCCTTCCGCGTGAGTTTGTGTGTGTTAAAGGTGCTTTGCTAAGTCTCCTGTTATTTATCTCATCCCTGTTGTTTCTTTATGGACCTCCAAGACATTTTCTGGCAATGCTGAGATAAGAAATGCCAGCCCAGGGGAAGGCCCCCAGCCTGTCCCTGGCACTGATGTCCTGCACAGGTGGCAGGGTGTCAGTGGTGTGATCAGGCCTGCAACGTCTCCTCCTTTCCCACCTCGTGCTCCAGGGATGTGAACTCGCAGCCACACACAGGATTTGCAGCCACACAGGAGATTTGCAGCCACACACAGGATTTGCAGCCACACAGGAGATTTGCAGCCACACACAGGATTTGCAGCCACACAGGAGATTTGCAGCCACACACAGGATTTGCAGCCACACAGGAGATTTGCAGCCACACACAGGATTTGCAGCCACACAGGAGATTTGCAGCCACACACAGGATTTGCAGCCACACAGGAGATTTGCAGCCACACACAGGATTTGCAGCCACACAGGAGATTTGCAGCCACACACAGGATTTGCAGCCACACAGGAGATTTGCAGCCACACACAGGATTTGCAGCCACACAGGAGATTTGCAGCCACACACAGGATTTGCAGCCACACAGGAGATTTGCAGCCACACACAGGGTTTGCAGCCACACACAAGTCTCTGAGGGGAAAACACAGTGGGTGGATTTTTGAAAAAGACCGGGATTAATCTGACAACCTCTGCAGCTCTAGATAGAGAGATGTCTGATAGAGCTGCTTCTTGGGGGGTGTGGGCAGAGGATTTTCATCCCCAAGGGTGGCATAAAAGATGCAGCAGAGGTCCTGGTGTTGCTGAAGGACTCTCTCCCTCCAGTGGGGAGCACGTGTTCATCAGTGTGTGTAAGGAATTCAGCGTGTGCTGGGCTGGGCTGGGCAGGCACAGCCAGAGCTGTGATGGAAATGATTTCCTGCATCCTCAGGAGGGGTTTCCTGCTCACCTCAGTCTCACCTGGCTTCTCTGCTCCTGCTCCTGCTCCATGATATCTGCATTCAGACAGTGCCTGCAGCCCTTGGGCAGCACATCTGTGAGAGCTGACCCTTCTGCAAGGCTCCCTCTCCTCCTGTCTGATCCTTGATTTTATTTTCTGGTCACTTCAGCCATCTCCTTCCCCTGCTGGAGTTCTTCTCCTCGTTGAAACATCACAGCTCAAGGGCTAAATTTTTCCCCACAGTCTTTCACTTCTGTAGGTGCAACCTGTAGAGGAGGGGGATTTATGCCCATGATGTGCTCCAGCAGTTCAGGCATCTCCAGGGGCGTGTGTGGCCTGCACTGAGTCAGCTTTGAAAAGGAGGACGGGATATTTTAAATAGCTTGATCTAAAATTGATTCCAAGCTGTCTCTTTATGGCAGCAGGCTAAAATAATAACATTTCCAGGCAGGTGAGGAAAGCTGCCTGATGTGGAATTTGAGCGTGATCATGACTGACACGGATTTTGGGACTGTTCCAAGGAGAAGACAAGTAGAAAAGTAAATCCTCTGGCAGCTCAGCAGCAGAGTGGCTTAGAGCCTGGGTAAAAGATTGCAAGAGGGGACATCTCAGGAATAACAAAGCTTCAGGAAGGCTCTGCAGCAGGGAGACGCATCTGTGGAATATTTTTCAGCCCACCACACATAACTGAGCCCAGAGTGCCCTGAGCAGTGAGCCCAAAAAGTGAAAAACACCCTGAAACAAGTGCTGCAAACCATCCCAGCAGCTTCTCGGTGCTGCCTGTGCCCCCCAAAAAGTAGGGACACCCTGGCCATACACTGCACTTAAAAGTGGCATCATCCCTGGGAAGAGGAGGGGGATGCCCAGGAGGAATGGCAGCATGCCATGGAGCCCGTGGCCTCCCCTGCTTTTACTCAAAAATGACTGAAAAATTTCTGCTGGTAAATGGAGAGGCACCTGATTCCCACGGCTGACTGTCTTTTTCGGAGTGGTTTTGTTTCTGCAGTGGTAGTTTCACAGTCTAAGCAGAACAAGAATGTGAAGAGGAAATTACTGTCAAACAGACCTTTCTAAATTGCTGTCAGTGAGTGGCAGGAGATGAGCCAAAGAGATCCTGTTCTTGTCAGCCTCGCTGGAGTAGCGTGCTGTCCTCATTCAAGGAGAGCCCTCGTCGTTTTTAGCTGTGTGTAGGACGAAGCAAATAGTAAGTGATGTAAATGATTGATTTGCTTTGCTGCAAATGATTGAAATGTGGCGAAGCGGCAGGAAAAAGGAGCGTGCAGTGCTTGGAATGGGTGAGTAATGAATGGGGGAACAGTTTGCTGGTGAATTGTGGCTCCTGGTTTTCAGCTGAGGCTTTCCAGGGCTCCATCCCACGGTAACACACAGGGAGAGCTGAGCAGGGCCACGAGGGCTGTGCCCGGGCAGCGTTAGGGACACGTGTGTCCTGCTGGCTGCTGGGGCACCTCTCTGGGACCCACCTTTGCTGCACATCTGCACATGCACAGCTGCAGCCGTGCTGGGTGTGGGCAGCCTTGCAGCAGGGACACGGCCTGTGTTGAACACCATGGCAGGAGGCTGCCGATTAGCAAAGTGCGACTTAACGAAGTTTCAGTCTGGATTTTCTCCCACACCACGTTTTTGGTGTCATTTTCCCGGTGCTGATGGGCTCCCTTTCCTTTTCTCTCCCTCAAAATGCTGCTCTCACCTCTCCAGTTCTTGCTGTCAGTCCAAGATAGGAAGCAAAACCCATCCTGGATGCTCAGGATGGTGAATGATTGGAGTACTGGGCCTCCCATCCCAGACAGGACCACAACCAAGGGTGGGGTCTCACGACTGAAGAGCGCTGGCCCAGATTGAGATGCCCTAATTTCCACCTTTGTCTCTGTCTGATGTTTGCTGTTGGCAGATGCTGCTGCAAGCTGTGGGTCTTCCCACGGACCACAGGCTTGTAAATGAGGCAGAATTTAGGTCAGCTGAACCTGGGCCAAATGGTGTTGAACTATTCATTTTGGTGCAGTCCATCCCCTTGGGGGTGCATCCTCCTGCCTGACAATGTGGCAGCTGCTTCCTGGTGGGGGTAGGAGAAAAGGAAACTTCTTGGCCACCAGATTTTCTCCAGCTGGATGGAAAAACATTCTCTGTCCTGCCTAGGGGACACAAATTTGGAGCAGTGAGCCAAGATATGTGATGGACACAAAGAGAAGGAGGTGAGAGGATGTGTCAGCAGCGATCCCTCCTTATTCCCAAGTGGCAATCTCAGAGTCTTTCCTGCCCTCAACTTTTTCACTGGTAATTTTTTCAGTAAAACAGTCCTTAGACATTTCCTCACATTTTCATTTGGGGAATGTAAGATGCTTTTTGGAGGTGGGATCATCATCATCTCTAATTTGCAGGTGGCCTTCAGCTCTTGCTGTTCACCTGATGTGCCACAAACACTGTTCCCACAGGGATGCTTTTTGTACACTTGTCCAGGTCCATCCACATTTCACCTTTTTGGGCTGGAAACAGTTAAACTGCCACGCTTCTGAGGAGAAAAATACATGCCTGAGGTCTGTAAACCTCATTGGAAAAAGTTGGGTTTAATTTTAGCACAGAGTGCTGAAGGCAGGTCCCGAGGTTATGGTCCAGGATTTCCAGGGATTAAGTAAAGTAGGGCACAAATTATCTGGGTCATGGAAGGTCACCTGCTGCTCCACACTTGTTCCACAGCCCTCTGGGCTCTGCTCCCATGGGAGCTGCTGCCCTGGGGCTGTGGCAACACTGGACATTGCATCACCCACCACTCGGGACAGAAGCTCTTTTCCCCAAAATAGTTGGGAAAAGTAAAACAAAATGACTTCTTTTCACTGAAATGAAAGTGAAATGAAGTGAAACAGGGGAGGGGGGGAGTTTGGGAAGGACACCCATTGTGGTGCTGGCTTCTGGCTGGAGCTTCTGGATCCAACCTGTCTGCTGAGAAGGCCAAGCAGCTTCAAGAATCATAGAACAGTTTGGGTTGGAAGTTCATCTGGTCCAACCCCCTATAAAGAGCAGGGACTTTTCAAACTCAATCAGGTTGCTCAGAGCCCTGTCCAACCTGGCCTTGAACGTTTTGAGGGATGGGGCACCTGTCATCTCTCTGGGCAACCTGTCCAGTGTTTCATCACCCTCGTCAGGTAAAAGCAGTTTGGAATTCTGCAGCCCCTTCCAAGGCCTGACCACCCTTTCCATGGGGAAATTCCTGCTGGTGTCCACCCTGAGCCTCCCCTGGCCCAGCCTGAGGCCGTTCCCTCTCCTCCTGTCCCTGTTCCCTGGGAGCAGAGCCCGACCCCCCCGGCTGCCCCCTCCTGTCAGGGAGTTGTGCAGAGCCACAAGGTCCCCCTGAGCCTCCTTTTCTCCAGGCTGAGCCCCTTTCCCAGCCCCCTGAGCCCCTCCTGGGGCTCCAGCCCCTTCGCTGGATGGGCTCCAGCCCCTCCATGTCCTTCCTGAACTGAGGGTCCCAGAACTGGACACAGCTCTTGAGGGGCCTCATGAGTGCCCAGCACAGGGCACAGTCACTGCCCTGCTCCTGCTGCCACACTGTTTTTGATACAGCCCAGGTGCCACTGGCCTCTTGCCCACCTGGGCACACCTGGGCTCATGTTCAGCTGCTGTTCACCAACACCCCCAGGGTCCTTTTCCCCCAGGAGCTTTGCAGCCTCTCTGCCCCAGCCCGGAGCTGCAGAGAATTGTTGTGACCCAAGGGCAGGACCCGACACTTGGCCTTGTTGAACCTCACACCCTTCTTTCAGTCCATCAATCCAATCATTCGGCTTCTCGGCAAGGTTCTGGACTGGGCTACAACCTGGCCCAGCTCCACCCTTCCCAGTGCCCTCTCCAGGCTGGGCACAGCTGGCTCAGGAGCTGCAGATGTGCAGCGGGGTGACTGCGCTGCTGCATCCCTGCGAGTGTGGGATGTGCAGGGAAGGGGCTGCCCGGACATGAAACAAATGGAGACATCATTAGCCCAGAGCAGCAGAGCAGGAAGGGAGCTGGACAGGCCAGCTGGAGTGTGTGAAGGCAAAGGCACTGGGTGGGAGGGAAGGCAGGCCTGGAAAGTGGCTGCGTTTGTCTAGACAGTGTCTGTAATGATTTTTTTATTATTTATTTTATTTTTATAACTGCTCTCTCTGGACAATCCATTGCAGCCTGGTCCTGGCAGGACTGGCAGCCCCTCCTGGGCACCTCAGAGCTGGTACATGCCAGAGACAGCAGCCCTGTGGGTAGGGGGCCGTTTGTTGTCAGGATAAAAATAATGCTGCACCTTTCCTGGGATGTGGAATGTTTTTCACTTCGTCTGCCTCGCTGAGCTGACACTGGGCTGTGTTGGCTTGACAGCTGTCAGTCAGAGTGGTTGGATGTGCCAATTAGCCAGGCTCATCAAGGGCTTTGGGATTTGTTGTGAGGGCTGTGTTGGCAAAAGCAACGCTGCGAGGTTGCCCAAAACCCAACCTCCTCCTGTCCGTGCCAGATTGGAGGGAACTGGGGCAGCACCTCCACTGTCAGCCCCAGCAGCCTGAAATCCCCGTGTGTGAGCTTCTGCTTGGCCCCTCTTCTGCAGCTCAAGAAGCCTGTCTGAGTCTGTCATTCCTGTCTCTATAATTTTTTCTTGTTCTTCTGGTGCCTTTTGCACTTCCAGAGAGCACAATTCAGTGCTTCTGACGAGGGAAAATAAATCCCATTTTGGAGCCGTGCTGTTTCTTGACCTCGCGGTCAGCAAAACCTCTCCAGGATTGTCCAAAGCCTTGCTGTACTCTTGTCTGGGATGAGTTTGAGCTCCACAAGAGAGCATTCCTCATAATTGAATCACTTTAATGCTTAATTAGAAAAATCCTATGTTTCCTTGGGGAAGAGTGAAGCATACTGTAAGGGAGGGCAGGCAAGGCACAACTGTGCTCCTTCAGCCCAGCACAGCATCCCTGTGGGAATGCAGTGGGAGAGCAGAGCTCTCCAAAAGTGCAGCTTGTTACTTGCCTTTCTTTGCCCTTTCTTCTCCCAGGACAGGAGGCTGGGGAGCTTGTGCTGAATTTGGCTTTCTGTGAGGTACTGGCTGGAGAAAATGCTGATTTCTTCCTCTGCACAGCCCTGGAGAAATCAAGGAAAGGAGGTTGTAGCAAGGTGGGGGTCGGGCTCTGCTCGCAGGGAACAGGGAGAGGAGGAGAGGGAACGGCCTCAGGCTGGGCCAGGGGAGGCTCAGGGTGGACATCAGCAGGAATTTCCCCATGGAAAGGGTGGCCAGGCCTTGGAACTGCCCAGGGAGGTTTGGAGTGCCCATCCCTGGAGGTGTCCAAGGAAGGGCTGGAGGTGGCACTCAGAGCTCTGGGCTGGGGACAAGGTGGGGATTGGATCTTGGAGGGCTTTTCCAACCTCAGTGATCCTGGGATTCTATGATTTTTATGATTTATGATTCCAAATGAGCCCAGTTATCCCAGTTTTCCCCGTCTCCCCTGCTCCCGCTGCCTTGGCTTGTGCCGAAGCGTTGTGGGGAAAGATCAGGGTGCTTTAGGAGATGGACGAAGGCTGAAGAGCAAATTGTTTTAACCAACCTCCCCTTTCTTTGGGGATACTGAGCTCTTACTGACGTGGTGAAGCAGCATCCATCACTTCCCGAGGCAGCAGCCTTGACTCTAAGGAGCTTCTGGGGCTTTTTGGGATGCTTTTTTGGGCAATCAGCTTGCACACCAACCCGGCCTTTCCCCAGGGGCATCTGTGCTTGTTGCCAGTTCCAGGATATTCGGGGAATCCACAGATTGTATGAACCAGTGGGTAAAAAAGGAACAATTTCAGTCCCTCTGGGCATTGTGCTCCTCTGGACAAGGTGCCAGGGGCAATCTTGTGGTTTAGTGACGTTGGGAACCATGAGAGGTGATGCCTATCTAGCAAAGTGCCTTTTGAATGTTGATGCTGTGGCAAACGTTGTATTCAGTGGGGAAAATAAAGGTGGAAAACGTTCCTGGGCCCAGCTGGCTGCTGTGGCCATTTCCAGGAGCTTCCCTGCTCTTCCAAGCAGGACTCCGTAGCGAATTTCATTTGGAGTGAGCAGAAATGAATCTTCTTGAGATGAGAATGGGCAGGGATTGCTTTCCATGGACATGGTCGGAATCTGGCTCGCTTGATGGGTGTTTAAAACCTGGTGTAGTCTGTGGAGGCTACACCCCACGGAAAGGTGCTTGAAGTTCAGTGGCCACAGGAACTGTGGGGCACCAATGGCTTTTCTTTGCATGAAAGGAACTGCACGCAAGGGAAATCGTTAATTATCACAGCACACATTTTCATGGCTAACGATTTGGGTTGTTCTGAGTGGCAGTAGGAACTGTCTGTGGGTGCGTGGGTGGAGAACAGATACTTAGGAGATGCTATAATTTGTATTCCTGCTTTTGCTTGGCCGGGCCTGCCACGGATCCGCTCTGCTCTGCCTCTTGTGCTGCGCTGGGGTTTGTAAAACAAGAAATTCCAGGGAGTTGGCCACCTGGTCACAGCCGTGGGGACTGGAACTGTGGAATCTGCCCGTTTCTAGAGCTGGAAAGCTGTGTCTGCTTGGCCTCCTGTGGATGATGTGCAGTGTCAAAGATCTCAGCCGTGAGCTGGATCCCACTGTGCCCCCTCTCCCAGGCAGCTCTGCAGGGCTGTGGGCATTTTTTCCACGTGGTTTCAGTGTTTGGGAAGATGCTCTGCAGCTTTTCTTTCGTTCTGCACCCTCCCGTGCCTCAGAGCTGCCCTCAGCTCCTCCTGCCACAAACCCTTGCAGTCCATGTCCCCCCGAGCACAGCCCACCTGTGGCAGCCGTCCTTGAGCCCCTTTGCTGCTGAATGAGAGCAAAACGAGACACGCGGTTCCTCCCTGCTCTCCTGCGTGTTTATGGAATCCACCAAGGCTGGAAAGAGCTCCAAGAACACCATGGAAATGTCCTGTGAGGGCTGGGTGGCCCCGCTGCCACCGGGGACTGCAGCCTTTGTCCCTCTGGACTGGAGGGACATCAGCAAAGGAGGAAAAAAAGAGCTTTTCTACCCAATGCCTTGCACGTTTATTCGTAGGCATGGCTGGTTTGTGTATAAGCACTCGAGCAGTTGTCAGGGTGGGCTTCTGCAGCCTCAGGAGAAAAGGAAAAAGCCTTGGAGAGGGTGAGACGCAGCCCCCCACCCCAGCTCCGTGTTGGGTTGCTACTGTCGAAATGTGACTAATGCTAAAAATAATTCCGGCGTTGCTATAGAAACTTGCAGGGTTGCTACGTGTGAACCTGGAGAGAATTGTACCCTCCTCACAACACTGTTTTTCCCTTCCCCTCAGCCGTGCTCCCCCCAGACAGGACGAGCACAGCCTTGCTGGGTTGCCACAGCTTTTTTTTTCGTTGTGCCAGAGGATGGGATGGGATGGGATGGGATGGGATGGGATGGGATGGGATGGGATGGGATGGGATGTCATTATTTTACCTACCCCTATCTACCCATTTCTATTCCTTCCAGCTCTTTCTGACATAGAGTCCATGTGTGCCTCCCATCTCCTGCTCCTTCCTTAGCTCTGGTGAGGAGCAGGTCGCCCTCCTGCTCTTCCACCTCCTCAACCCTCTGCCAGGTTTTCCCTGCTTTCCATCTGTAGTGGAGGAAAGGGATCTGTTGTGAACTTCCTTCGGGTCTGGAGATGAAAAGTGCTTTTGTGTTCATTAACTTATAGCAGTGCCCCAGCCTGCCATCCCCACCTTCCTGTCCCTCCCAGCTTTGGTAGCTCCTGTGAAGGAAGCTGAGGTTTTCCAAGCTTTTCAGAAGAAGCCAGTCAGGGGATCAGTTCATGTTTTTCCAGGCTGGAATGACAAATGCTGGAAACTTCCACTCAGTTTGGAAAAGGAGCTGGGGTTAACCCAGTGACTGAGTGACCACAGCCCCCCAAGGACAGTCTGGCTCCTGCACAAATTATCCTCCAAGGCAGAGAGAAGTTTCTCCCTCAGTGCTGCCATGGCTTTTTCTCAGCTTCATTGAGAGCTGTGGCTGGGAATTTGGGAAAGAGCAGTGACCTCCTGTCTCTGCTCCAGATTTACAGCTTGTCCCAAGCATGAGGTGAAGCTGAGTCCTTGCGGTCAAATTCACTGTCATGACAGTGCCTCAAAGCAGTGACCTGGGGATGATGCAGAGGAAAGCAGACACAGGAGAATTTTTGTTTCCCAGCAGAAAAAAAAAATCTTCTTTTAAAATCCTTTTCAAGTTTGTTGCTTTGAAAGGCTCTCCCTTGCCCTGGGAATTTTAAAGGGATTTTAGGATTTTTTTTACCTCACACCTGAGGGTTTGCATCCCTCTAGCACTGATGCAAGTCAAGTCCTGGAGGTGATTCACAGCAGTAGAGGGTCTGGAGACCTGCCAGTCGCACCTCTGCTCAAAAGCAGTTGTTCCCTGTTGACATCCACAACCCATTTCTCCACAAACCAGGCTTTTGGCGCTGGCTCATACTGCAAAAACCATTTCAGCCCTTGCCTTTCTGGTGCTGGAGAGGCAAGAAGGGCCTGCTCTCTGCCAGGCTAGCAAAGGCTGCTTTTTCTACATTATTTTTCAGCTCCTCCACCAGCACCCAGACTTGAGAGGGTGCCAGAGAAGGGTTAAGAATAGAAAGACAGATGAGGCAAGCTTCTGGGAACTTCCCCTTCCACTGAGGCACAGGAACATGTGTTATTCCCTGCCCCTTTGGCAAACACGGCCAGCATGACTCTCCCCACCTACACACATTTGCCAGCTGGTCTTCTTTCTTTCTGTCTGTCTTTCAGCATCTCGAGCTGGTCGAACCTGCCCTGCAGCCTCTGCACCAAATCCTTCTCCTGGCTCGCTGCCACCTCCTTCCCCACCTTTCTGTGGGGGACAGGGTCTTTCCCTCCCCTGGGAAGGATCCCACGTGCCAGAGGGACAGGTTGTGTCCCGTCCCATCTCGGTGTCAGGTCATCCGCAGCCCTCTTTTGTTTGGAACTTGGCAGCCCAGCACTGCTTGCAACCAGAGGAGTTTTGCTGTTGAACCATCAAATAGTTTGGTTAAATATCAAGCAGTGATTCGGCTTGTCCAAGGATTGTTGAGGCTGGATGGCCTCTCGTTTGGGATGCGGCTGGTCAACCAGAATCCAAAGATCTAACATGTTTTGTGGTTTTTAATGTGACTGTTGGACTTGAGCTTCCTTCTTCTGAAGTGATTGAAAGTAGGATCCGTGCTTAGGTCAAGTAGGTTTGGATAAAGAAGGAATCAGCCCAGACGTATGAATTGGCCTTAAACCGAATTTCTTGAGAAATCTGAATAAAAAAAGCCCAACAAACAACACTGGCTTTTCTTGAAGTTGTTTCCATTTTCATAACCATGTGCAATTTCGGATGTCAAGCTCCTGACAGACACTGTCCTTTGGGAACTCCAGTCTGGCTCAAAGCAGGAGCTAAATCACGAGGAATTTATTCACAAGGTTTATGGCCAGTGGTACGGATGCCAAGGATTTCAGTGCAGGAGTATCTGACGGTTCTGTGCCTTGCTTTTTGAGGATGCACAGTAATTAATACACCTAATTAATAAGTTAATTAGGGACTGAAGAGGCAAGGATGTCTCTGAACTCCTTTCCTTGGCTGAAGTTACCATACCCAGGCCCTGACTCACTCTTTTAACCCGGACATTTTCATCCGGGTGGAATATTGGGAACTGGAGTTGTAACTTGAGCTCTCCCTGTTCCTCCTGCGGATTTCTGGAGGAAACCCAAAAGGTACAGAGCTGGAGCTCCTTCAAAGGACTCCGGACCAGAGTGTCCTAAAAGTAGGATGGAAAACTCCATGAGAACCAGCTCTCCTGTGGTATCCCAATGTTTGGGATCGTCATTCCATGCAAATATAAATAAGCCCTTCCAGAAATCTTGATTCAAGTTCAATTGCAAAAGTGGACCCAGGCCAATGTTTCTTTGGGACAATTCCTGCTAAAACCCTCCCAGCTTTAGGACTCACCAGCTACCAGAGCATCAATCTCGGACTCTCCAGTGCAGGTAACGAGTTTGGCAGGGGGGACATTGCTGCTGTGTCACCCCAGCAGAGAGTTTCAAAGGGGGGGAAGGAGTGTTCTGATCTGCAGGAACAACAGAACTTTGTGCTCTCTCCCTGTTTCATGTGGGTAATTTATGTGCTCTCCCTGCCCCCATTTTCCATTGGTCGTTTGGATGTACTCACACACTGCTTCTATCGTGCTTCATCAGCCTCCTTTAATTAGGTGCTAAGATCATCAGGGGAAGAACATTTAGCACATAAGGCAGCTCCAGTACATTTAATGAATAATAACAAATGCGCTTTCTCAATCAGTTTTTTTTTTCATTCTCTTACCAAATAACGTGTTGGTGGCTTGTTCAGCAACCTGTCCCACGCTCTGCCCAGGGAGGGGGGCCTGAAGGGGCTTAGCCCCTGAAATTCGTGTTAAAGGCTTGGGATAGACCCTCTGGCAGAATGGGAATGCTCGTGTGGGGTAACACCACTTCTCTATGGGCATGAAGAGAATCAGAATGGTTTGGGTTGGAAGGAACCTTAAAAAGATCTCATTCCAACCCCTTGCCATGGCCAGGGACACCTTCCACCAGACCAGGTTGCTCAGAGTCCTGTTCAGTGTGGCCTTCGACACTTCCAGGGATGGGAACAACTTTGGGCAACCAATTCCAGTACCTCACCTTCCTCAGAGTAATGAATTTCTTCCTAATATCCAATCTAACCCTACTCTCTGGCGGTGTGAGGCCATTCCCCCTTGTCCTGTCACTCCATCCCTTGTAAACAATCCCTCTCCATCTTTCTTGTAGGCTCCCTTCAGTTCCCATCCTTCGTAGGTCACAGTTAGGTCCCCTCTAAGCTTCTCTTCTCCAGGCTGAACATTCCAAATTCTCTTAGCTTTTCCTCACAGAAGAAGTGTTCCATCCCTGTAATCATCTTGGTGGACTCCGACAGCTCCATGTCCGTCCTGTGTCGGGGAAAAGGGGATTTCTTCTCACAGAGAGGTGCTCTTGTGAGCTGCAGGCAGCTCGATGTGACAGTCACAAGTCCAGGCTGGGATATCCCAGCTGGGTTCCTTGTGTCTGCTGGCACTGGGTTGTTCATTTTGCTTGGGCTGCCCTATTTCCTCTTGTCTCAGTTATCATCCAGAAAAAAAAAGGAGCTCAGGGATGCTCAGCTCCTCCTGCAGAACTCTTTGAGATCCGTGGAAGAGAGCTGTCATATCTTAGGAAGTAGTCACATTAAAGTGGTAATTCTTGGTGTTTAAACAGGATCTGATGACAGATGGGATTAAATGCAAAGCAGCTTGTTACGAGGTTTTAATAACTGTGACAGACCTGGGGAAAGTGGTGTGGGGGGTGTGAGTGATCCAGAGAAGGCAGAAGCACATGATGCAGGATGACAGCTGATGGCATTGCCCAGGAGGGAGGAAGGATTATGCTGCAAGGAATTTGTGTGAGTGTTTTGGGGAGAAGGGAAGAGGAAGGAAAAAAAAATAACCCAAACAGAGGAAAACTCCACGTTCCCACTGTCGTGCCGTGTGACAGAGCTGCTCGTGACAGCACAGCAGTGAGTGCCAGGTAATGTGGCCACTAAATATAGGGGGAAAATATGTCAGTGTTAGTGTCAGGTTGGGAATTAAGGGAAAAATAGACTCTCCTTCCTGTCAGGGCTGGGGACTGCAGAATTTGCAGGTTGTAAACCGAAGAGGACGTTCTCTCCTTCGTGTGTCTTCACTCGTGCCCACTCTGTCTTGCAGTGTCTCCCTGAGGGTGAGGACAGGATGTCCCTGGGAGCTGAAAATCCTGGGTTTGTGCTCTCTGTGGAGCAGTGATGGGCCTGTGCCCTTGCAAAGACTCTGCTGTGCGGTACAGAGGGATGTGGGGATGCACCTGGCTGGTTTTGCTGAGGAAGAGTCTCCTGGGGGTGGAGGCGTTGCTTTGCTGGCTTGGAGGGATCCCCCCTGAGCTCTGTGATATCTGCTCAGAGAGGGAGAAATCACAGCACCCTTCATAGAATCCCAGAAGCCCAGAATAATTTAGGCTGGAAAAGTCCTCCCAGAACCATCGAGGCCAAGCTGTGCCCAGTCCTCACCTTGTCCCCAGCCCAGAGCTCTGAGTGCCACCTCCAGCCCTTCCTTGGACACCTGCAGGGATGGGCACTCCAAACCTCCCTGGGCAGCCTCTTCCAAGGCCTGACCACCCTTTCCATGGGGAAATTCCTGCTGATGTCCACCCTGAGCCTCCCCTGGCCCAGCCTGAGGCTGTTCCCTCTTTTCCTGTCAAATAAAATCTCGTGGTGAGGAACTCAGTGCCATCAGCAACCCTTGTTTGGACCCAGTGCCATTAATAACCGTGGCAAAACTCGATATAATTTTCCACTGGGCTTGTGCATATCACGATTTTGTCTCCAATCACAACAGTCTGTGCTTGAAGGAGCTGGGATTTGTAATGGGCCAGCATTGAAAACGAGTCTATGATGGGGTGTGTTTTGATCTATTAATTTTTTGGCCTTTTGCAGCTGCCCCAAGCTGCAGCCTGGCGCTTGTGCCACCCCAGTCTTGAAACTGGTCTGAGCTGGGGACACCCCAAACCCACCCGAGGCGCTTTGCAGGGGCTCACCGGTTCCTCCTGTGACGCAGAGCAGAAAACAGCTGCCTCTGCTTTTAATTTTGAGTTTCACCCAAGCAACAGCTCCCATTTTGTAGCCTGCATCCTTTCTGTGGGAACATCCAAGACGGGCCCCGTGGCTCCCATGAGCTGCTCCCGTGTGCCAAGAGAAGAGGCGGCTCCTCAGCTGGGCCCCACTTGCATTCTGCTGCTTCAGGAAAGGGGATTGAGTTAAAATGGAGATCTGGAGCTGCCCAATTTTAGCAATTCTGGAGTCCTGAGAGCTGGGGAGCTTCAATGGCTGAGCACAGCAGGAAGTGAGTTGGCTCCAAGCCTTAAAGGCTGCAGGGATCTGTCCTTATATATAGGCTCCCTCTCTGGATATATCTCTGGGTATATATATATTTTACATGCATATATTCTTATATCTCTTTTTAGGTCATTCGAGATACTTCCTAGTCCATGGCAATTCCTAAAAAGAAGTTGTACAGCCTTCAGCCTGCTGTTAAGGAGCAGATGATGTTCTGATGATCATTCCCTTTCCCAGCCAGCTTCCTTTCATCTTCTGGATTTCTTTCACGGGGAATTTTCCCCCCTCTCATGCTGTATTCTGCTGAAGGCAGCTACATGGAACTGGAGGCTCAGTTGATCTTTTTGCTCGTTTCCACCCACAGAAGTCTGTCTTTTTTAACATCCTAAATACCTTGGTAACAAGATCATGGGTCTTGATTTGAAATCAGTCTTTAAAAGATCTTTTTTTCTCCCCTTTCCTTTCCGAGATCTGAAAACCATCACAGGGGTAAAGACAAGCACCTTCCCACAGAAGCCCAAGAGGGTTTCAGGACCCAGGTTTCCTTTGGTCCCTTTCCTAACAGGGAATTTAATCAGGTTTCTTCTTCCCCTGAGAAAAACTCTGGTAATTCGAAGCGTTGGAGTGGAGGAGAAGACTTGGCTTTTGCTGTCACTGGTGTCACAGTGACACCAGTGTAAAGCCTGCCATTACCTTCATGGGATGTTGGAATCCCAGAATCATGGAATGGTTTGGGTTGGAAGAGACCTTAAAGATCACCTGGATCCCACTCCCTGCCGTGGGGGGTTTGCACAGATCCCTGGTCCACAGCTGGGCAGGTTTTATCCCACTCTGGGCTCTGCTGGGGCCACCTGAGAGCACCTGGGGTGCCCCCAAATTCCACCTCTCAGCCCAAACCCTTCCCCACAGGCAGAGCTTCACCCCTGCAGTCAGGCCGGGGGCCAGCACAACCTCAGTCCTTCGCTTTGTGCCACGCTGGAGCTTCTGCCCATTCTCCAGTCTCCACAGCAACGCTTTCTGAAGGCCTGGCGGGGGATTAGGGATAAATGTGTGTAGAAAAGGGTATTCTTTTGATGGATGAAGGTCTCTCTTATTAGAAAGCGAGTAAAAATAACACAGAGAATAGTCTGCAAGCTGCTCTCTGAATGAAGCTCTGGATTTTCAGACTCTCAGCAGAAGGTCTAAAGTTGTGTCAGCTTTGCATGGCTGGGGGTGAGATGAGATGGGCTTTAAAACCATTCTGTGATTGTGTGAATGTGCAGGTGTTTGCAGGGCTGAAATCTGAGCACCACTGCTCCAGGTCCTTGATGGATGGTGATGTTGTAGGGTGCCTGATGGAATCACAGAGTTTAAAAAAAAACCCTTTCCAACTGCTTTGCACAATCGTACAGATCTGTGAACTGAAGCAGGAATTCTTGTGAATGATTCTTGCACTCAAAGTGACACTGGAACTGGGAGGTGGGGTCAGCAGTTCACAGGGGCTGCACAGCCACTCAGACATCCTGTGCAGGGGGTGAGTCAGGGCTATCAGCAACAGCACACAAAGCTTTGTCTTAGTGAAGACACTGGGAATGGCCTGAGGCCATCCAGCACAGCTCTCACTGCCTCGTAAAATCCTCTGGTTCATGAGCACAGTCAGATGTGACTCAGGCCCCAAGGTGATTCCTATCTCAGCCTGCCGTCCCCCAGGTCACCCCGCGCTTTTGGAAATCGTCAGCAAATTCTGCCTTAATGAGCACAAAGTCCTTTTGGATGAGGGTGTGGGGAGAACATTTCTTGCTTTTCCAGATTCTTCCTTCTCTGTCACAACAGCTGGGAGCTTTCTTTGCCTCAGTGCTTAATCACTGTGCTATCAGACCAAGGAGAGGCCTGCTCTGCTGCCCGCCAGCGGAACTCCCAGATATCCAAATGGGAACTTGGATCCCAGACCCAGCCAGTTCTGTAAATTAGACCTTCCCTTCCAGTCTCACCCCGCAGGCTGCATTTGGGATTGACGTGGTGTTCTTGAATCCCACATGCATGGATTGACCTCCAACAGCATCCAGGAAAATAATGGAAATTCACTGACGTGGGCCCCGCTTTGCATTTTTCATTCTGTTACCAAAACAAGAGGTAATTCCAAGGAGCAGAGCAGCCCTTGGGGTTAATCCCGATGGAATGGGAGCAGGATGTGGGCTCCAGCTGGTTTTAGGCTCTGTCCTCAAGAACTGTGAGGCTTTGGCAATGGAAACTTTGGCCTTTCTATCTGTGTTCAATTGGCATCCTCATCTCCCAGAGACTTTATGTAACAGGGAGATTTTTAACATTTTTAACACTCACGGCCACGAGGCAAACAAGCTCTAGTGAAGGAGAAGAGCCATACAAGTTGATGGTTATTCTCAATATTCCTTGGAATATTTGCCAGGCCTTTTGCCTGTCCATCCATATTTCCAGCTAGCAGACCCTGGAGCCAGAAGCATGGTCTGGGTAGGCACCTGGAGTCAATGGGACAATTAATTTTGCTGAATTTAAAGATGATTTCTTTCTTGGGGAAGAATACTTCCACAGGATAGCTCATGTTGGGACAAACACCACGCTGTTCAGGATTCTTCAGTGTTTTCCCCTGGAGAGCTGAAAGGCGCTGGCAAATAAAATGCATTTTCAGTTAAGGAAACAGAATGGACAGGTGTCCTGAAAAATCTACGTGAAAGAAAATAAGGGGCACCCGAGAAAAGAATGAGTGACCCCACCTGGAGAAGGCACAGCCCCAGGGACAGGTACAGCTCATACACGGAGCACATGGATTCACCTGAGGGAGCTGAGGTGAAAATTAGGAAGGGAAAAGGAAAGCAAAGCTCTCTTCTGAAATATATTCCACAAAGGAGGATTTTTCTGGTCTGTACATCCCCACTGCGCTGCCACCCCCAAAACTGGATGTGGCCGAGGTCAGAGTTTGCCCCGGGAGCAGCTGTGGTCACTAAAAAACCTCTCCAAGAACTGATGCCTGAGGCCATCAGGCACTTACACAGTGGGGAGGTGGCTGTGCCCCTGAGAGGGGATGAGGACACTGAGCAGTTAAGGAGGTGGCAAGGGTGGTACTGTGGCACTTCTGAAGCATCTGGGGAAGAAACTGGGTCCCTGCTAAGGAGCTCCTGCTCCCTTTTCTCAAACAGTTGTGCCCCCAACCCCATTTGCTGCCCAGCGGGGCTGTGCTGGTGAGGGGTGGGAGGGCTCCACGCTGGATGGGGGGTGACACCACACAAACCAGAGTGCAAAACCCACCAGGCGCCCCAGGCATGACTGTGGGTGTTGAAAGTACAGGAGTACAGAACAAACGTACCCATAAACGAAATGGAAGTGAAAAAGAAATTTGTTTTCTGAAGGCATTTAGGAAGGAGAGAGAAAGAGGCAGAAAAGTGTTCCCACGTGGGTATTTGTGTGAGAGACAGCAGCAACCAGGGAGCAACAATCACCTGGAGCTGAGGAATAAAGAGCCCGGAGGAAACTGCACATGGGAGATGTGGCTGCTGTTAAAATGATGCTAAAAACGACTTCTTTGTTCTTTGGTTTGGGTTGACACGTTGCACGTGTTTACCAAACTACCAAAATTGTCAGCTGGATTTCAGCTCACCTTGTGCCTCCCAGCTGCATCCCAACCACTGACTCCCTGTTCCAGGGGATGGTCCAAGATCCAGGAAAACACAGCTGGGTGGTTCCAGCAGTTTATAGGATCTGTAGAACAGGCAAGGAGAGCATCCTGAACTGGTGAGCTCTTTCCTGAGACCAGAAAGGAATCCCTGGGATTCTGTGGGGCTCGTGCTCTCCTCCCCAGGCAGAGCAGAGCGTGCCTTGCTGATTTAGAAGTCGTGTTTCCAGGGTGTCCTCAGTGTGGATGGGAAGTACTGATGCTGATTTTGGAGAAGGAGATGAACAAGGCAGAGCTGTTCTGGCACGTGGGCCCTGGGAAGGAGAGGAAGTCGCTCAAGCTGATATTTTTCAAGTGGGAAGGGATGAAATCAATGGGGAAAAGAGCAATTGTTCCTAGTTCAGAAGAGCACGTTCCAGATGGTGCGGAGGAAAACCCATTTCCCAAGAGGAGTGTGGCTGGGCATTTTTCAGCTGAAGGATCCTGAGAGAAGACAGAATTGATTATGTCCACTTGGAGGTGAAACCTAAGATAACCACACTAAAAAAATGGTGATGATGTAAAGGCTTTTTCTACTCCCAATGTTTGTTTTTTTTCCTTATCTGATCTCCACCTGCAGCTGGGAGTTGGCTTGTTTTTATTGTGTTGAAAGTTCTGGTTTGCCTGAGATCCTTCCAGTAACATTTGCAGCAAGGTTTCCTTCCAGATTGTTGTCATTAGTTCTCAGATACAGCTGGATCTGGGTGGAAATTCAGCTTTCTACCACAGACATTCTCAGTGGTCAAAATGCAGCATTGCTGGAAATTTCTAGGGACAAGACAAAGTAAAGCAGATTTCTCCCAGTCAGGAGGGTGGATATGCCCTAATGCAGGCTTTGGAGAGGACATCAAAGATCATTTATACCCCCTAGCCAGCACAGAAACTCCCAAATCCTTAAATATTATTGAAAAGGAAGAGGCAGAGAATGTTTTTCAGATTTAATTTGGGGCCAGCCCAAAGAGATACCCAGGAGAGTGGTAGGGGGCAGGGAATGTCAAAGCAGAGCTTTCCAGCATTGCTGATTCCTTTGCATTTTGTGGATAATGGTTAAGAGAACATTTTTATTTTCATGGTACATCAGCCGCGCGCTTTGTGCCCACAGACAAAACTTAAATGCCACGTCCTTGCCCAAAGGAGTCTTGTATTGAGCTGAGTCCTTTTATTTTATAGAGACACATGTCTGGAGAGAAACAAATTGCATTTAGTTTTTCTTCCCTCTCATGCCAGCAATTGTCGTCCATGAGATGAAATTGGGCCAGCTGCTTGCGTTGTCAGGGTCTCAGATTCTTCCATCTCTGCAGAGGCTGCCCACGGGGATGTTCCACAGGGCACAGCTGGGCATCTCCCTGGAAATATCAACAGCAGGCTTCAGGAGGAGAGCAGCTCTTCCCCATTCCTGCCCTTGTCTGTGCAGGCACCACTTGTGTGGGTGGGTTTGGATGTGTCAGCTGTGGAACCGCATCAGATGAGCTCTGGCTATTGGTGACGTGACTTTTATTTACCAGTCAGATTGTAGCCACAGGGAAAATTGAGCAAATTTGTATCCAGGAGTGGGCTTATCCTGAAGACTCCAATATCCCAATGTGAGGGAGGCCTGGAGAAGAGGAAGAGAAATGAGACACCAGGTTGAAAAGCACCTGCAGGGATGCAAACTCACATGCTCGCTTTCAGTGTAGAATATATTTGATCCAAAATTCCTCATGACATGATAGCCTCAACGTCAGCTTCAGGCAACCCTTTTTTCCCAGCCTCTGAAGCAATCGTGGAAAATTTGCTGCTTTGATTTGAGAGCTGTGCTGTGAAAAGGTGGCTGCACACCTGGTGTGGGAGAGTCACAGCTCTCAGTTGCCATTCGTTTGGTTTTTTTTTTTAACCCAAGCTTTTATGACCATTTAAGGCTGAGAGATTTGGTTTCCTGGTCATTATTTCTCCACAGAGTTTATCAACCATGCCTGCTGGCATGGTTCAATCATTTCTGCTGGCTTCCTGCTAGTTAAGTTGTATATTTCCTATATCCAAACAGATAAGAGAGAAGGTTTAGATTAAGGGTTAGGAGGAAATTGTTCCCTGTGAAGATGGGGAGGCCCTGGCACAGAGAAGTTGTGGCTGCCCCTGGCTCCCTGGAAGTGTCCAAGGCCAGGTTGGACAGGGCTTGGAGCACCCTGGGATAGTGAAAGGTGTCCCTGCCCATGGCAGGGGTGGAACTGAAAGATCTTTAAGGTCCTTTACAACCCAAACCATTCCACGGTTCCGTGGTCTTTCTCAGTCAAACACATTTTTCAGTACTGAGTGTTTGGGAATATCCTAATTGTGTGTTTATCTGCTTTATTCCTGTGTCCCCTCGGTGTGTTGGGAACAGCCCCTGCAGTGTTTGCAGAGAGCAGGACCCCAAGCTCTGAGCTCCTCCTGGAGGTCTGGGGGACAGGTGGTTGGTGCAGCTGCACATCGATGTTTGCACAAGGAGAGCAATAAATTTCAGGCTCTCGTGTCATTAAATTGTGCAGTTTGGCCTGGGATTGTGTCCCAACCTCAATAACTGTTTGTTAATAGTTAAGAAGGGCTTGACAGATTCTTAACTGGTTAATAAATAACTCAGGGAAGAGAAGGGTTCTTTTCTAAATTACAGGTTAGTTTGCTTTATTTTTAATGATATCCCTTGCGTGTGCCTTGTAAAATTTCTCGAGAGCATAAGTGAGTGACAGGCCAGTGGCACTGAAGTCACTTGTGCTCTTTTTTCTGAGCTCAGCCAAGGCAACTTCATTTTAGTCTCTTCCATCCTGTGAAATGTGGTATAGGGTTGAATATGCTGCCATAAATAAAGCTTGAAAAGGCCTGTGCAGCTTGGCCCCAGAGCCCGTCCTCTTGCAAAATCCAGGATTACGAATTCCAGGTGATGTCATCTCAGGTATGAAATCCTTCCAGCCAGCAGAGATCAGGTTATTTTCCTAATAGCATTCCTGAGAACTACTGCCTGTGAATCTGGGATCCTGCAATTGATTTTGTTTCTCCATCTGTTGGAACAGCCCTGGCAGAGAGTGCTCAGTCTCCCATCCCCCTGGATTATTCGGTGAATGTTTCTTTCATCTTAGATCACAGACAGACAAGCATCAGCTCACGAGGTGTCATGTACCAGCTACTGAATTTAGAGCTGCAAGAAGCAGAAAACACAGGCTCTGCTTCTTTAATTAGTTCCTGCATCTGCTTTGTTAGCTGATCAGGAGTCCAAGAGCAGAAGGAGTATTTGGCCCAGGACACTGATAGCCATGCAGTGAGATCATCAACAATTCTTTCCAAGAGGGAAGGTTAAGGAGTCCTCCTTCGAGGTCCCGAAATAGATTTCCTGTTGAAAACCCAGATAGTTTCACTGTTTCAGTACCACATGACCACTTCTGGCCTTTACGTGGAGGGTTGTGAACCTCGGTGGAGTTCCTACCCCCAAGCACACGACTTGCAGTAAACCCTCAGGCTGGAGCTGAGGGATCTCTTGCTGTCTCACAGCTGTGTCCCTCCTGAGCTGCTGGTCCCTGTCCTGACAGATCTCCCAAAGGACAAACACGAGCCAAGCAGCCAGAGGTTTTGTTTGCTGGTAAATGCAAAGCCTTGAACAACATAGGGAGAGGGCGAGATCAAAGCTTCTTGTTTTAGATTTTAGTTTGGGGAAGGTACTTTGGGGTTTGTCAGCAGTGACACATAGAAAATTCTCCTTCTGTGAGCAGGAAAAGCAACATGAAACAAAGATTGTGTGGCATGGGATTTTTTGTAGTGAGTTGCTGACACTTCTCTACAGGACTAAAACTCTTCAGGCAGCATGGGTGTTTTTGTATGGAACCACAGGGAAAACAGATCTGTCTCATGCAGGTGAGGGTAATGCTGTTTTCTGGGAAATACCTGATTGTCTAGAGCCACCAACTTCTGCTGCCCACGTTAATCTGTCTGTGGGACAGGATTTCATCCACACTTACTGCTCAGAGTGAGAGCAGCCAGCCTGCTCAGCTTAGCATTGAGTTAGGAATAGAATAATTACATGTGTTTAGTTCTCAGTGTGATAAAATCAAGATCTGGTGTGGTTGCTGGCCTTGTTTTAACCCTAAGAGCATGCACAGACTGCAGTTTAATACTAAGGACCGGTTCTAAGCTGCATGAATGCCTTGGGTTAAGAACAGGACTGATGCCTGTGGGCTACGTCCACATCCTGCCCACCACAGGATATGTTGAGGGCTCCCTTTTCCAAGTGCATCCTTTCCATCTTTAGGCCTTGGGTTGAGAATGTCTCTTTCCCGAACTGCCCAGGTCTGCAGGGCAGGTGCTGTGGTCAGGGGGATTTATTTCAAGGGCTGGTGGTGATTTCTGTCTCGCTGGCACTGGGAGCACTCAACTGAGTCCCCAATCCAACCAGGCTCAGCCACCATGCTGAGACCGATTTAAAGCATAGATTTATGTCATAAACTCTTTGCTGGAAGCCCCACATTATTCATATCCTGTGTCGAGGCTTGACTGTGAGCTGTGAAGACTGTGGCTTCTTTCTGCAGCTGGACCAGCTTTCTTCTCTGGTTCACAGGACTCCCAGGGTAATTTTATTCATTCAGGTAAGAAAACGAGGAGTATAAGTACATTTTGGCAGGGCACGAGCGTGGGAAGGAGCAGCAGGGGCAGAGGGCTGGCAGGGGACAGAGGCTGGGTGATGCCACGCACCAGCACTGCCCCGTGTCCCCAGTCCTGGCATCGTTATCCCAAAAGGGACAAACTGGAGCAAAGTTAAGCCAGGCCTGGAATGCAGGGGTGCCACACGTGCAGACAGCAGAGCACCACTGTGACTGTCAGCACAGAGGCGTGGAGATATCCTGGGCACGTTGTCCCTGCAGTGCTCAGCCACGCAAGGAAAAGTGTCCCAGGTGAGCTCTTTTAACTCTCTCCAACCTTTCCTGATCCTGGGAGGAGGCAAATGGAGCTGAGGGCTCCACCTTGTAATTAAAGGCAGCAGAGACCAGGAGCATGGAAGACAATCGCTCCTAATTAGCAGCTGCCTGGGTTAAATGCCAGCTCGGTTTTCCTTCTCGGTGAAGGTGACGAGGTGAGGGAACGACAGAAGGAGGGACGGAGAGAGGGACAGGCTGCTCTGCAGCTCTCCCTGTCCCCATCAGGAGGGACCTTTGGTGGCTCCCAGCAGCGACTCTCAGCCCGTTAATTCCAGGCCGTTTCCAGCCTGAAGGGCACAGCAGGCACAAGGCAAATAACCAGGTGTCAAACTCTGGGCCCTTTCCCGGAGCCAGGAGCAGAGGCTCGAGCACATCTTCGTGCCTTTGATTACACACAGATATTCTGGCTGTTGCTCTGCTTCTCCCCTCGCCCCGCCCCTGCTGTGACTTCATTTTAGGAGAACAAGGGGACTATTCTTGGAGACCATCCTCATCCTAGAAATCATAAACCTGGCAGCTGTCCTGGCCCTTTTCCTTGGACGTGGCCCTATCTGCGATGCTCGTGGCACATCAAAGGAGCCAACACGTGCTCCCAAGGGTTCTGCTCTCTACTGGGGACACGAGTGGCCTGTCCTCACTCATCAGGCTGCTCTCTCTGTTTTACTGCAGCCCCATGGCCAAGAGCATCTTTAAAAGGAAATATTTGAAAAATAACATCAGGCCAGCATAAATCACACCAGCACGTGAATAATGTGGATAGGAGAACTAGGAAATTCTAAGGGTGGGATTTGAGAGGCTCTCACGGCCCAGAGTTCCATCTGCATAAAATGACAGCTGTGTGTGGCATATTTTTTTTTGTTTTGCTTATAATTTTAAGAGTCTTTTTGGTTCGCCCCCCATTAGCATTTCCTTAATAGGGATTCTTTCTCCCCACCAGCCCTTTTAAAGATGAAGAATGAGACAAATCCTGGGTGGGCTGGGGGAGCTGCAGGCTGCGTCCTGCTCCAGTGTTTGTCACTGGTCACCTGAGGACAGGGAATAGCCACGGCCTGGCCACACACTGCCCACTCAGAGGGAAAGGAAAACGAGGTGCAGTCACTTCAGGGCGTCACTTTGGGTCTACCTGGGCACATTCATTGGGAAATTGTCCTGTTTGTAGAAAAATAAACTGGTTAATTTTAAAAAATTATCATTTATTTCACCCCATCCCAAACTGTGCAGGGAGCGATCCCACACTGAAGCAGCAGCGTGGTGAGAGCAGTGACTCTGCACTGTCACACTGCCTGTGCCCAGCAGCTGATGGGACAGCAGGGCCAGCACACAGTGCAAAGCCTCAAAGCTGCACAGATTTCCAGCATGGGCCCAGTGAAGAGTCTGGTTGGTGTTGCATGGTTCTCATTAACATAATTATCTCTGCTCTGAGTCACCTGAAACATCACCAAGTTGACCATTTTCAAAGCAGAAGTGATTTTACAGCAGTGAAGTTGATATCAGAGCACGTGAAATGCTGAGGCAAAGCCTTTCCTTTACTCAGTGGTTCAGGCTTTTTCACCAAAATCTCTGTTATTTTTGTGGAATGGATTTTTTCCTTGGAGTCGAACGTTTGGACAGAAAATCCACCTCATTTCCATGAATTTTTTTGGCAGCACTTTCTCAGCGAGGGCCCTCTGGAGCAGAGAGCAGGGCTGGGTGAAGGAGCACGACCAGCTCCAGCAGAGCCATTGAGAAAAGGCAAAGGAGGGAGCAAGTGCTCTTTGCTTTAGTGCTTTAGCAAATTATCTCTGTAAGCCTGGGCTATTCCTGAGATTTTATTTCACTCCAGTCAGTTTAATTCCACACTGACCCCGGACACAAAATCCACCTGAGTGAGGAGTTCAGTGTGGGCCAGATTTGGCACCCACTGTTGCTCAGTGAGTAGCTTTGGTTCCTGGGATTAACGTCATTCCAGTGGGACTCTCCGAAGGGTTGTGGATCCAGAGCCTCTGAGCAGCAGATGATGGGGGTGTGGTAGATTTTTGGGGATGATGGAGCTTGGACGATGGGCAGTTTGGGTTTGGGACTGGGAAAATCTGCAAAGCAAAGGATGGGAGCTCTGTTCCTCTGCACGTTTCTCTTCCTGCAGATGGATTTTGTGGGGTGAGGATCTGGGAGGTGTTATCAGAGATGGGGGAGCTGTGTTGGGTCAATCACTCAGGGAATTCCAGGATCCTTTCCTGTCTTTTCCTACCCTCCTGCAGACACCCTGCAACCCTGTGCAGCCTCTCTGTCACTGGGAACAGCTTTTGGCTGGAGCTGTTGGGCCAAACCTGGCGCTGATGAAGGGGTCAGTGCCCCCCATCCACGGAGGAGCTGCTGGGGCTGGTCACTGTGGGAATGACCAATGTCCACAGCACAGGAATGACCCTCCAGCAGTTCCACCCCGACAGGCACTGCCAGCACAGAGGGCAAAGGGGTCAGGGAAGCTCAGGGGCCTTTGGAACCGTCCCTGCAAGGACACGGGGCAGATTCAAGCTGTCCTTGACTCCTCTCCCCCTGGAGATGTGGGAGAAGGAGGTGCTCCCACACAACTGATGGAGCACGACCCCGAGTGGGGCCTCGTCCTCGCTGTCCCAACCCACCCATGGCTCCAGTGAGCACAGCACAGGTGTAAAACCATAATATTTTCCTCTCCAAATTAAAAAAAAATGTCCTGAAAACATCTCCAGGTATGCTGGAAGGGCCCGTGCCAGAGCAGAGGGAAGGATTTCCCCTGGGGGTGTTTGGCAGCTGCAGTGGATGCAGTGAGGCGATAATGTGCTCTGAGTCACTTCTCAAACACAGAACTGGCCAAACCAGTGCTCGGGGTATCTCAGTTACCATGGCCTGGCTCACTGAAGGAGGGAAAATGAATGATTTTTTATAAGGAAGCATCAGCGCAGTCCTGTTCTCGCAGGGACACTCCCGGCTGCTGTGGGGACACGGCCACGGCCTCTCTGGGGAAGCAAAGAGGAGCCTTGGATGTCCTGGGACCAATTCAGTTCAGCAGCAGCAGCAGCATTTGTGGTCGAGCTGTTCTGCTGATGATTGTCACCGGTTTCCACTCCAGCAAACCAGCTCTTCCCTCTGCAGAACGAGCGTTTGGATGAGGATTTGTGGGAGCGGGGGAAATCCCAGGAGATCCACCATGCTGTAACCACAGAATGGGGTTGGAAGGGACCTGGGGAGGACATCCAGTCCAACCCCCCTGCTCAGGCAGGTTCCCCCGCAGCAGCTGTGCTCTGAGCTCGGGGAGTTCTGCACTGACCCAGAACAGCCCAGAGAGCTGCCAAGAGTCTCTGTGCTGTCCCTGCTGCTCAAATTCTGGCTCCGGCAAAGGTCTCAGGAGAGTCCTCTGCACACCCCGTTGTCGTTCAGGTCGGGGCACATTCCTGGGAGCAGCTCTTGCCCTTTTACAGCTCCTGCCTCAGCTGTGCTTGGCTGCTGTGTTTTCCTCAGTGACTCCCCAGAACAAACCTTTCCTGTGATTAGCTGCCCAGTTGGGTTTAAAAGTGATAAAACAACGGGGTCTGAGTTGGGACAAGAGGAAAATAGAGACAAATGCATGGTCTGAGCCACGGGTGTGGCACTCAGTGCTCTGGGCTGGGGACAAGGTTGGGATCGGGCATGGGTTGGTCTTGGAGGGCTTTTCCAAACGAGTCTGTGGCTCTCTGGTGGTGCCTCACTCCCCGCCAGGAACGTCTGAGATACCTCTGTTCTTCCTAGGTGAGGGAAAAGCCTGTGGGTAAAACAGGCAGGATTTCATTGGTCCTTGTGGGAGTTTCAAAAGCTTCCTCCATGACAAAAAAGGCCCTTGAGTTTAGATTTGGAGCAACCCGAGCAGTTATTCATCTGTATTTAACATCTGCAGCTCCCAAGGAATCTCTGGATTCCTTACCCATGCCTGTTGTCTTTTCTGACAGTCCCAGGTGTGTTTGGGTGGTTTATTTCCTCCTGTTGATTTAGGTGCCCCTGGTTTTCAAACCAGCACATCCCAGCTTGGACAGAATTCCCACGGACTTCTGGATGAGCAGCATGTGCTGCCTGGCCTGTTCTCAGGGGAGAGCAGGGTCAGTGGTGTCTGGGCCAATCCCTCATGCCCAGAATATCCACATTTAGCTGGTTTTGCCTCTGGAGCCCTGTCAAAGTCTGAGCTGGGCAAAACTGCGGAGGGAATTGGTGCCGGGGAGGAGCAGGGTGAGGTTGTGTCCGTTTCCCAGACCAGGAACAATCGCATCCCCCTGAGGGAGGCTGTGCTCTGCTTTGAGCCCCTGGAAGGTGCTGCCTGGGCTGTGTTTACCCCCCCAGCCCCTCCTGGTGGCTCTGGGGGCTCGTGTGCTGTGCTGTCATTCCCTGCAGCAGCTCTGTGAGGTCTGAGTAGCTCATACTCCTGCTCTGGTGGTGTGAGTAGCCACTCACAGCCACTAATAACTCTCCTAACTCATAGAAAGGGAGAGAGATGGAGCCAAGAGCATCTTTCTGCCCGGTGTCACAACAGGGCTGCAGGGCTTGACCTGAGTCCCCAGCGCTGCCAGGAGGGACCAAATCCTCCCAAGGGACAAGTCCTGGCCTTCCATTTTAAGCCCGTTTGTAAAAGGAGGGCTCTTTTCATTTTCTTCCCCCCTTTCTTCTTTCGATGCCAATCTCTATTGTTTGAGGAATCTCGTGCTAGGAAACTGGGACTGGGGAAAAGGAAGCTCAAAGACAGAGCAGCCAAACCCTTCGCAGGAATCTGCTCTCTTCTGAAGGTTAAAGCTTGTCACTTTTCTGATTTACTGGAAATGATTGGTGTTTCCTTTGTTCTCCTTTGTGGTGGCTGCTCTGATAAGCCCTGAGGGATACTTTCCTTGGACAGATCTGGAACCTTTACAGCAAAAGAAATAAGGAAAATAAACCTATGTCCTGTTATTCCCTATTCCATTTCTTCGTAAATCAGGACTTTCGCTTGTTTCAGAGGAGGACTCAGGACTCCGTATCTGTAATTTTGGGGGACTTTAAAAGGCTGCAGACCCTGAAGCACCATCCACCCCAGGCTGCTGTGATGGGAGTGTTCTGAATGCACTGTGTGGTCTGACCTTTGGTTTTTTGGAGAGTGGCTTCTGGGACCGACACAGCTCAGAGATGGAGAGGTTTTGGAGCCTGATGTGAAGTTTGCTGGGGGCCCAGAGCCCTTTCCAGCCGGAGTTCAACCCTGAGACCTTTCCAGGACCGGGGCAGGAGAGAGCTGCAGCTCCAGGCTGAGCAGGGCTGTGTGTGGCCCAGAAATACAGAGAGATGCTGCAGGTCAAACCCCACTGATAAAGGAATAAATCCTGCTGATTTTAGGAATAAACATCTTCTCCCAGGCTGGGTGAGGATGGTGAGTGCAGAGGGAGTCTTGGCCAGCCATGAGGCAGAACTCGTGCCATGTGAAGTGGTGCTGCTGTCACTCAGTCCTGTTCTTTCCTAAAGAGGAGCCTTCTCACACCCTGGGGGCTGCTCAACGGTGCCATTCCCTGGCTGTGCAAGAGCAAACCCTGACTATCTGTGCCAGGGGCTCACCTGTGCCAGGGGTTCACCTGTGCCAGGGGCTGCCCTGTACCAGGGGCTTCCCTGCCTGGAGCAGGCTGGAGCTCACGTTCCCTCTGAAGCAGCAGGAGACTTTCCCAGTGCCTTCAGTGGGCTGCAGCCAGCTCTGTGCCACTCTGTGCCACTCTGTGCCACCCCTGTGCCACCCCTGGGCCTTGGTTTCCCAGTGTAGAATGCAGCCCACCAGCCACCACCTCCCCAGAGTGCTCTGGGGCTGTTTTGGATTTTCTGGAGCTCTGAGATGTGTGGGAACAAGGTGTCCTGGACATCCCTCCCAAGAAGGCAGAGCCTGGGCTCTCGTGGCTGTGCCGAGCTGCAGGACAAGCCTCGAGGGGGTGGCACCTGCTGTGGGCAGCTTTGTTTGGAGAGAGGGAGAAAGGGAACCATTCTCTTGCTGTTTGGGGAGAGCTTAGACCGAAATGTGGAGGGTCCAGTCCTCCCACACCCCTCCCCACGACTTAGGGGCCTCTTCCTGGCCAAGGTGAGGTTTTTTGTGCTGTGCTGGGAGGGTTTGTTGAGTGTGAGGCAGCACGAGGAGCCAGCAGCTGGGCTTGGCACCACCCTGGTGCCTTCTCCCTCCACCAGCCGAGCTGCAGGGTGATGGCAGTGCCACCAAACCGCTCCAGGTGACCCAGAAACCTGCCCTGGCTGGGTTTGTTTGGTTTTCTCCAGCTGGCACACAGCTGCCAGCGGCGTGGTGAGAGCAGCTGGAAGGAGACACACGGCAGCACTGTTCGGACAGGTGCAGATGAAGGATTGAAACACCTGCTGGCACCGCGAAAAATGTTTGCTGTGGGACGCTAGAAATTACACCCTGTGGTGCACATGGCTGCTCACATGCATAATTTCCTCATCATTGCCAGATAAAAAGGCAGGTGATGGATGGGCTGGTGTAAGCCAAGAGCAGAGGGAAGGCAGCAGGCTCAGTCCTTGCCAGGCACTGAGGATGATGTCTTGCAAAGTGTCCTTAATACCAAGAGGTATCACAAGTATCGTGAGACATCTCCTTTTTACTGCACACAGATCTATAAAAGATGCTGCTTCCTCTTTTCTTTAAATAAAACACTTCAGTGACAACGTGCACTGCAAGACGGGGCCTTTCCTTCAGGATAGATGTGGGTTTAAAACACACAGAGAGAATTCGTGGTCACAGGGAAATCAGTGAGTGGTTTTCTGTTGATTTTATCTCATTTTATCTCCGTGCAGCTCTTATTCAAACCCTGTCCAGGCCAAAGGATGCCCCCAGTGAGATGAGCTAGAATAGGTGCACGAAGAGGAAAACTTGACTGCCACAACCAAGGGACTTGGAGCCACAGGAAAAAGAGCTGAACCAGCTGGAAGATACAGGGACTGAGTGCCTCTTCCATGCTCTGCCCATCAACACAGTTTCCCTTCAACTGCAGAGCTTCTGCCACGAGCTCTGAGATCTGTGAGCCAGCCAGGATGGTCCAGATGGCCCCACACAGCCCAGTTCCAGCTCACCTGCAGGCACATCCCCACCCCTCAGCACACCCAGGGGCATCCCACATCCATCCAGGCGGGTGACACAGCTGAGCTGTCCCAGCGTCACCTCTCAGGTAGCCCAGGAAGCCGTGCCCACACTCCATGTCCCTCCCTGGCCAACGTCCCCAGCCCTCCTGTGGCTCACCTCCCTGCTCTGGATGTGCCGCCTGGGCACTGAAATGGGAAAACCTATAAAAAAACCCGGCAGAAAGTTTTTATATGTAGTGCTGCTTGGGGAGGCCTCGTTTTCCTCCTAAATCTGGGTGAGCTGCTTTGGAAAGCCGCTTTCCAGACACTGCTGGGCCCTTCTCCTGGGAAAACCAGCTGTTGGTGGTGACTTCAGGAAAGTCAGGTCACTGCTTCCCCTCTTGCCTTGTGCTGTGAGGTGCCAGTGGCATCCTCGTCTGTGAGCACCCAAAGCCTGGGACGGGGCTTTTCAAAGGGAAAGGCTGAATGTCACCCCAAAATTTCAGTTCTCTGGCACCACAGAAGAAAGGCTTTAAAGTCCCCCTAAGTTTTGTAACATCCTCATCATCTGAGACCTCTTTGAGCCCAAACCCAGCCTGGGGGTGTAATGAATTCAGCGTTCTCCCTCCGTGAGACAGCTCTGATTCCTGTGGCTCTGTAAACATCCCCAAATCCACATGGTGCTGCAGTAGTTGTCTTCCAGCTGCCTCTCTCAAAGTGCCTCTCAAAGGAGGGGACAAATCCTGTATCCCCCTCCAAGTCACAGAGGAAAAACACTGAGATTCAGACCTCAGCCTTGTATTTGGGAAAAAAAAAAAATGGCCAATGCAGGTGTAGCAGGACTTTGTAACTGCAGACATTTCCCTGCCCATGACAGCAGGGTTGGAACAAAATGATCTTTAAGGTTCCTTCCAACCCAAGCCATTCCATGATTTATTGGAGTCTCTTTAAAACCACGTTGCGTGACTCAGGGGTTGTTATCTCCAGCCTGAACTGTTGAGTCTCAAGGGGGTGCTTTGGTTTTTTTAATAAAAATATCCTGTCTTTATTTAATAGCTGAGATAGAAGGTTCAAGCCAGTATCTCTTGGGAAGACTCTAAAATTGGCAGCTAAAAAAGAAATCCCAGTAGACTTGAAGAATTACTGATGCTTTATAGGAGAATTACTGGTATTTATAGAACATGGATGTACATTTAATTTGGAGACAATTGTGCAGATGTAGCACGTCTTGGCAGTTGTTTTATTTTGCTAATAAGGGTGCACAGGGACAGGAGTGTCATTCATCAGGACTTTCTGCTTTGTTCCTCCTGCCTCTTCCCTGTGTGGTGCCCTCGCTCAGATCTGCACCTGCCTGTTCCTGCAACGCCCCTGTGGTCACTCAGGGCTTCACACCAGTCCTTCTGGAGTGGTTTAGGATCCCTGGTTACACTGGTTTAAGGTCCCTGGTTACAGTGGTTTAGGATCTCTGGTTAGAGTGGTTTAGGATCACTGGTTAGAGTGGTTTAGGATCCCTGGTTTCAGTGGTTTAGGATCCCTGGTTTCAGTGGTTTAGGACCATGGGTTGCAGTGGTTTAGGATCCCTGGTTTCAGTGGTTTAGGATCATGGGTTACAGTGGTTTAGGATCCCTGGTTAGAGTGGTTTAGGATCCCTGGTTACAGTGGTTTAGGATCCCTGGTTACAGTGGTTTAGGATCCCTGGTTACAGTGGAACCACCCTTGCGCTTTCTGGTGTCTCCACCTGAGCCCCAACCCCTTTTCCCCACGATGGGGACGCAGAGGAAAGGCCTGGCTGGAGAGGAGCTGCTGGAGAGGAGTGGCTGGAGAGTGGCTGGAGAGTGGCTGGGTGCCATCAGAGAGCAGGGAAAAACTGAAACCTGCCCCATTGCTGCCCCTCTGCCAGCCCTGCAGGACAACAACGATGGAAAACACCCCTAGACTCAACCGTGTGTAGCAACTTTGATCCTACTGCCATCCCAGGGAGCTCCACCTGCTTTTGCAGCCCTTGTGGGAGCTGAACCCGTGGTTCCTCTGAAGGGTTTTTATTTTTCCCATGGTTCTAGGTGAGCACACGGCCCCAGACTGGGAAATCCCTGCTGAGTTTTTGCAGGGAACCCACCAGGCCCTGCCCTTTAGGTGGCTGTCAAGGGATAATTTGCTTTTCATTACACACCAGCACTTCTACAGATTCCTGCACCGAGCCTTTTGGTCAAAAGGTCTAACCTGAAGCCTCTTGCAGGATTTTTTTTTTTTAATTAAAGCAGCTACTCTGATTTTTTTTTCATGGCAGGAAAGCCTGCAAATCTCTAGGCTACCTGCTAGAGAAGAAAAACCAGGCACCATATGCAATGTAGCTCTTGCTCTATCTCAAAAATGCCGAACTCTGGGAGAGAATTCGTCCCACCAAACGCCCACTAAGCACATTTTTTAAATCTGGTTTCTCAGCCTTTCAGGAAAGGAGAAGCAAAATCTTCTTGCCTGCTGGAACTGGGCCCCGTTTCATGAAATTAAATGGCTAAGGAGGAAAAAAAAATATATCCAAGGCAAAGATGCTATTCTCAACAAAGGAAACAGTATATGCAACAGCTTCTGCAGCATTCCTGCAACATGATGTCTTTCCCTGCAGAGTCTCAGTCAGGAATTGATTGTCTAAGCACAGAATTGCTCGATTCAGAAAGGCTTAAGGCACACTTCATGAACTGTTTGCTAAAAGGATGAATAGATGGGCATGTGTGTATATAAATCTATAAATCATGGCTTGTTCTGCCCCGAAGGGGACAGCTGAGATTGGATTCTTTGTCACTTTGGTTTGGTGCTCTCAGGGCTGGGGATAAAGGCAGCAGTGTCTCACACACGGGGTCAGGATTCGATGCCACGGCTCCGGAAGGACAGTCTGGAAAAGAGGAGGTGGCATTGATGTGAGAGCTGCAGCTCACAAAGGGGTAACAGCACTCCTGCTGCTCTGATGGCTTCTCAGTTAAGGGGAGGTCTAGTGAGTGTCTCTCACTTGGGTTCTCTTTTATCTCAATTTTTTTTTCCAGCTGATGGTTGGATTGTGATTTGAACTCCCGGGGTGTTTGGTGGCACCACTGCTGCGAGTTGTCACTGCCCACCCCAGCCCTTGCACTGCCATGCCCATTGCTGCCCTGCTGCTCAGGGGTGCTCTGCTGTTTGGGCTGATTTGGCTGGAATTTTGGTGAATTTTGCCCCACGAGGGGGTTCTGGAGGAGAGGTGAGAGCTGGAGAGCCAGGAAAGGTGCTGCAGAAGGGCCCTGCAAGGACCTGTGCTGTGACCAGGGGTCCTGTGGGAGATGCTGAGCAGGGAGGGGAGGGTTCAGGAGCCAGGTGACCTGAGGAGCTGCCACACGTGTCCCCCAGAGAGCCCTCCTGCTCCCCAGGCAGTGGCCTTAGGGCAGTCCTGGGGTGCCAGCAGAAGCGATGCTCTGCGTGTCCCCCTCCTTGGGGCAAGCCAGAGGAGCCCACAGCAGGGGCACACCTGAGCCCCTCAGCCAAAGAGCTGTTCCGTCAGCTGAGGCTGTGCCGGGGGGAATCTCTTCGAGGAAAACCCCCAGAGAAAAGCTGTGAGACCACACAGGAATCCCTACAGTGCCTGTAGGAACAAATGTGAACCCACAGCCAAGGCTGAGGGACATCCTGAGCCTCTCGTGCCAGCTTGGGTTCCCTCCATAAATCCTATGGGTGCCCCAGGCAAATGTCACAGTGACTCTGTGTCCCTGGCTCACCCCATGTGCAGGGTGACACCCCGGGGACAGTCCCTGTGTGGCCCTGGCATGGCAGGTCCAGCCCAGCAGGTTTTTTGGGCTGTGCTCTGCCCCTGGCCCATGAAAAGCTGTCCCACAGCCCACCAGGCAATCGCTTTGTGCCTGGGTAGCTGGCACAGGAGCACGGGCATCCCCTGGGCACAGAGCTTCTTGCTTATAAATTAACTACAAGTCACCAAGGGTCAGCTCCCTTTTGCTCTATTATGCATGAAAAGTTCAGGAAGGTCGAGCAAGAAGTGAAAGATGTTTTTTTTCCTTGATAGTTTTCTGCCCATCCAGTAGCCCTGTGCCCTCTTTTAGTGTTTCATTTCAAGAGAATTACTCCTGGGTAGAGATTTAAGAAGTTGGTCCCATTTTTAGAAGGTGACAGAGGCAGTAAATGTGGGATTTGTCTTGGTTTGGTTTGGTTTGGTTTTCCCATGAGCTCCTAAAATGTAAAATATTATCAACTGCTGCATTTCAAAGTGGCCTTTCAGTCATTGCCCTGCCTGGGGAAATCAGTAACAGGTGAGAGAGCTCGGAGCAGGGGCAGATGAGCTCCTCTGTTTGTGTTTCTCACTTGTCATCTGCTCCCCAAAGAGCTCCCAGAGGTCAAACAATTCTGTCTGCCTGCTTTGTCTGTCCCTGAGACCTGTCCTGCTTTCCTGGGAAAAGCTGGGCTTTAGGCATCCCCAGGAAAGGCCGCTTCTCTCCCCCAGATGCCTCCCAGTTCTGACAGATTCGCCTTGGCTGCTTTTCACAGGGCTCAGGAGAAACCCTCCTGCCAGAAAATGTAGGGTTTTTTGGTTTTTTTTGATTTTTTTTTTAATTTCTTCCACAGAATTTTCTTCTTCCTTCTGGAGAGGATTTCTCAGTCTCCCAAAATTCATCATGTGGTATTTGTGTCTCATGGAATGCATCCTCCTTGCTTGTGGAAATGCTGCTCCCTGCTCACCCCAGCCCAGGGGCTGTGGGAAAGGTGCAAAGGCAGAGGCCAGGGATTCAGGGATGGGATGGATTTGGAAATGGGCACTCTGCTGCCTGCCCAGTGACCCTTGGCTAAACACGGGTCAGTTTATATTTCCCAGAAGCGGAGGGAATGGAAAGCTTGGCGGGGCCAGGGGTAACCCCCGCAGATGTTGTGCTCTGGGTTTGTTTGTTTGGATCTCCAGAGCACGCTCTGATCCCAAACTTTTCCGCTCTGGGTAAGATGATTCCGGAATTTTAGTCCAGCCTGAAGCGGCCGAGTGTCCCCAGCTCCTGATTCACACGCACTTCCACTTCCCCCGCGGTGGCTGCTCATCACCACGTGGAAGCTGGGAGCCTCCCCAAGGAGAAGGGGAAGGGGAGAGGAGTTTCCCCAAGGGTTTTATTTATTTATTTTATCAATAGTTGCCAGAAATGATGCTGGTTTTCCAAAGACTCCCAGTTTGCAAATCTCCAGGTTTCCTGTTAGGAATTCCTATTCACCGCCTGAAAATCCTTCTCCCCGGTTAGCTTGGGGCTGGTATCCAGCAGCCAGAGATCGGATCCAGTCCTTCCCAAGATCAGCCTGTTGCGCTGGAAAGTCCTTCTGCTTTCCTTCCCTTATTGAAACAATCATTTCCATTTATGTAGCGTTCCTAAAATCTCCTGGGTGAGCATTAGCTGACCCTGCTGCAGACACAGGCGTGTTCCTGCTCTGCAGATGAAGGAAGGAGGGCAGGTGGAGGGTGACAAATTTGTGAAGGTCACACAGCAAAGCAGGAGCGGAGCTTGGACTGCAATTCCCTCCTGCTCCTTCCCTCCCGCTCCAGGCACTAGCACACAGCACTAAGAGTCCAAATTAAGAGATTATAATGCATAATCCACACTGGTGTGCCAAGAATTCTCCAAATCATATTACACTGTCACATAAAATGATGACTCATTTGGTAACACAGCCCACAGCCGGTTCCTTTATGTTAAAATTACGTGGACAAGACTGGATTTAAAAAGAAAAAGGAGAGCTTGTTGTGTGTGTAGTGAATGCTGAGTTATAGATGCTTTCATGGATGTTATTTTGGCTGATGCTGAAGGAGCATTTGTGAGCCTGTTTGTTGACAGTGGTGCTGGGGACCAGAGATGCTGACATCCCACTAACAGTAATAGGAACTGCCTCTGTTTGTTTCTAAATTGGAAATTCTTCCTTCCATGGGCCCAGCCCACCCTCCGCCCCCGCCGGAGGAAAGGGCACTCGTCTGGGGCTGGCAAGGGAGCATCTCCCAGCAGGGCTGGAGCTGCTGGGCTGCAGGGATGGCCCCTGTTCCATCACGGCCAGGAGCCCCTCTCCTCCCCACACCCATGGGAAGGGTGGACAGAAAGCACCTTTGTTTATCTAAAGCATGAATAACGTGGCAGAATGAGCCCAGCTACACTTTTCCCAGGAAAAGATGCTCTCACCAAGTCTCCCTCTCGCTGCCTCTGCTCTCCTTGCTCCTCCCTGCATCATCATCCTCGCTGCCACCCCAGCTCCTGCCCTTCCTGGCAGCCTCTGCTGCTGTTTGGGGACTGTCATTATCCTTCCAAAAGCCACTTGGGACGTGGCTGGTGCGAGTGACACTGAGCTGTGTTTTGCTGCGCTGTGGTTGCACCATTTCCTTTTCCTCTCTCTGCCCGGGCTTTAATTCCTGCGGCTGAGGAATCCGTGGCAAAATCCCTTTCTGCCAGGAATGCCCACACGTTCCTCAGCTCAGAGCTGCTCTGGCATCTCCTCAGAGATGGCTTCTCCATCCCCTGCGTGGCTGGCACACGTCACAGCCACTCGCTGCACCCTGAACAGAGAACTCTGTCAGGGCAGGGGCTCACTGCTCCTTTGGAAGTTTGACCACGGGATCCATCCATCCCTGCAGGCTTCCCTTCCCTGCCTGCACCCCATCCCATGGGTCACCTCTGGCCCAGCACCACTGTGCCCTCTATTCCAGAAAGTGTGGTTGAATCGCCCAGCTTTGGGGAAATAAGCCAAATCTCCAGCAAGCACTGAGGGCAAGGATCAGGAAACAGCTTCAATCGCCGCGTAGTCAAGGCCAGTCCAAGAAGCTCTTTGCAAGATTTTCCTACTGTTGTGCTGGAAGCTCCTGCTTCCCTTCATTTCTTAGAGGGGAAAAAAAAAGTCAGAAGCAGCTTCTGAGCGTGACCTGCGGAGACCCTGAGCATCCTGTGCTGGTGCTGGGAGCAGGGGAGGGAAGGAATTGCTTTCAGCAGTCGGGAGGCGTGGGCGGCAGGAGGGCTTTGTGTGGTGCTGGAGGATGCTCCGTACATGCATCCCTCCTAAACAAACACCTCTTTAAATGTGGATGATGATGGGAATTCAGGGAACAGCTTTATTTTTTTTTTTGCTTTTTTCCACTCGTCTCCAAGTAGGAGAGAGGCTTATTAGTACTCTCCTTCCATAGGCAAGATGCGGAGGCTGGGAAGTTGTGTGAGACGAGTTACATTTGCTTTTATCAGGCAAATCTGCTCTCTCCTGGACAGTCCCTTCAGCCAGGAGGAGGAGGAGGAGGAAAGAAAGCACAAGGTGCTGGCAGGAGCTATAGGGGGAAGCACATAACACCATCCAGCACAGCCACGGAAATGAACTCGTGTCAGGAGGAAGGAATTATTTCCATGCCGCATAAGCACCCGTTGAAGAAAATGTGTTGAATGTCACTGATGTGCATTCAGAGGAACTGCTCTCTGTTGGACGTGGTGGTGTTTGCAAGTTGGAAGGGCATTTTAGGCTGGGACTGTCACCTCATGTCTTTTTCCAGGGCATTTTCCATCTGCAGCCTCCGAGAATTCCCAGGGAGCTCCCGCTAAGCAGGGGAGGGAAAGGGAGGTTTCAAGGTGAGGTGTGATGGAAGGGAAAGCGGTTTGGGCAGTCTCAGAGCTCCAGACAGATGGAGCTGGAAGAGAAACGGATGCTCTGAGCATCTCCTCAGATTCAGAGTCACGGAGAAAGGAAAAAACCAGAGCTGAGGGTGCAGGGTGCGAAACGGGAGCGAGAGCTGGCAGCGCCCAGGCTGTGGAGCAGGGTTGGGCACAGCTCTGCAAGCAGCAATCTGGTCTTTGGGAAAGACTGGTAACTCTGGGAGGTCCCCAGGATTTCAGTGGAGCTGCGAACGAGTCAGAGCTGGCCAGTTTGAGAGTGGAGGAGCAGAACTGGTGCTTGCTGGGAGGCAGCCGGGAGCAGGGGCAGAGCCCGGCCAGGGCAGGTGATCCTGCCGTGACCTGAGATCTGGGATGGGAGGAGACTCCCCTGAAGGGCAGGAGGGCTCCCTGCCCCACAGCCAGACGGATTTCTCAGGGTTTTATCTCGCTGTTGCTGGAAGAGCCGAGCCTGTCATTATTTACTGCCATCTGTTAGAGACACGAATGGCAGCTGCTCCCAGGGATACCTCACAGCTCACAGCGGCTTTCAGGCCCCAAAACTCGAGCCCCCGGGGGATTTACAAAGACAATGCAACCCATTTGATGCCGTTAGGAGAGTTACTCCTCGGGCTGGTAACAATCAGTGGAAATTTAGCTGCTCCTTGTGAGCTATTTGCATCTCTGGGAACATTACATTTATACAAATGTGTTTATATGACTGCTAATATTTCCCTTTCCTGAGAGGCCTGGCCTGTGTGGGTGCTTATTAAAAGGGTTTGTGTCAGATCCCTGTCTGTGACAAGCCTCGAGTGGAATTCATCACGTTTTTGATTCAGAAAGAATTTTGTCTCTCTTTTCCTTTTTTTTCCCTTTGCATCTTTGAAAGGCCTGGGTACACACCCCTGCGCAGTGAGATTTAGAAGTGATTCCAGCGAGCTGGGAAGCAGCTGTCTGACATCAGTGGGATACAGAAAGCCTCCCGGAGACTTTTTCCTTTGCACAGCATTATCCTGATCATTCTCCACTGATCCCACTAAACTGAATTTGTTATGGCAGGCAATAGAAAATGCAGAGGGGGAAGCAAATAAAATGTGTGCAGCTAGAAACGTCCAGTCCTGTGAGTTGGATCCAACTCAGTTTTGTGGCTGCTCCAGAGCTCTGCTCCTGAGTTTGCCAGTGGCCAGCCCATGACCTTGGACAAATCTCTTCGGTTCTTTGTGGCTCGGTTTCATCGTTTATGAAATAAGGATAATGTCACTCACCTTGTCTGCGAAACGGTTTGAGGTCTAGTGATAAAAATCGCTAGGAAGGAGCTTAGGTGAGATTACTGTTTTATATTTATGGGAGTGCAGATAGCAAAGCAAATGACACCCGTGTGTGCAGGTCAGGCTGTCCCCGGGTCAGAGTGAGGGGGAGAGAGGGAAGGGGATTTCTCCAGAGGAGCAGCCGTGTGCCAGGCACACAGAAGAAATCGCTGAAATGTGTTATCAAGTGTTATCAAAACTTGCTGGAGCAGAAAGAATCTTAACATGCTAATGAGCTTTCATCTGTGGAGCCTCGCTTGGGCCAGTGGGGTTCCTTTCTGCTTTTCTCCAGGCTGACTTTGCAGTGCCTTTCAGTCCCCGCTCAGTGTCCGGTCCTGGCTCTCTTTTACTCTCTCGGTGTGGTTTTTGGGGAGGGTGAAAATCCTCCTGGCTGAACCATTTCCCAGGAGTGTTGTTTTGCACTGTGAGAAGAAGGTTATTTTAACAACCTCCCAGTTTTTACAATGCCAAGAGCAGGAGCGTTGATTGCGTTCCTGCAGGCTGCCTCCGTGTCCCGAGGATGTGCGTTTCCATTTTATTGTCTTCTATTTTTACCCCGTTTTGGGCAGGAGGAAGGGCTGGGACACCCTTGGGACGGGCAGTCTGTGGGCTGGTGTGGCCGGGGCGTGGCAGGAGGGACAGGGAGGTGGCACCCAGCCCGCACATGGCACACACATGAGCGGCGCCCGGCTGTGCAGGAGCGGCTGCTGCCGCCGGCTTTTGAAGGCGAATTTAAGCCCTAAAATAACAACTGCCACTCCCTGCTGAGGGAAAGCAGCCGCGATTAGCGAAGCCTCCCATTCCCCGCTGTCTGGTGAGACAAGCACTTTCCCCTCGGTGTCGAGAGGGTGACATCGCTGCCCTCCCCTCGTCCCCGAGGAGGAGCGCTGGGCTCCTGCTGCCCCCTGACAGCTCCTGCGGCACAGGGAGTGGGAGACGTGTGCTAACCTAAGGAGACAGCAGATGGGTGCAGGCGCTTTTAACAGCAGCTGCTGGTGTCTCGTTCAGTAATCCCATTTTTAACAAGTCCATATGATAGCAAAAAAAATGCTGGAAATTGGGTTTTTCTGTCCTCTCTCATCTCCCGAGCCACTCTTGACCTGTTCAACATGATCTAGGGATTAAAGGCTTGTTATTTTAGCTTCTCTATGACAGATCAGAGGCTGATCTCTGTCAGGCTATTGAGCTGCTATTCCTTGGCTCTCCCCCTCTTCCCATTTTTTTTTTTGTGTCCCAGGAGATGTGATAGTCCAGAGGTGTGGCTCCTGCTAAGGGACGCGGTGGCTTTTCCCAGACACCGTGCACCGTGTCACGAGCCCGAGGTGTCGGCTGAAGCACATTTGGCAGCTCCGAGGCTCCCAGTCCTCCAGTCTTAAAACTCTGCAAGCTGCCTCAGGGGAGGAAGGCTTGGCATCATCACTTCTCAGCTTCACCGCCCCTCGGGCAGCAGAAGTGTGGCCAGGAGGAGGGAGGGAGCCTTGCTCTTCTCCAGTGGGGCTCTCCGAGCGCGTTTTTCTGTGTGAGATCCGAGGGGAGGGGAGTTGTGGAGCCGGTATTGTCAATGCTGAGGTGTCCTTCGTCACCGTGGCACCGCCGTGCTTCACACTAATCACGCACTTGCCGACACAACACTCCTGCTAATTCCCTCAACTCCCGGGTGGGGAAGCCGTGTCACCGAGATGCAAAGTGGCTTATCCAAGGTCACCCGCAAGGAAATGGCACGGAGAGGGAAGGAGCTCGGGTTTATCGGCTCCCAGTGTTCCCCAGTGCAGCCGGTGCCCTTCGGGAAGGTGTTGCTGATGCACAGGTGTGCTTGTGCTACGGGAGAAAGAGGATTTTTTCCCCTAGAAGAGAGAGGCAAAAGGTCTGTCGGGGGTCTGAGGGGGCTCCGGGGGAGAGCCGGGCCCGCGTTTGCCCAAAGCCCCGGCTGGCATCTCCTCCGAGAGGTGCCAGCGGGTGCTCCCCGGAGCTCCACACCCCCGGAGAGGCACCGGGCAGGGTTGGGGAGGAGAGGAGCACATCCCGGAGAGGCACCGGGGCAGAGCAGCACATCCCGGAGGGACACCGGGGCAAGGATGGGGGCCGAGCGGCACATCCCGGAGGGACACCGGGGCAGGGACGGGGACAGAGAGGCACATCCCGTAGGGACACCCGGGCAGGGACACTGGGGCAGGGAGAGGGGCAGAGCAGCACATCCCGGAGGGACACCGGGCAGGGACACCGGTCAGGGATGGGGGCAGAGCAGCACATCCCGGAGGGACACCGGGCAGGGACACC
>VZTF01004509.1:512995-525433 GCA_013397755.1 Cnemophilus loriae | reverse complement strand
GAGAAGCCGAGCGTGTCAGGGATCCCCGGAGAAGCCGGGCGTTTCGGGAATTTTTAAAATCTGCTCGTTTTCGGTGGGGGATGCTGAGCGCGGCTGCGCCCGCGGGGTGAAGCGGAGCTGATCCCGCAGCTGGAGCGGCGATTCCCAGCCCTCGCACCGGGTCCGCGGAGGGGCTTTCTGGTTCATTTCCCCTTCTCGATATATTTTTTTTAACACAACTTTTTAATGGGGAGAGACCTCAGTTGTTGCGAGTGGCCGGAAGAAAACTGCAGCGAGGTCTGAAATGTTCGGTGGGCTGCCCTGCTTTTAGAACTGCCTTTTCAGCCGGTTCTGCGCTTACACAGGAGAGGTACAGATTCTTTTCCTTTGCAAGTTCGTAACTGTGGGGCTTCCCCCCCCCTCGGAGAATCTGTGCATAATAAAAGCAGTTGGTCTCTATAGAATCAACAGTGTTGAATTACTGAGCCCTTGCCAGGCTGTATCTTCAGCTACTTCGCTTTTCTTCTCTTTTCTGCTCTCGCAGAGCTCCTGCATTGCATCCTTTGTACTTCAGGCTCCCATAAATAAAAAGGGTATTATTAAACTTATTTAAAGAAGCAGGAGGACCTATTGAACACATACACGTCTGCCTGTAATCAGCCAGGGAGCTGAATATAGAAATAAAGAGAGGAATGGATTTGCATTTGGATGTGCCATATATTGTCTTTGCAAAGAGAGGGTGCCTGGGACCTTCAGGGCACAAAAGAAAGCTGCTAAGCTTGTGGTTTAGCTATGAAGCAGTGATTAGATTTCTAGTTGCATCTCCTCTCGTTCTCTATCACATTTAAATGGGACATTAGCTCCTTTCACAATAAGGAAGTTTTCATTTTTTTTCAATACTTCACCAACTGGCAAATAAAGGCGTCGTGAGGAGTGTGTGACCTTGGAGGAAATTTATTTTGCGGGTTGGCTTTTCAGCTAGGGGCACATGCAAAAAACCTGGTGGGGGAAAAAGCCAGGGAAACGTCTTTGGGTCTGCAGAGGTTACCTCGGTCAGGCTGGGACTTCCCAAAGAAAAAATATCTGTAGCTGCTGGGCCGTGGGATCTTGCTGAGAGCTCTGTTCCAGAAGGCTGGGAGTTGTATCAGCCCTTCTGCCTGGTGCTAGAACAGTCTCTCCTGAGCAGCCTCCACACGCTCAGCCTTCCACACGTGAATTTAAAAAAAGGGATGACATCAGCTGCACCGCAGCTCCGTGATTCAGGACTTCCTCGCGGTGCTTTCAAAAGGAGTCGTTAAGGAGGAAAAGTTTGATGGGGGGGGGGAAAAAATGAAGGCTTGATTAATGGAGACCTCCCAGCTCAAACGTTTGGTCTGGTGGCCTAGAAAATCTCAGCCGTGTCCCTCCAGGTGGAGGCTGTCTGGGAGGATTGCACCGCTGGGGATGGTCCATTTGCAAACATTTGTCAAATTGCGTAAGGCAAAGCTGTGCAGGACACTCGAACGCCTTTGCTGAGGGCTGGATGATGCTGGAAATGTGTATTTTCCCCAAATTCAGTTCGCTTTTTACAAGAGTAATGACAGTCCAGAGGAGCTGTTAACCTGTGGCTGCAGAGGAGATTTTGGATGTTTGCAGTTTGGGAGTTTATAAACGTTTTTTGTCGGGTTGGACCCCATTCAATTTTTCATATGAAATTGAATTTCAGATGGATTGTTTGTCTTTCATTATCCAAATGGCACTGCAGAGGGAAGCAGGTTTAGAACTGTTCTTGGAACAGTCCTTTTGAAAATTAGAAAGTTTTTCCGGAAGACTGAATGGTTGGATGAAATCCGATTTATAAATGCGAGGGCTGTTTAGAATTACTCAAAGGTTATCAGTCAGAATTAAGTCTTCCCTTTTCTTGCTCCAAAATGCACCTTCTTCTTCACCCTGCAGACTGAGCAAGGCACCTTCACTCTCGTTTTGCCTAACAGAGGAATTGCTCTCTGTCCCACGGACTGAAGAAACTCCTTAATAAAACCCAAACAACCAAACAGAACATCTTCAAACTCAAATTCCCTGGCTTGTGTTAAATCGATTCACTGCAGAATCGCTTTGGTCGTTTTGTTCACCATCAATAGCTTAAGGTAGAAAAAGCCTTTCCAATGAAATCAAATGCAGAGGGAATGTGGAGGGACCTGGCTCCTGGAAAAGCCAAACAAGCAACAATTCAGGTTTTATCTAGAAATGGCAACGCTTTTCTCAAACAGTGGAATTCGCTTTTAAATCCTATTGGAGACAACTCGTTTTTGTACCTGACTTTGTTCAGAGCTCGAACAAACCGTGCTGGTCGCATCTTTAAATCCTTGCCCGGCCTCACCCGTTTTCTCTCCATTTCCGTGGAACGACACAAGAGCACACGCTATCGGTGCCGGAGGAGTGTGGGAGCTCGGGAAACTCGCGTTTGCCAAGCGTCCGCTGGTTCGCGCGCAGCGGGCCAAGGCTCTGTCAAATCAACAGCGAGGTTCCGAGCGGAGCCGCTCTGAAATGAGTAACGAGGCTGTGGCTAATGAGGGGCAGCTTCTGAGGAGGCACTGGAAGGGAAAAGAGCCGGGATGTGTCACATACGCTTAACAACAGGCCCGAGGTGCTGCTGGAAGTCGCTCTTATCTGGGTGACAGCTAAATGACACACGACACGACACGGATGCTGCCTCCAGGCTGCCCCGCAGCCTCCGGGATGCTCCTGGAGGAGCATCTCCCACCGAATCCCCAGCACAGGCTGGGAATTCACGCTTGGATGTCGCTGTTCGCTGCTCCCCTCGCCTCCCCGCCCACTGTCCGAGCTGATTCGCGGGCAGGGGGTGAGGCAAGAGGGAATCGTTGGTTCTTGAGGCACGGAGTGTTCCTGGCTCCTGCAGGCGATGGGCAGCACCTGGCCGAGGGCTGCTGGTTCCGTGGGATTTATGGCTCCGTGCCTGGTTTCCTGCGGGGCTCCGCGGGGAATCACTCTCGAGTTGGGGTGAGAGAGGCAGGAAGCAGCACAAACCACCCTGGGGTCGTGGATGGGGCTCCTTTCTCCACGGGGCTCATTTCTCCAGGCCGATTGGCACACACAGGGCTCAGAAAATGGTTGATAACCAGTGGGAGCAGGAAGACGCCGGGAGCTGAGCAGGGCAGGCTTGGGAGAAAGGAAAATCCCCCTGATCCATGGAAACCCTTCTGAGGAGCAGTGGAGGCTGGGACAGCAGCAGTGTCCCCGTGGTGACAGGGTGAAGGTGGACAGCTGCTGGGACACAGGAGGAACAAGTGAAGGACTTTCCAGTTGGGATCCAGTTGTTGGTCCTGACCCAAATAGGGGCATTGGTATTTAACAAAGGAGCCAAATGCCCTTTTTAGAATCTGGCTGGGATCTGATGGCTGTGCTTCTCCCACAGCCTTCCTCACAACTGCGAGGAATACCAAGTATGAGTGGCATTTGTGTCTGGTAAACACGAGGGAGAATGGGGCTTGTTCTGGCAGAAGTGACTTCGTCGCAAGAAATTATTTTGTATTCTTAAGGAAAAGCCTTCTAATCATTAACCCGCTCTCAACAAGGCGGAAATCCCAAGTTTAGACCTTCACCAGGCTGGTGCTCCCATCTGTCAGGCAAAACAGGGATGGTTGGAGGGTCCTGGTTAGAGCAGAGCAGCAGGAATTTACAGCTTGTGGGTAAAAAAATGACATTTCAGTGTATTCCTCTTCAAAATACTGATTCGCTTCTCCCCTAAGAGATGAGGAGCAAAGTCCATGCAGCGGGAAAAGATCTCTCTGCCTTTTCCAGGGGCTAAAATCTCGCTTCAAGGAGCACTTTTGTTTAGATTTGTTTTCTGGTCCCTCCTCCTTCAGTCACTGGTGATGCACTGTGGGAGGAGTTCTTGTTATTGTCAGGAGTTCAGTAAATTGTTTGATTTGGCTCTAGTCTGACTTCAAGAAAACTACAAAATACCACGTCAGATTGTTCTGGTTTGAGTGAAAAAGATACCTGTTCAGACCAGTTTTTGGTTTGGATTTGGTTCAACGCTGATCAACACTGACTACTGCAGGTGTTAATGCAGCCCGATTTTGCCTGTTTTTCTGCATCTTTTAGGCTGGGAGGTGAGGTTTTGAGGGTCTGTCACTGATTTTGATGACTCCCTGTGTGACCTTTGAGCAAGTGGCTCTATCACAGAATTGCTTTGAATGTAAGGAAGGTTGGAAACCCTGGCTCACACGGGGGGACAAGAGTTAATTAATTATGAAGCATCTCCGGGAAGAAGGTCATAGAAGTGCAAAAAAAAAAAAAAAAATTAATTCGCTGCTTTCTTAGCAGCTTTCTGCTTTTCCACTCTTCAGAAGGAAACCTGTGAAGCTGCTCAGCCTTGTCTGGGATTTGGAGCTGGAGCAGGTCGATTGTGTACCGAGGACTCCCTTTAGCCGCTGTGCGTGCCCCAGACCGTGCTGCAGCCAACTGGCGCGATTAATTCAGCGCTGCCTTTGGCACCGCGGCTGTGGAGGCTGGAGGAACAACCGTGCTCCGCTCCAGGCAGGCATCGCCTCCCGGGCCGGTGCTCAGCGGAGCTGTGCCATGCCCCGTGGCCCGTGGGCTGTCACACGCACACAGCACAGTGCCAAGCGTGTCACCACAGCCAGAGCTTTCCCTCGCCCTCCGCTGGGCAGGTGCCCTCGCTTCTCTTTTATTGTTTATGCTCCAGAGAGGGATCGCTTTGCTCAGAGGTCTGGCAAACAGCAGTTTTCCGCCTTTTATTTCTTTTTATTTCTTCAGATAATTGCTGCAGGCCAGGAGGACCTGTGTGTCACCATCTCACCCTCCTGCAGACGCTGAAAATCCCACCCCAGAGTCTGTGCGTGGAGGCAAAAGCCTCTCCCCGCAGGCAGAGGAAATCGCTGCTTCCCAGCCCGTTATCGTTTGACAACCTATGGAAGTGCTTAAGGATGTTTGAGGTGTTTAACTCGAGGCAGGCAGGTTTGAATGTGCGGGCATTAATGTTTATTTGACAGGAGAAGGGTGAGTCACTGCCAGGCTCATGCCGGGTTTCTCTCGCCGTCCTAGCGAGGATCCTCCTCGCACGTCACATCCCCTGGCTTTTCAATTAGGAATGCAAATGAGCACCTCTGTCCTCCTGAGCTCCAGTGCATTGAGCATCCGAGCTGCTCGGGTTCTGGAGCTGCACTTTCGGGCAGTCGGTGTCCTGCTGCAGGGTTTGCCTTGAAAGGAAACATCTCCCTTCTCCTCAGCATCCCACTGTTTACAGAGCCTATCTGTGCGGCTCGGCAGCTAAATTAAGAGCAGGCTTTCCTAAGGTGGAGTGTGCACGTCACCGTGATGGATGTGGTGGGTTCAGGAGAGAGGCAGGGAAGCAAATTGGCAGAACCAGGCAGGGGCAGAGCGAGGGAGAGCCCAGGGGCTGCTGGCTGGGGCGGCTTCTTGTGCTGCAGGATGAGATTCCCTGAAACACGATCCCACCTGAATTTCCCTGCGGGGAAGGTGTGTGCCATCTCCTCCATCTCTTCTCTTTGTGTTTCCTTGTGTGTTATCTCCTGTGTTTGTCTCCCTTCCCCTGCCCGCGGCAGTTTTTGGGAGCAGTTTGGAGTCCTGTGCCCTGCACAGCAGCCAAACCACGGGGCTGACTCACGACCTGCACCTTCCCCGCTCCTCAGGAGCTCCTGGGCCACAGCTGGGGCTCCCTGGCACCCAAATGCACCATTCTCCAGACCTATCCAGCTGCCAGCGAGTGCGGAAGGAGGTGGGAGCCTGAAGGGCCCGGCTCCGTGTCACATCTCGGGGAAGTTTCTCTGTCTGCGGCAGCTGGAGGAAGTTTTGCTGGAGGAGGATTTCCATACTTTGTTCTGTCCTCTCGTTCAGGCAGCTTCTCCGCCCTCGGCCGCGGTGTCGCTGATCTGCTGTGTGCTGGAGGGGACAGACCCTGGGCCAGCGGTCCCCGTGGTTTTCTGGTGCCCTCAGTGAGGTTCTACCACGTCTCCCCATCCCTCCCCATCCCACCTCCTTTCCCCAGAGGCACCAGCAGGGCCAGGCCCTTCCCAAGGCTCCCCTAGATAAGATCTGTGCCTATGGGAGGACTTTTTTGGTGGGAAGGAGATGCTGTTTACTCCGTGTTGTTCCCTATCTTGATGATGGCTGTGTTTGTTTTCCCTGCGTGTGATAAAAAGAATGAATCACTGGCACTGAGACGTCCGCTTGAAAGCTTTATTTCAGCTTACCTGTGCCAGCTTTTCCCTTCAGACCCGGATGCCCTGTTGTCTCAATTACTGAGCGCTGGAACATGAATTCCTGGTGTCTGAGCAGCTGAAGTGGGGCTTTGGGGAGGAGGGAGGGAGGAGAAAGTGATTTCTTGCTTGTTAATTTGTTTTCCCCTCTGTGTCCAGGGAGATCTCGTCCTCTGCTTTGTGTAAGCAGGGCTTGCTTTCCACCCAGGAGTTTTTTTCTCCCTGGGTTCTTTCAGACCTCTGGCAGAGGAGCAGCTCAGAAATCTCCCACGGACAGGATCTGACCCCAATCCTTCCCCTTTTCCAGCAAAACCATGTCTTTCTTTCCTTTCTGCACCCTTCTGCTGTAAGGAAACCAAATCAGAAAGATAAGAAATGATTTCTTGCTTGAATTGCACAGGAAGAGTCCTTAAAGACAAAACCATCCAACTGCACTTCAAAGCTTTCCCAGTGCAGCTGGGAAACCACATTTAGGATTTTTTTGAAGAGCTGCTGATGCTTTGAAGGGAGAAAGATGGACGGAGTTGTGTTTGTAGGGTCGTTGGCTGGATAGTTGCATGTAACAGGTTTCATTTTTGAAGTTTGCTGGTTTTACTGTGGATTTTTACATACAAAAGATAATTTTGTACTTTAGGAATTCTCCTATTTTAACCATTTTCCCGTAATTGCACTCCTGATAGGATAATGTCTAATGGTTACGTGGGAGAAATAAATAGACACATAAAAGTAAAGCTCTGATTTTTGTTGCCTGTGTGGCAACACAGGGAAAAGAGTCAGTCAAGCAAGAATTTCCTTGAGCAAAAGTTTTCCATCAGGTTTCCAAATGCTGGGGAATAAAGATTTTTGATTTCTGCCCTCCTCCATAACTCAAACATTAAATCCTCCAGGCCCTGCCTGGAGAAGCCAAAGATAAAAGATAGAATATCCCATTTGGCAGCGCAAATGAAATAATTTCATTCAAGTTTATCTTGCTGTGCTCAGAGATAACTGGCACCGTGGCAGCAGCTTTCCTGAGCCTGTTATCTGCTGTGGTCTCATCGGGACACCGGCTGCTCAGCTTGATGCGTTCTGGAATTTATGGAGTGCCGTTCAAAAGTTATCTCCTCAGCTTGAAAGCATAATTCCTAATGAGGGAAAATCGCTGTTTCTTGGGGTCTTGAACTTGACACGGTTGGATGGAGCTTCTTTTTTTTTTCTGGGAGCACAAAACGCTACTCGAGATCTGCCTGGTGTAGTGTCCTGGGTGTGCCTAAAATTCTGTGCAGAGGAGCAGCTAAGAGGGTGAATTTTGGGGAGAAGTCAAGACCAGGAATTCTGAGCACGTGCTCTCCAGAATGCTGCCAGGCGGGTTAACACCGATGCAAAGCCTTGGTGGAATAAAATAAATAAGAATGTTGCTATCAGTGGAGGTCTTAAAGAACAAGTTATTGTTATTTTTAATTGTTATTCATCAGCTAGGAATGGAATTAGGAGAACTGGACTATCAGGGCTAAAGGTGGGCTTGATAATCCTTCCTGGCACAAAGCTGTGTCCCCCTGTGACCTCTTTGGGGGCTGTTCTGTGGCGGTCCTTCCCTCAGGACACCAGCAAAAATCTCTTGATTATTTTGTCGTCCGAGGTGAAAGGGTTTCCAAGAATGAAAACTGCAATAATTTACTAGGTGGCTGTTGCTAGTAGAGGTAAAGAACATCTTCCCCTCGGGGGTATCTCAGAATTCCAGGCATTTTGGTGGCTCTTTCCTGGAAGGGAGGTGTCCTGTGCAGGGTACAAGGCAGATCTCCACCCCGGCACCCAATTTGTGAATTTGAAACAGCAGTTTCGGGGTGATTTGGCAGCAGCAGAGCAGCACAAGCCGCCGATGCCATCAAAGGCAGAGAGGGTGAGAAGGACAGAAGCTTCACGAGGCACAATTTCAAGGAAATCCGGCTGGGGTAAAGTTTATACAAAGTGATCTCAGCCCCTGTAGCGTGGCTGTAAATAGCCCAGCCCGGAGCAGCGGTTGGTGCGTGGGGACTGCCGTTATCCAGGGATTTTGGGAGGGATGGGGAGGGACACGCACACAGCCCCGCACAGCCCCGCACACGCTCAAAGCCCCAGCGCTGTTCAGCGACCAAAATCAACCTCCCGAGTCCCAGTGTTGTTGCAAGGGATGTCAGAGCGGCTCGGGGCAGGCTCTGGCTGATTCCAGGATGCTTTGCCCGTCCTTGTGCTGGGCTGGGAGCCTCGGATGGATGCAGGAAAACTTCTCCCTGCCTTCGTCAGAGGTTGGACTCGATAATCCTCGAGATCTTCTCCAGCCTAAACTCTGCCTCGTGCCTGCAGACATCTGACAAGTGCTTTATGTAAGGCCTCTCAGATCCACGGAACTGTGCAGGAAGGGGGATTTTTTATTTTTTTATTTTTTTCCTGGAATAAGAATTGCCTTCTTCCAAATTAGCTTAGTCTGCTGCTGACGTCACCTGCTGTGCCAGATTCCAGGGTCTGCTCCGAGATGTGGCACTCGTGGATGTGCTGGCCCTGGGCACCCTGCCTGCTGCCAGAACTTCCATGTCTAGGCAAAGGATGCAGCTCACCTGCAGGGCTCAGCTGTCCCCTCTGTTTGTTTTGCTAGTGCACAGTCATTAAGAGATGAATTTATATTAAAGGCTTCCAAGAAATGCCTCTGCAACCCCAATGTTTATGTAAGAGAGACCGAGAAATTCATAATTTATTGAATTTGTGTGTGTTCTGCTTGGGATTATTCATTGGAGGAACATACTAAGTGATTTTTTGTATCCTAGTAACCAACTGTGCTTGCTTTTCCATGAATAATCTTTATAGTTTAACTTGACCAGCCAAATCTAGAAGGGAAAACTCAAATTAAATTTATCAAGGCAAATAATTACAAGGCTCAGATAGCTTTTGCAGGTGAGAGAGAACACATTTTTTTCTCCCTCATTTAACTACATAATGATCAGATTGACAGATGCTGTCTGGAGAGTCGGATTTTCTCAAGCAGAACAATAGTGGAAGTTTGACTCGTTAGGAACTCAGCTTCAAAGCCTGATTTGTTTAATATTCATAATTAATGAATTGGTTAAAAGAGTCCTTTCCTCCCTCAATCTGATGGTTTCCAGGGCAGATTATTAATAGCAATGAAGATTATTTCCCTTTTGTGGGGAGCCCAGGGTGGGGGGTCTCCCATCAGCTCACGAGGACACTCTGGTGGTTAATTAATAAAATTATTAGTGAATTATTTCTCCCTGCCGTGCCAGCCCTGTGTGGAACAGCTGGAGTTTATCGCTTTGTACTAAGTGTTCACATTTTTCTTCTTCAAAATTTATTTTGATTCAAAGGGAGCCCCTTTTCAAAGTTACATTTCGAGGGGTTGTGTTTCTTTCAAAATGCCTCTTGCTCTTCGAAATATTAAAAGCTGCTTTGAGAGGCAAAACAAAAATAAGAATTTCCTTCCCAGCTCCCTGGGCGAGCTCCTTGTTTCTCCCACCCTCGTGGAGCACTCAGCTGACCATCTCCAAAGCAGAGGGCAGAGGGACATTCCTCCCCGAGAGGCCAACACCACTTCTTGTTTTAAACCAAACTCTTTTCCAAGCATCTTTCTGTATGCATTCCTATTCAGTCAATGTTTACAGCCCCGTGCAAGTTAACTGCACTCCTGTAAATACCAGTCTGTGGGCACGCCGGCTCTCCAAACCACGTCAAGCAGCCCTTAGGCACTTGCTCAGATTTTCCTTTGGGATCAGATTGATGGTGTGACCTCGTTACACAGTCCCAGAAGGAGGGAGAAGCTTTCCCTGTGTGCCTCTGGGTTCTGACCGTATTTTCCCCCTCCCCGATTCGCTCCCTGCCTGCTTATCCCGAACACACGGAGCGGTCCTGCCTCCGTCATTTGCGGAGGGCTAAAGGTGATGGGCACAAATGTGGGGTAGGGCAGTGCTGAGGATGTTTCTGTGCTCGTGTCCCTGCATTTCCCCTCTCTGTGCCCATTCCCACATCCCTTTGGAGTGGCTGCTGCTGTGCCTCTCCAGCTGTCACTCACCACCACGCACTCAACACCTCAGGTCTCTGCCCTACCCAGGCAAGGCTCTTCCCAAGCTCTCCCTGGTTTTTTGGTGAATCCCAGGGTTTACAGTGGTGCTGGCAGCACTGTTCAGAATCCTCAGATTCTGGAGAGGAAAATGCTGCTTGAACCTCAATCTCCAGCAGAAGTTTGTCCTTCAGATTGGGAACAAATCCTTGCCCCCATCTCCTTGTAGGTCTCATTATAAATCCCATGAGAAGCAGCTGAGGGAGCTGGGAAGGGGCTGGAGCCCCAGGAGGGGCTCAGGGAGCTGGGAAAGGGGCTCAGCCTGGAGAAAAGGAGGCTCAGGGGGGACTTTGTGGACAACTGCACAAGGACACAAGGACAATCTGCACAACTCCCTGACAGGAGGGGGCAGCCAGGGGGGTCGGGCTCTGCTCCCAGGGAACAGGGACAGGAGGAGAGGGAACGGCCTCAGGCTGGGCCAGGGGAGGCTCAGGGTGGACACCAGCAGGAATTTCCCCATGGAAAGGCCTTGGAAGGGGCTGCCCAGGGAGGTTTGGAGTGCCCGTCCCTGGAGGTGCCCAAGGAAGGGCTGGAGGTGGCACTCAGTGCTCTGGGCTGGGGACAAGGTGGGCATCGGGCACAGCTGGGACTTGGTGGGCTGGGAGGGATTTTCCAGCCAAAATGATTCTGGGATTCTGTGCCAGCTTTCCTGCAGCTCTGATTGTTGTGATCTGTCATTTCAAAATGCTCCATGAGCACTGAAACTCGTAACACTCAGTGTCTGATGGATTTGGGACCGGGGAGTTCCCTGGCGTGGCTCTGTTTTGATGACTTCAGGCTTCCTGTACATTTGGAATCCCTTTTCCAGCTCAGAATCCCTTTTCCAGCTCAGAATCCCTTTTCCAGCTCAGAGTCCCAGGCAGATGATGCAGATGGGAGCCTCTGGGTGCCCTGTATTTCGAAGAGCTGGAGGGACAGTGTGGAGCTGTGTTTTATCGTGGCCAGAACCACGGAGGCTCTGAGCTGTCAACACATAATTGTGTATTTTGTGTTTGGTAGTAAAAATTTTGTTCTACCGAAACGAAGAACGAAAAGAACTGCCCAAAGAGGAACAAATTCCTTCTCTCTTTCGCAGCTTTTCGGATGTGATTTATAGGTGTGTTTTTCCAAGTAAGTCCAACCAAGGCCAGTGAATGGCTCGGAATTAGTTTGATTCCATTAATTGAAACAAGAGGCATCTGGGTGGAAATGGGAGGGTTTAGGCAGCTGCTTTTGTTGTTTCATGTGGGGTTTCCAGTATTCCCAATTCCAGTTACCAAGGAGTGCTGTTGGACTGTGCACTGGGGTTTAGAGGTGGAAATGATCGATGAAAAACACAAAAAACCCCAAAACACAGCTATGAGAATAACAACAACTCGCAGCTCTGCAGTGAAATGTTTGGAAGGTACTGACCAAATGTGTTCTGCTGAACAACAGTCCAAGCACCACCTTAAAAAGGTGAGAAAACAGGGTGTAAATTAGGGCTTGGTACTGCCTGGACCTGGACATTGCAGTGCTGTTTGCTCTATAATTCACACCTTCACCCCAAGGATTCTTTCCTCTGGGGCAGGGAGCAAAAAAAAAGGCTTTGGTCATTTTCTGGCTCTTCAGCAACGCAAGGAATTGTGTCTCATCTCCAGATTGTTTTTGGTTCACCTCCCTCTTTCATATTTTGGCTGTGATACCACAAAGAGAGAAAAAGGAGAAAAATGTTGATGTTGATTTAGGTGTGCTGGGTTCAAACCTCACTGGAATTAAGGTTGACACAGAGGCTTAAAAATAAACCTCTCTTGCTCAAATCCTTCTTGTGTGGAAATAATTGAACATATTTGAGATGAGGAAAGGGGGCTGAGGTCATGGTGTGTCCAGTAATGGTATGACTGTATTCTTTTTTTGGTTTGGACAGTTTAATGTCTTGAAGTGAGTCTTGTTTCCTCTTATTAATTCCTGCAAATATCACAGAAAAGGATCTCAGAGCGGAGCCATGCAGCAGCCAAGTGTTGCACAACCACCTGCCTCTCAGATTGCCTTCACAGCTTAGCAGAGAAATCTGCATTTTTAAAAATCTCAGCTAAGGAAAAGAAGGATGCATCTTTTTTTAGTGGGATGTTTTCCTGTGTTTCTGGACCAGAACTCTACTCTTTTTTTTTT
>VZTF01004509.1:478820-512958 GCA_013397755.1 Cnemophilus loriae | reverse complement strand
TTCTCTTCTCTTCCCTTACAATTTTTTTTTTGGATTTGTTTCTGAAGTATTTAGAAAAAAAAAGCCCCAGCTTGTTTCTCTGAATATTAACTAAAACAGCCAACAAAATATGTGATGTTATTGTACAGGTTGGACTGTACACGAGTTGAGTGAGGTCATCAGCTCTTCAGGTCACTTGGAAAGTGAGTTTGGCCAGCATTAAATTTCCTTGAAATCTCCCTGCTGGGACAGTGCTGGCTTGAGGCAGCAGCCCACCAGCACAGCCCCATGAGAGCTCCCAGTCCCACCAGTCCCACCAGTCCCAGCATCCCTGGGCCATTCCTCCAGGGAAACGAGCCTGGCAGGGGAGCAGAGCTGTGCTGTCCCCCTGATTTAATTATAACCAGTTATTACCGTTGCTTTGCCCTGCTTTGGATTCTTTACATTTTGTTTTGGAAAAGCTTAGTGGAATCGCAGCCTTTGTATATATAAAATATAGGATGATTGAAGACCTGGCCACTGCTTTATTTAGCTTCCTCAGCCATGCGTTCCTGCCCAAGCATTTTCCCCTCCTGCTGCCAGATCACTGTTTAAATTGTGTGTAAATAGACAAGGAACTGTGGACACAGTTACAAAATGCTGGAGGCGAGGCTTACGGGGAAGAACCCCTCCCTAGAGGCCTTTTCCCCCCTTTTCCTGGGGCTTTTGGCTCTGTTAGGACAGATCCAAAGCCCTCTGTGGGTGCCAGTGTTAAATCTGATGGCTCTCTGGTTATCCCTCCCTGTTTGGGCTGGAATAGCTCCACTGTTTTTTTTCTTTCAAACTGAATTCTTTGGAGTGTAGAGAAGTTGTAATTAGGAGGAGAAAAAAAAAAAGGGACCCTTAGAAACCACGGTGAAGAGAGATAAAGACAAAAGAGGCTTCTGTAAAAATGAAGAAGCAAAGGAAAATAGCGGGTTTGTTCCTTTTATCTTGAGGATTTTTTGGGGAAAGTTGAAGGTGGAATGAATGGCCAGGCTCGCCTTCGTGCACCTGCAGCATCGCTCCAAGTGCTGCTCTCACCCTTCAGAGAATCCCGGAATAGTTTGGGTTGGAGACACTTAAAGATCACCTCATTCCACCCCCGTGCCGTGGGAGGGACACCTTCACTAGCCCAGGTCCTCATCATCTGCAGCTTTTCTTCCTCTCTAGCCCTGGAGCTGGAAGATTCCTGTGCTCAGGGGGAATTGCTCCGGTGTTTCTGGTGAGTGTGGAAATCACGCTCCCGGCTGGAGCCTCACACGCCCCACCTGAGTCACCCACGGGGCCGGGAGGGCTCTGGCAGCACAGCTCATGTCCTGGCCTGGCTCCAAACACGCTTTTGGGAGGTGGGAAAGGCGTGTGGGTTGTGTACAGCCCAAACCCAGAGGGACGGAGATAAGGTAAACAGCGGCTTTTCGGGGTTTTCAGAGAACAATGCATGGAAAGTGAAGCTCAATTGCCACTATCGCTCTTCAAATCTTATTTTTTTTCCGTGTCACAAGCTGCCCTCGTGGTGCAGTGCCTGTGTGTAGGGGATGGGTGGGTTTCCTGCGTCGGGGAGACAACGAAATGATTTCCCTCTTTGCGTTCCTGTCCGTGCTGGAAGCAACACATGGATGGGCTGTGGGAAGGATGTGCCAAGTCCCAGCGCTCTTGCCATGAGCGCTGGATTGAAACCACGGCGTGGAATGGAATTGCAGCTCGGAGGATGTTCAAAGGGAACGCATGCCATCCTTCAGTTTCATTAAAAGCCATTAACATTGGAATGACATGGGCACTATTTATAAATCCCCGGTGCAGATGACTCGGTGCGGCTGGCCAGGAGGAAAGGCTCAATGGAAACGGGGAGTTTATTTGCATTAATGGTCCTTACGTGCTGCTCTGGCAGCAGGAGGAGGCTGAGGGCATGGACCATTTCAATGTCAGTGATTATGGCAGGCACAGGTTCTTGTAACTCTTCAACAAATCCCAGTCCTGACTGGAAAACAGGAGATCGATGCTTTTGAACCAGTGTGTTGCTCTGAAAACCTGAGCTCTGTGGGGCAGGAGTTGGCTTGGAAGTGAAAAATGAATGGAGAGGAACCGGGAGCAAGGAGACCGAGCCAGGTTTTTTAATCTGTGAGGAAAACTCTGTGATGTTTGCTGTGCAGAGGGATCAGTCAGGAGCAGGGGATGGGGGTCACACAGAGAGAGCCATGGGGTGGCCTCCAGGGGCCAGCAGCACTCACGGATACAGGAGGTTTTTGGCATCTCTTGGGTTGCTTTTAGGCTGTCTGTGGCCTCAGCTTGGACCTTGTCTCTGTCTGAATTTAGTAAATCTAAGCAGAACCCAGCCACCCCGGAGAACATGAGGGTTTTGTTCACATCTCTGCTCCTCTCTTCCCATCTTGGGGTCTCCAGCTGTGTTTACTCCTCCCAGATCAGTCTTTCCAGCCTCAAGTGTTGCATATTTTAGTGCTCTCTCTGCTTTCTGGTGCACATTGGCCATTTCTAGAAAACAACGAAAACAATAAATCACAGAAGTAAATATTTTAATCCCTGACTGACAACCGCTGAGCATTTAGATTCGGAAAATATTCAGTCTTCCAACCTAGTGATGATCATTTCCAACCTAGCATTCCTCAGAAACCATTTGTGGAGTTGCTTCAAGAGCCGGTCAGCTGCTCCCTTCTCGCTGCTTTTGGTCACCTCCCAAAACTCTGCGATGGACTCTGAGAAGATAAAGTGAGCTGAGCAGCCCTCTGCTCTCCCCAAGCTCAGCTTCACTTTCTAAAGAAGGTAACAGTTTTGCAGACCCGTCATTCATCAAGTCAGGGGCAGGGGTTTGCTCTGCTGGTGCACGAACTCATGTGTGTTGCACATGCAGCTGATTAGTGACAGCACAGCCAAAAATCCGCGCTAAGAGCTGCAGTGAGAGTGGCTGACTGATCATTTCTGACAAGATGTTTTTATCTTTAGCCAGTAGCCAAAAGTTCCAACGAGTTTTGCACGATGACTTTCAAATCCCTGACATCTCTCGGAGCTGTCTGGCTCGGGAGCGGGGCCTTGGGAGCGACACGAGCCAGGACTTGGGTGTCGAGCGCGTGGAGCAGCTCAGAGGGAGCTGTGCCATTTCCAGGGCTCCTCATCCATCATGCAGCTGCTTTCATCGCTTGCACTGAAGGACTTAAGCAGGGATTATGGCATGAACCCGGCCTTTCCTCCATCCCGCTCGCTCTGTCTCTCATTAACCAGCTCTAAGAATTTGTTACTCGACTTGCAGACTCATTGACCCAGATTCCCTAATAATACAGAGAAGAGGAGATTTTTTTTCCGTGCTTAATCGCTGGCTTCTGTGTATACTTAGTGCTATTTATATGCAGGAGGACTAAAAGCCTGTAATAAAGATAGGGCCAACTTTGCAGCAAAATTCCTGCGTGCCCAGAGCGAGAGGCACAACAGGAGAGAGGCAGAGGTGAGCATGGGTGGATGTTGCCATCCTTGCAGACCCTGCAGGAGTTTTTTGGGGAGCAGCCCCTGCTTTTGCAGCCTGATCCACCTTTATTGGTTCAGCTCAGGGCTCCCCACTTTGCTCTGGAAATGCCCCTCCATCGAAGTCACACACTGGCTTTCTTTGTGGCATATTTAATTTCTTCTAGCGCCGAAAGCGAAGCCAAGCAGAAGGTCTGGGAGAAGATTCCTGCCTGGCTCTCCTCAGCCTTTGGGGCTCTTCTTGGTCGTGGAGGATTTGCCATCAGCACTTTCCATCCTTGGAGCAGAGCTTGTGTCGTGGTTTATTTTCTGCCTGGAGGCAGCTGGTGGTTCCTGGGAGGGAGGCATCGGAGTTTCAGCTGCACTCTCCATCTTTCGGCTCCGGCGCTGCTGCCGTGAGGAGGTGTTGGGATAAGCAGGAGAGTTAAGGCTTGGTCTTGCCTTTCCTTTCAGGGCACCCATTCTTTTACGGGATGTGGCTGAGCTTTGGTGTGAGCTCCTCACTGCAAGGAAAGGGTTTAAGTTGAAGGGAGCAGCGATGCAGGAGCTCTTTTCCTGAGGATGAGGTGGGAGACAGGAGGTGGAGCAGCCTGGAAAACACTGCAAGGTCCTGCTGGAGTTGCCTGTGTTTGCTGGTTTGAGAAAAAGGATCAGAACGAAAGGATTTTGCTTAATGCTGTTGGCAAATACCTCTCTGTTTTCGTGGAGGAACACCTAGAAGTCCAGAATAAATACGTCATTAGCCCTTGCCTGGAAAAAAAATGGAGTTTAGCATTTTTTAAAAAACCCCCCTAAAATGTTTGATTTCAAGTATTAGAGAGTTTTCTTGTGGAGACAGGCACAACTTGATTTTGTGAGCTAAAGTCAATCCCTGTTCTCTGCCAGGGATTTTTCTGAACTGTTCTGCAGTGAGAAATGGTGTATGTCTATGAGATACTTGCATTGAGAGTTACCTCAGTGCCACAACACAGCTTCTTTTAATGAAAAAGTGACTTTTGTCTGTCTTTCCTCCTCCCCTCCTTCACAAATGGTTCTTCAAAAATGTCACATTTCCTGTAATTCAGCACAGGGTCTTCAGTGTCCCCTTAACACCTCAATTTCTGTATCACTCTTGCAAATGAACCATTTCTGAATTCCCTGGAAGTTTGTTTCAGGTTAGAGGACCAGGCAAGGAGACGTTACATCAGAACAGGGCTCAGACTGGTCATGCAAACCAGAGGAATTTACACGGGGGAGTATTTATTAATTGAATTTTCCAGTGTTTGAGCCAGCAGGACATTCAGAAATGAGGCAGATTTTGTTTTTTGTTGGATTTGGTAGCCCAGCTTTCCAAATCTACACCGTTGAGTGTGGAATAGGCCACCCCAGTGCTTCCCACAGAGCTCCCTGACACACTTTGTGTATTTAAAAAGAAAGAAAGAAATGTCTAGACAGCGCACTAAATTTATATGTGAGCAGATTCGTATCTCTTGTCCTCAGAAGATAAGATCGTGTCGGAGCAGAATCCTGTTTGGTGTTGCTGGGGATGTTTGGTAGCTGCAGTAACAGCCTCCCCTGCCTCTTCCAGCCTCCCAGAGTCCCCAGCAGTGGAGATGCCGTGGGACGAGGCTGTGCTTTGACTGGAGCACACTGGGATTGACTGGGATTGACTGGGATTGGGTCGTTCCCACCAGCTCGCTGTCACGCCGTGAACTCGCCCTTCTTGTCCCACCTGTTGGGGTTTTCCTGTCCCAAAGCCAAAGCCACCTGCCCCCTGTCTGCAGACACCTTGTTCAATGTCCTCAGCGGCAGCAGGCACCCAGGTATCTGCTGGGACAGGAGAAGGTTCCAGGGCTGCAGATAAAGCAGAGCCCATAAAGATAAACCGGGAGTGTGTTCCGTGGATTCCCTTTCGCTGGGCACGAGGCTTGAGAGTTGGATTTCAGGCTGCACGCTGCTGCCTCTCAGCCTCTCCCCTGAGCTTTTCAGCCTCTCCTCTGAATCTTTCAGCCACTTCTCTGCACCGTTCAGTCTCCCCCCTGAGCCTTTCAGCCTTTCTCTGGCCAAGGGCAGGCCAAGCTCCCGCAGCACGGGCCGTGTGTGCTGCCAGCCGGGGATGGTCCCAGTAATCTTCCCTCTCTGTACCCACTGCACAGCCCTGTCTGGCACCAAACTGCCCCCTGCGATCCTGTGGGTCTTTTGTCATGGTTTTCCTTGGGAAAGGCCCTCAGGAAAGGGCTGTGGGACCCAGGGAATGTGTTTGGTGCAGACCATGGATTTACCGGTGATGCATCAGGATGGCAGCGCTCTCCTCCTCCTCCTCCTGCCAGGCTGCTCTCGCTGTAGCTCTGGTCTCCTTGAACATTATTCCCTTCTCCCCCTTTTTAGGGGTATTATTCCTGCCTGGCTTGTTAGGGCAAGCGAAGACAGGATGGATCTGGCTTGAGGTCACTCCCCAGCTGAGCAGCCTCCTCCGTCCCACGCCCCTGGGAGAGCAGCAGCCTCAGACAGGGCTGTGGAGCTGAATTTTGTCTGCTGCTGTCAGTGGGATTACAGTGCCACTGCAAACCCGGGGCGGTGAACAAATGGGTGAAAAAAAATGTTTATTTTTAGCGCTGGAACCATGATAAATACGTGGAATTTGTCCAGTGTCTGCCTGCTGTACCTTTTTGAAATGCAAAGTGCACGTCTGTTAAAATACCTCTCCAAAGGTCAGCGTAACCTCCGGAATGAGCGTGCTGGCCTTTTGGAAAGCAGGTGAAGCTTCAGATGGGAGGACGGGCCCCCATAACCCAAATCTGCCTCAGTGTCATCTGCCACCACAAGGATATGGATGGAAATGCTGCCTTGCCAAAAGGGTTTATCCTTCAGGTTTCAGTGAGGAGCCTCAGACCATTCCTCACCCTTCACTCTAGCTTTTCCTTGCATTTTCCCACCTTTTATATTTGTTCATGCGTTTGAGGGACGTGCCGTGAGTGTCGTGTTTGAAACTGGTGAGAGTGGGGATGAAAAATGGAAAACTCGGGAACAAAAAGAGGATGGAACCTCAAGGCATCCCTCAGTGGGGTTGTGTCCCCTGTGATGGTGCAGCCAGGTTCGCAGGGCTCAGGGATTGAAGTGTTTGAGAACCTTACATTTTTCAATGCTTTTAGCTGCCCGTGAGGTGGAGGAATGGTGTTACTCCCTTTTAGACAGGGAAGTGAGGCAGAAAGAGAAGAAATGACTTGCTCCCAAGTGTTGTAGGAATCTCACAGCCGAAAGAAAAAAAGAGTTGGCGTAGCTCTTCACTGCCTGTCAGGCACCCTGGGGTAGGGTGGCACTTGTGCCACGAGCTTGGCTGTCGTCATCCCACCTTTTGGGTGGGAATGCACAGCCCGGAGAGGAGAGGCTTTGGAGCAAGAGCAGAGGGACCGAAGCGCGATCCGAACTGTGGAAGCCGAGCTGCAAATTAGGGCAATTCAAAGGCGCAATTGAAAGGCACAAACATCCTGTTGAGCTCGTGAGTCCCCATCAGCACCGAATGAGGAAAGCACATGGCCCAGCTCAGCCCCAGGCGTGTTTCAGTGGGAAAGCTCTGCCTTCCTGCCCAGGGTTATGTCAGGCTTTATTCCACCGGCAGGTGTTCACGTGAAGGGGGGGGAACAGCGTTATAAATAAATTATCCATTCATTTCCGTCGGGAGCTTTTCCTATTGTTTAGCCACAATATGCTTTCCTGTTTTTATAAAAAAACAAAACAAAACAAAAAGCGCCAGACTCCGACCCCGAGTCCCCCTCTGGCAGGGTGGACCCAAAGCTGTGTTTGAAGTGGGTGCCAGTGTCACCATTGTCCTGTCACTCGTGCTGGTGGCACTGGCACTGCCACCTCGGTCCTCTGTGCCTTCTCAGAGGGGCACGAGAAGAACCTGCCTGGGTGCCAGGGGCATCACATCCCTCGTGGGAGTCTTTTCTCCATCAGGTGGCTGTGGGAGGAAGGCTGGTGCTGCACTGGGATTGGAAAAGAGGGGATTTTGGGGATAGCAGAGAGGAGAACAAAATCTCTCTTCCCTCCTTCCTACTCCTGGCCAACATGAGGACATTGAGGCCATGGCACTTGCAACAACAGGGGGGTGGTTTTTAACCATTTTAGAAACAAAAAGCAGCTCAGTGGGTTATAAAATGAGGGTTTCTCTGCCTGGGGAGGCTGTTGCCCAGCCAGGCAGAGGGCGTGAGGTGGCACCGAGGCCACCCAGTCCCGCAGGAGCCCCTCGGGATCTGTCCCAGCGCTGCTGCAGCCAGGTCCCAGCTGAACGGCACAAAGGCTCTGTGAATCCACATGGAAGAACGGGGGGCTGTGTGTGGAGGCAAGGCCAGGAGCGGGCTCAGGGTTCACCCTGCCCTGTGCTGGCTGGGTCCCTGCCTGGCCCTGCCCGGAACCCCCAGTCCCCGCTCCCTTTGCAGCGGCACGGTTTGTCGGGAGCGCTGGCAGGCACACACGAGGAGCAGCACCCACGTGAGCCACGGGTGGGTTGTGCTGGGAGCAGCCATTTCTGCATTTTAGCAAGGAATGAGATTTCTCTTGGAAATACACAAAGAAATGCCCCTTCCTCGGGAGCCCTCCTGTGCTGGGGCAGGCCTGGGGGATGCCCGGCCTGCAGGGGTGCTGTGCTGGGCAGGGGGATTGAACACCTGGGGAGGATTTTCCCTTCCCCATCTGCTCCAGGGCTCTTTCCACAGCCCTGGCATGGAACTGGCAGCCTCCCTTCACTGGCGTGAGAGCAAAGATGTATTAATTTCCACTGATGTACGGCAGGATTAACCATTACCCTGTCATGTGCGGAACAAACCAAGACACGAAACACCTTTAGATTGTTGTTTTTATCTTGCTGCAGACAGGAGCTTTTTGCCTTCGTAGCCCTTTGACTCCTGTTACAGATGCCTGATTTGAAGGGCTAATCCTGTGCTCAGATCTCGCTGCAGCCTCTCTTTGCTCAGTGCCTTAGTGCAGGTCCCAGCCTCTTGCTGCCCTCTCTGCTCTGGTTTTGCTTGCAGAAAAAGCTGCCACCACTGCAGCCCTCCTGCCAGCTCGCCCAGCTGAGCTCCCAGGATCTTCTGGTGGGTTTTTTCCAGCAGAGGAAAACGCCAGAAAATCCTTCCCTTGTCACAAAGCAAAGCCTGGGGTTCCACACAGGGAGGAAGCAGCTTGAAGGAAGGGCCTGGCAGGCGGCTGCTAAAGCTTCAAACGTGGCAAAAGAGTTCAGAATGAATGTGAGCATGTGATGGGGCTTTATATTTAACAGGATAGCTTTGGGCGTTCAGGACGTGTTCCATTTTTGCTTTAAAAATCTCCAAAGCCAGGTGCAGAGAGGGGAGGAGAGGTGGAGTGGGTGGGGAATGGGGAGACCGAGTTCCCTGGAACACCGTGGTGGTGATGGGAGCCCAGGACCTGGATCAAGTCCCCATGTGCTCAGGGGTATGCAAAAGACTTTATCTCCACCTCAGGGAGCCTCTAGCTAAGGTTTAAGATGCAAAGTTGAGCTTTTTTTCATTTCTGCTTCATGCCTGTGTGAGCTTCACTTTAGGCCCCAAATCTGCTTTTCTTGAAATCGGTCTCAGAATTGCTGTTGACTTTAAATGCTGCAAGATCTCACCCATCAGTTCTCCTTCTCCCATCTGTAAAACGAGGATGGCAGGATTTCTGTGCCATCTGCGGTGCTGTGGAGCTGAAAACAATCATCATTTATGAAGTGCTCTGAGCTCAAATGGGAGGTTCTGGGTAAAGGCAAGACTGTGCAGGATGAAATGTTCCTGAATGTGCCACTTGCATCTGATATCTGAGCCAGGGGCTGGGTTGAAAGTTTGGGAAGAACGGTCTGGTGATGCAGAGGTGCTCCAGCTGCTGAATGTCTTGGATTATTTGTTGGTCAAAATTTCCTGTTCCTCATTACAAAATCAGGGCACAGAGGAGCTGGTGGCTGCACGTCCCACAAAAATCTCCTAAAATCCATTCTCATCCCGAGCATCTGTGATTTTTAAAAGCCACAATCCTCAGAGCTCCTGTCTCTGGCCACCACGTGAGTTACCAGCACGTGCACTGCAAGGAGGAAACTCAGAGCCGCAGGTGTTGAGCTTTTCCGAGGGCAATAGGATGCATCTGATGGGAACAAAGGATGTTCCTTCCCATCCAGCTTTGGCCTGACACGTTTTTGCAGAAAGCTGAGGGCCAAACCGGGGCAGCAAAGAGCAGCTTGTGGCCGACCGTGGTGTTTTAAGGCGAAATATTTCAGGCCTCAACAGAGTGGTGCAAATCACACCCAGCTGAACCAAGACCTGGCTCAGGCCAAGCCTTTCTGACAGATGTGCTTTGTCCTTTTGCAGACACGAGCCACCAGACCCGCTCGGTGTCCAGCCGGCCCTACTACAGCTTGCCCAACAGCAGCCATGAGAGACGCTCGGTGCTGGCCATCGCGGAGCCGCCGCGCTTCCACTCGCAGGCCAAGGGCAAGAACGTGCGGCTGGACGCGCACTCGCGCAAGGCCACGCGCAGGAACAGCTTCTGCAACGGCGTCACCTTCACCAACCGGCCCATCCACCTGTACGAGAAGGTGCGCCTCAAGCTGGTGGCCGTGCACCACGGCTGGAGCGGGGCCCTGCGCTTCGGCTTCACCATCCACGACCCCTCGCAGATGAGCTCCGAGGAGATACCAAAGTACGCCTGCCCCGACCTCGTCACCCGCCCCGGCTACTGGGCCAAGGCTCTGCCGGAGAGGTTCGCGGTCAGGGACAATATCTTGGCCTTCTGGGTGGACCGGCACGGCAGAGTCTTCTACAGTATTAACGACGAGGAGCCAATCTTGTTTCACTGTGGTATTAAAGTTTCCGGGCCTCTCTGGGCCCTCATAGACGTCTACGGAATTACCCACGAGGTGCAAATTCTAGGTGAGTGTGTCTTCGGGCCTGTGGGCTGCTCTTCGGGTTGCTCTTTCTGATCCCGTAGGAAAGACGCGTGATCTGCGTGATCATTTCTATGGGACGCTTAAGAAAATTAATTTGCTGTTGGTTTTGTATCTGCAATTAATCATTTTCCTTCTGCCAGCAGTAGGCATGCAGAAAGCAATATGTTCCTGAGATGGCAGTGATGGAAAGTCCTAAGGCTGCACATTATGGGAAGAGATAAATGGAAACCTTTACCTGTAACTCCACTCAGCTTTCTCTGAGCTGGATGTGCTGCTGTGGCATGGCAAAACACGGAGCGAGGTCCCAGGGACTGAGGAGACAAAAAAGACCAGTTGTGACTTGGTCTGTTCTTTCCCAGCTATCAGTTACTGCCAGTCCATTGGAAAAGTACCAGTAATTGCCCAAGAGCTCCCTGGAGCCCTTCCCCAGCCCCTCTCTCCGCTCTTGGCCGTGGTCCCACCCAGGCTGGCAGTTTGAGGGGCTGTGTTTGCATCGTGACCCTTCCCTGGCACAGGGGCATCACTCAGACCCCTGGAATCAGGTGGAGGCTGGCTGATTTACAGCCTCATCCTTAGGGAGGGCTGCAAGAGGGGGTGAGTCCGTTCCCATTAACAAGCCCAGCTGATGGCCAAGGAATGATTTTCCTTTCATGGCTTTTACAGCATTGAAATTTCTAATGAATGCAGCGTTAGATGGGAGTGTTTGAACTGGGCTACACCACAGGGAACACTTTTAAAATCCAAGAGAGTTGCCCTTTCCCCGAGGCTCCTCGGAGCTGATGGAGTTTTAACAGCCAGAGCCAGCTGCACCTGCCCGAGGGGATGGCGCTGCCAGCCTGGCACGGAGCAGGCACCAGGGATAAGCTGTGGAATGGCGAGTCCAGAGGGCAGGCAGCTCCATCACACGTCCTTCTGAATGGTGCCAATTATTTTGCAGGCGAGAAGACCACACATAAACAGCGCTTTTCCCTGTCTGCTGTGCCTCAGATGTGTAATTAAACCTCACCAGCAGCTTGTCCTGTAATTGCAGTTGCGATGCTCTCCAGCCCCTGGTGCTCATCACAGAGGAGAAGGAGTGTTTGCTGTATTGGCCAAGGCAGCTGCTTCACCAGAGCTCCCCTTTCTCCTCATTAAATTTGAGATAGCAAAATAAATGCAGCTTCTTTCTGCCCCCCACCCCCAGTCCTGCCTGCAGCATCCAAGTGTTCCCAGTGAAAGACTCAGGCTGAGAGCACCTGTACTCTGATGGGAGGCTTTTTTTTATTAAAATACCAAAGCCAACGAACTGCCCCAGGAATCAGGGCCGTGTTCAGCCATCTGGGGCACGAGGGGACCCGAACTCCGTGCTTGAGTGGTGGTGTCACAGAGGATGTGCTTGTCTCTGCCTCGTCCTCCCAAAATGCCGCCAGTGGAGAAAATCGTGAAATACAGCTCCAGTTCTGAGGCACAAAATGCATCTTTCAGCATCCTGAATCACAGAATGGTTTGGGCTGGAAGGGACCCTAGAGACCATCTCATTCCAACCCCCTGCTGTGGGCAGGGACACCTTCCATTAGGCCAGGTTGTTCCAAGCCCTGTCCAACCTGGCCTTGGGCACTTCCAGGGGTGGGACTCCATCATGAAGCTTGGATGTGTCTGACTCTTCTGTGGGAGCATTTCTGCACAGACACACTGTGCTGGCTGAGAAGGAGCTGCTCCAGCCATCAGCCCACCCCAGTGGCCTCTCCAGCCTGGGCTTCTGAGTGAGGCAGGTTCTGCTTTGCAGCTGCTGGGTGGATTTGGGTGTTTTTCTATCATCTTTGCCAAAGGCCTGGGGATTCTCTCCTCCAAGGAGAGGCAGTGTTGCTGCTGGGCTGCTTCACCCCTCTCCAGCTCTGGGAAGACCAGGAGTCTGCTCCATTCACACAGACTTAAATTCCACGTGCTTTGACTTTGCTCAGTGGGTTAAACCTTTCTTAGTGAAGTGTCCAGGCTGCCCCAGGCAGGGCTGGAGATGAAGGGAGAACACTCTCAGACTTTCCCACACCTTTACATCACCCCGAAGCCTGCCATGGCTCAAGTGAAAACCTGAGAAATTAATTAAGGATCAACATCCTGACTTTCCCTTTGCTGTGAAAAGGGAAAACAACCTTCTGCTGTAAAAGCTTTCTAACACCTGCAGGAAGCAGCTTTTGTGACAAGCTCTCCATTCAAAACCTCTACAGGGCTGTTAACACCCCTGAGACCTGAGGATTGAAATGACCTCTCTTGGACACACCTGTGCCTGGACACAGGTGTAAGGCAATGGCAGGGAGCGTGGAAAGAATATCCATTCATCCTTGTGTTCCTTCACCCACCACTTGTGGATTTGTCTTACACAAGACCTTGGGAGAGCAAAATATTGAGAGGTTTTCTTTTTTTACCTCAAAGCTATCAGACCCTTCTGAGAAAGCTGTGGGACCACACTGGTTTGCAGCTTTTCCCAGTTCCCCAGTGCAGGGAACTCCCAGATCACAGGAGTATTTGGAACCCTTGTTTTTCCTTGGCTGGTGCCAAGGTGCAGCCGCTCCTCTGCCTGCTCCACGTGTGACTCTGCACCAGGAGCTGTTCATTAGTGCTTGACCTGTGGCTGGTTCTTCCTTTCGGAGGAACAGAGTCTGTAGGCTGCAGTAATAACTGTAAGCATAAAAGCAGGCAGTTTTCTCTTGACTAATTCTTCCGTGCCTGGCTTTCTCTCACAGACAGCATGTTTGCAGAGACCATGACCACTGCCCGGCTCAGCACCGCCCGGCTCAGCACCTGCCTTCCCCAGAGCAACCACGACTCGGCCAACTTCAACAACAACGAGCTCGAGAACAACCAAGTGGTGGCCAAAATTGCAAACCTAAACCTAAGCCGGGTACCAGGACTTGGGACTGACAACCACATCATCCCCTGCTGCCCCAACCGGCGGCAGCACGCCCAGGGAGTCCCGGCGTTCCTGGACACCGACCTGCGGTTCCACCCCACCCGCGGCCCCGACATCACCTTTTCCCAGGACAGGATGGTGGCCTGCACCAACTGGCAGGAGAGCAATAGGACTTTGGTGTTTTCTGACCGGCCCTTGCACATCGGGGAGAGCCTCTTTGTGGAAGTAGGACACCTCGGGCTGCCGTACTACGGGGCCCTGTCGTTCGGCATCACCTCTTGTGATCCGAGCACCTTGCGGACAAACGAGCTCCCGGCGGATCCAGACTTTCTCCTGGACCGCAAGGAGTACTGGGTGGTTTACCGGGCGTTCCCGGTCCTCAACAGCGGCGACATCCTCAGCTTCATGGTCCTGCCCAACGGAGAGGTGCACCACGGGGTCAACGGGGCCAGCCGGGGGATGCTCATGTGCGTGGACACCTCACAGTCCCTCTGGGTGTTTTTTACAATCCACGGTGTGATCAACCAGCTCAAAATCCTGGGTAAGCACAGCCAACAGAGCACCTGGCTGGGGAAACTTCCTGGGCCAGAAGCAGAGCTCTGGGTTTGCACTCACAGTGTTCACTGATGTGAGGAAGCAGCTCCTTGTGTTTGCAAACAAGAGTGACAAAACATGGTACCTGTCACAGAGATGTGTGCAGCCTCTATGATTCCCTCAGGAAAGGATGAGACTTGAGAGATAAGCAGGAGGCAGAGAGGCAGGGATGGCTGTGGGGGGCAGCTGTTTTTCAGTGGGTTTGTTTTTAGAAGGGATTCTTTTTAAACAGGGATGTTTTGGGGGGCAGCTGTTTTTCAGTGGGTTTGTTTTTAGAAGGGATTCTTTTTAAACAGGGATGGCTGTGGGGGGCAGCTGTTTTTCAGTGGGTTTGCTTTTAGAAGGGATTCTTTATAAACTCCCTATTCCAGCCAACAGGTATTAAACCTCTGCCTTGCTAAGGATGATGATTTTTGTGAGCACAGCTCTGGTTTAAGCATGGACAGTAATTGTTCCTGAAGCACTGCCACAGCTCGGAGATCAGCTGGCACTTCTGATCCATTGCTGGTGACCAGTTCCAGCCTTTCTCCTTTCCTCCTGTTAAGGATTCCGTCAGAAAAGCAGATGTTAATGACTTTGGAAAGCAGGTTTTCTCCATCCAGAGCAATGTCCTTTCCCAGCTGACAGTGAGACAGCCACAGCCTGAGCCCAGTGCTGGGGAGAGTGGGGCCGTGGGGAAGTGGAAAGGCAAATACTGGATAACCTGGTGCTTGCTGCACTGAAGCTGAACAGGCATCGTACAAAGGCATGACGAGGTCCAGGCCTGGGGTCACATCCGAAATCTTGACCTGCACCGTTACCAAGGGGCAGCATTAACTCGGCAGCTGGACCTGCCCCGAAGCCCCTGTGCGGGTGGGGTGGGAGCAGCTCAGCAGGCTGAGGGGGTTTGGCAGGGCTGGGGTGTCCCTCTGTGGGCTCAGCTCTCTCCTGTGTTCCCAGGCACGGTGCAGTCCAGCCCAGTGACGGTGTCTCCCTCAGGATCCCCCGGTGGCTCCCAGTACGACAGCGACTCGGACATGGCCTTCAGCGTCAACAGGTCCTCATCAGCCTCCGAGTCCTCGCTGGGTAAGGACAGCCAGCCCTCAGCTCCTGGGGGTATCTTACCTCCCCTGCCAGGCCAGAAGAAGGATTGGGAAGATAACACAGTCCTGGAGAGATTTTCATGGCCTGAAGAAGGGCTGCACGTTGCTTGTATCAGCACCAGCGTGGCCAGCAGGACCAGGGCAGGGACTGTCCCCTGTGCTGGGCACTGCTGAGGCTGCGCCTCGAATCTTGTGTCCAGTTCTGGGCTCCTCAGGACAAAAAAGACATTGAGGGGCTGGAGCATGTCCAGGGAAGGGATTGGAGCTGGGGAAGGGGCTGGAGAATTAAGGCCTATCAGGAGGAGCAGCTGAGGGAGCTGGAAAGGGGCTCAGCCTGGAGAAAAGGAGGCTCAGGGGGGACCTTGTGGCTCTGCACAACTCCCTGACAGGAGGGGGCAGCCGGGGGGGTCAGGCTCTGCTCCCAGGGAACAGGGACAGGATGGGAGGAAACAGCATCTAGTTGCATCAGAAGTGGTTTAATTTGAATATTAAGAAATAATTTCTTTATGGAAAGGGTGGCCAGGTATCGAACAAGCTGCCCAGGGAAGTGGAAGAATCACCATCCCTACAGGTGTTCAAAAAATGTGTGGATGTGGCACCTGCCCCATGTGTAGAAAAGGGATAACAGGCTCTGCCCAGAGCTGTAACTGCTGCTGGTTGGAATACACTGGGATCCGTGTGGCCAAAGAACCAGGCAATGACTAAGGAAGGAAGAGCCTTAAAAACTGACTTAAGTGTGTTACACAGTGTCAGCTTTGGCCCATCCCGACGACTAAACGACCTCATTCCCCCCCCTCCTCTTTTGCAGTGACTGCCCCCAGCTCCCCTTTGAGCCCCCCCATCTCTCCTGTCTTCTCCCCTCCGGAGCCATCGAGCAGCAAGAACGGGGAGTGCACCGTGTGCTTTGACAGCGAGGTGGACACGGTGATCTACACCTGCGGACACATGTGCCTCTGCAACACCTGTGGTCTTAAGCTGAAGAAGCAGCTCAACGCCTGCTGCCCCATCTGCCGACGGGTCATCAAAGATGTGATTAAAATCTACCGCCCGTAGCGCCCGCCGCGGGCCGCAGCAAGGGGGAACGCCGCTAGCAAACCACGCCTTTCCGTCCCTGCTTATGGGTTATCGTGCTGGTCAGTCGTTATCAAGTGGCTCGTTATCTGTGTTTCCTTATTTGACTGGTAGGGCACAATTCAGGGAGCAAAGCTGAGGATCGTGTGGGGCCCGCAGGCACGGCTGCGGTGCCGGCCAGGCCGATCCGGGCGATCGCCGGGACCCGAGCCAGCTGCAAATGAGAAATTTCCCGTGCAAAGGCTCTTTCTTCCCTCCTCCCGCCGCGGGGGAGGCTCGCCGTGGTGCGGGTCGGGATGGGGAGGTTGGGCAGTGCCAGGTGCCACTGGGCTTCCCGACCCTAAAACCCGACGGCTCTGGGCTGCTGCCAGGGGCTTGTGCTGTGCTGGGGCTAAACTGGGACGAGGCCCAGCGGGAGGGTTCCAGGTGGACAGAACTGATCTGGAAATGTCATGTAAGGAGAACTAGCTCAGGCCAAATAGTGGCACAGCCAAATTGTCACTTGTTGGGGTTCCATCCCCATGAACAGGCTTGTGGGGACATGGAGGAGCTGGTCTGGGCTTAGAAAAAGCAGCTTTTTCTTTCTGTGGCAGAACAGGGACTTCTGGCCACAGAGGCTGAGACCCAGGGAGCTGCCCTGGGGTAGCAGCGAGGAGCACGAGCCCACCCAGAGCCCAGGCAGCCTCTGCCTGCAGTGATGGAGCTGCAGGGAGCTGCGAGGGGCAGCTCAGGCACTGCCCTGCTGCCTTCTGAAGCCATAAACTGCAGCCTGTGGACACCAGGGGTGTCTGGATGGGCACACTGCAGTCCTGGCTTGGGAATCCTGCTGTGTGCAGTGAGGGGCTTTGTCACCTCCAGGCACACACCCCTGCGTTCTGCTCTGCCCTCCTGGCAGGTGGCACAGCTGCCGTGTCACCCCGTCCTTGTCACCCGTCCTTGACCTTCCCCTGCAGCCGGTGCCATGGCAGGGCTCAGCCTTCCTCCTACCCCACCATGGGGAATTTTTGGAAGCTCTGGTGAGAAATTAATTTCTGACCCAGTCCTATCAGGCTCACCTTTTTTTTCTGGGGACTCTGTGCTGATTTTACCTGTTCTTTCTCCTGCCTTTGCAGGTTGCCCAGCACAGCTCCCAGCTGCCTGTTCCCAGCTGCTCAACTGTGGGTGAGACCTTGTTGAGAAAAACAGGGATTGTCTCACTTGGCTTTACTTAGGAGGAAAGAAAAAGGCTCTGAGGCTGTTATTAGACGGTGGGATTTAAAAGCTAAGTGGGTTTAGGGTGTGATGTCAGCTACAGGCAGCAGCTGGATGAGCAGCACCAGGGCTGGTGTGAGCAGCTCAGCATCCTCCTCCCTGCTGCTCCAGCAGGAGCTGCCCTCCAGTCTCCATCTTCTGCCCATTGCACAGCCCCTATCCAGTCCTTCAGCCTGAGCCCAGCCAGTTTGCAGCTGGTCCAGGCTCGTAAAGAGGGGAAAAAAAGGATGGAAATGGGAGGATGAGAGGAGCTGTGTCACTGCAGCTCGGTGACTGTGTGCTACCAAGTGTGTAAGAACAGCTTTTCAGAAAGGTGCAATTACCGCATTTTAGTCTGGAAAAGGGAAAAATAGAATAATAACTCCTGTACGTTTCAGGGCTTCTGGGCACAGAGGGAGCCTGAGGGGTGTCTGGCCATTCCCTCTCTCCTCCGAGGCTGTGGGTGCGCGGTGCTGCTGCCCAGGTGGTGGTTTGGCTGTGCCAGGAGAGCCGGGTTTGGGCACTGACCTGTCCCAGCCCTGTGCCAGCCCTGTCCCTTGCTGCCATCAGGGAGGGCACACCCAGGGAGCAGCTCATCCTCCTCCCGCAGTGGGCTGTGCTCATGGGGCACCCAGAAACCTTTTGTTTTTTCCTTGGAGAGCTGATGAACATTTTTATTGAGTGTATCAACGAGAGGCTGCTGTGGAGCAAGATCTCTCAGCCATGGCCCTGCACGAGGGCCCAACAGCTTTGCAGAGCCCTTTTTGGAGTCCTGATGCCACTGGCTGTGCCACCACCCTCAGCACAGCCGCTGCACCTTTCACTCCCACCTTTCCCCGAGGAGGAGCCAGGGCACATTCCCTGCACCTGGAGCTCTTCTGGACCTCCCGGCTGTCCTCCACCCCAGGGACCGCAGGCTTTGCCTTCCCAGGGATCTCCCAGTCCCACGCCGGCAGAGCCAGGTCTGGCTGTGGGCAGCGGGCACAGCACCGAGGGCACAGCGGTGCCAGGGTGTGCCAGCACCTGCCTGGGCACGGCCTGCAGCGGGAAGCCTTTCCATGGGGAGGAATTCCAGGAGAGCTGGCGCAGTCCCCAGCCTGGATCAGCTCTGGGCCACCCCCGGGGTTGCTGTCCCAGCTTCAGGGGTGCCCTTTGGTCACTGCCCACCTCAGGGCCTCCATCGGCAGGGTGGGCGCAGCCTGGCTGGGGTTTTTTGGTGTAGCTCTGTTTTGTATTTTGAAGCCAGCAAGGAGAAACACCGAATCCACCCCAGGAGCTGTTCAGGACATATTGCAGAGGCTGAATTTTTGCTGTAGAAGCCAAAACCAGTTTGCAGAAGGGGCAGCACCCAGTGAGGCCAGCAAGGGAACCGAGTGGGATGGGACAGCAGTGGACCTGTGGCCCTGCCTATCCAAGAGCAACAGGAATTTTCCAAAAAAGGCCTAAAAAAAAAAAAAAAAAAAGATTTCCAGGAAAAGGTAGCCTCTTACAGATATCATTGTTAGTATTCGTATTGCTATTTTTTTTAAACAGTCCAATGATATATGATTTGTACAGAAGATCTGTTTGTGCCTTATAAGGGTGTCTGTGCACTTTTTATCCTTTTTAAAGCAACTTTTAAAAAGAAAAAAAAAAAAAGATGGGGGGAGAAAACCAACACAGATCAATGGTAGTTTTATAGAATTTTGTGTTCACTGAGAATCTTGCTTTTTTAAATATATATATATATATATATATACACACATATATATATATGTATATATAGGAGTGAAAAAGTGTTTATTTCCATGGATTTTCCCCTCCTCTCCTCCTTAACCTTTGTTTGAAAATTTAAGANAAAAAAAAAAAAAGATGGGGGGAGAAAACCAACACAGATCAATGGTAGTTTTATAGAATTTTGTGTTCACTGAGAATCTTGCTTTTTTAAATATATATATATATATATATATACACACATATATATATATGTATATATAGGAGTGAAAAAGTGTTTATTTCCATGGATTTTCCCCTCCTCTCCTCCTTAACCTTTGTTTGAAAATTTAAGAAAAAAGGGAAAAAAGAAAGAAAAGAGATGGGGGAACTCTTTTACCTCTCCCCCTTTCTGAGGCAGTTCCTCTCTTGTCTTTACCTTTATGATTCAATACTGTGACCTGTATTATCTTGTCGAAGCTGAATCAGATTTTGGACCTCTGTATTAGGCTTTTCAAGCAAATTTTTGGGGGGCCTGGGGAGGGAGGGCATCGCACGAGGGAGGGAGCTGCACCTCTACATGTCAGTGCTCTATAGTGTTCAGTGCTGTGTGTTTTCCTTTTGTCCATTTTCCTGTTTTCCATGAATATAATTTGACTTGTTTCTGAAACAAATAAACCTTTGGCTTGTACCGAGTGCTCCGGAGCGTTTCAAAGAGTTTGAGCTGGGGGGTGAGCACGTCCTTGGTTTGCAGAGTGGGGCAAGACTGATCCAGAGGGGCAGGGGCTTCCAAAATAATAAAAAAAGACACTTTACAAACCTTTCCTGAGCTTTGCTTTGCTCCTGGGAGTCTCTGCCCTGTGGCTGCTCACTCCCTCCACGGGCTGGGAGGCTTTGCTGGCTCATTTAACCTTGATATCCTTGGAAGTTTGGTGGGCAGGGTGTGTTTTAAGGCTACGGAGGTGAAAGGGTTTGGTGGCCCTCACAAAGAGCCCCAAATTTCTTATCCAATCTCAGGCAAGGCAGCTCCAGCCTGGCCCCCTCCTGTGCCCTGCTGGGGCTGTGGCAGCCAGGGGTGATGCAGACACAGCAGGAGGGCTGATTTTCTTTTTTTTCCCCCTTTTCCTTTTCTCTTTCCTTCTTTTCCCTTTTCCACTTCCCACTTCCTTTCCCTTTTTCCTTTTTGTCCTCCCTTTCCCTTTCTTTTTCCTTTTCCTTTCCTCTTCCCTTTTCCTGTTTCCTTTTCCTCTTCCCTTTTCCTTTCCCTTTTCCCTTTTCCTCTTCCCTTTTCCTGTTTCCTTTTCCCTTTTCCTTTTTCCTTCAAGTGGAGTGGAAAAATTCATTCACAACTCCTCCTTGCCAGAGCTGAGTGTTCACACGAACCCCTTGCTCGCTCCAGGTGCTGAAGGAGCCTGACAGTTTATGCCAAAATGCCTTTTTTTGACACTCTGCTGCCTGTCTTTATCCCCAGAGCTGATCCCTGGCCACCCAGAACCCCCAGAGCCCCTCAGGACAGGCAATGCCTCCTTCTCTGTCTGCATTTCCCCAAAATCACCGAACTCTTTGAGCTCACAGTAAAAACTTCCACACTCCACTGCCTCATTTGTTGGGACATAAAGTTTGGGCACCAAGGAGCTGTCAGGGTCCCCATGAGCCTCCCTGCCACAGCTCATCCTGCTGATGGACGGACAGACCCCAAAACCAGCCCCGGACAGGAGAGCAGCACCCCAAGTTGCACCCCAGAAATGCACCAGCCACACACACACGGGTTCACCAGGGTGCTTGAAACCAGTCAAGCAGTTTCTTTTTATTTCTTAAAAAAAAAAAAAAAAAAAAACGAAAGAAAAAACCAAAAAACAACCCCGAACCCAGCAAATAAAAAAAAAAATCCATCCCTTAAAGGTGAAGGTATAGACAGGGCATGGACACAGCTACATCTACCTTCTGCTGCCCCCCACCCCCCACAGTAATGGAGATTTATACACATTACAGAATACAGAGACACATGGACAAACAAATGGGCTGTGGGAGCCTGGCAGGAGCTGGGCACAGCAGGGCTGATGCCCACCCAGGATGTGCCCAGCCCAGCCTGTCCCCAAATCCCAGCTCCCGGGCCCCAAGCCACGGCAGTGCCCCCCTTGCCGCAACCCCTGGTCTCAGGGCTGCTCTGGGAGGCTGGGCTTTGGCTGATGGGGGGCTACCCCCCAGTTTGGGGTGCTTTTGGCCACCCTCCTCCTCCTCACGAGGTAGGCAGGGAGGTACAGGGAGGAGAGGCAGCCTGGCTCGGGGCACAGGTGGCTGCAGGACCCGGGGCACAAATCAGAGCAGGGACAAAGCCCTGCCAGCCCAGTGGCTCCTGGCATCGCCCCCACAGGAGCTCGGCCAGCCCACGGCCCCTTGGCAGACAGGAGAGTGGCAGAAGGGGTAAGGCTGCAGGTGTGGGCACCTCCTGAGGGTGATCCCACCGGGGCACTCCCTCTTGGAAGCTCTTTGGGAAGGAGGGAGCGATCCTGCCACGCGCTCGGCGAGCCGAATACAGTACTTGTGTCAGGAAAATGGAGCATTACCAGTTCCGAGGCCCAGGCTGGGACGGGAGAGGGAACAGCCCTCGATTAGAGCCGAGGCCACACAAATAGCACGGGCCTCTCTGAGGAGAGCCAGGGCACAGAGGTCTCCGAGACAGAGCTGAGATGAAAAGGCCATTCAGCAAAGGCAGAGCAAGGACACAGTGCCCGGCAAAAGGACACACAGCCCTTCCAGCCCGTGTCAAGAGCAGGGGAACAGGTCCAGCCCCTTCCCAGATACTGCGGGAGCTGGATTGGGCTGTGGAGCAGCTCTGGCTTAACTCACCCTGTCCCCACTCCTTTCTGAAGCAGAAGGGGTTGAGTGGAGCGAGGCAGAGCGAAGGCAGCGCTGTCTCAGCCCACCCTGCAGCTCTCCCGGGAGCACATCAACACCTCCCGATGTGCCAGCGAGGAGCTTTGTTATTGCATTGGGTTGCAAATGCGCTGCTTACTGCCAGCTCAGGTGAGTCAGCCTGAGCAGGGGCTGATGTGCCACCGGAGAAAACCGCAGGTGGGAGGGAGAGGAATCAGCCACACACCGGGGTGCATGAATTCCCACGGCTAAAAAACGAATTCTGGGGCTTCTGGATGTGAGGATGGTCAGGATTTCTCTATGAGGTCAAACTGCCCCATCGCCCTCCCAGGATGATCCTGGCCAGGGGCACCACTTCTGTATGCAGAGGGATCTCCAACTCCGCATTCCCAGGGTGGAAAATGTGGGACAGAGAAGGAAGTGAGCATTTGGGGGAGTGGAGAATGCTCCCTCAATTCAGCCAGCCTCAGATTAGAGGCAAAACTGTCATTATTTTCAGCAGCAAAACAATGTGGCTGCATTGCTCACACTTGCAATTAGACCAGAGAGGGCAACAGGGCTTGGTCAACAGCAAACCTGACCCTGCCTTGGCATGGGATTGGACTGGATGATCTCCAGAGGGCCCTTCCAGCCCCAAAAACTCTGTGAAACCCACAGACAGCCAGGTTTAAAGCTCTTCTGGAGAGAAATGTGGCCCTGAAGCTGCAAATAGCCAAGGACAGAAAGGAAGAAAGCAGCACTGGGGAACAACAGCTCATCCACGCTCATCCCCCTGCTGGGATAAGCAGCACTGAGGGCAAGGCAGGAATGTCAGCATGGAAAAACCCCAGGCTCTGCTTGCCCAGGAGTCCCCCCAAGCCAACCTGGCCCACAGGGTGAAATGCAAGGACCTGGAGGACAGGCAGGTGGGGTGACAAACAAGGTAGGCAGCCCCTGAGCACCAGCCACACCTCAGAACTGGAAGTGATGAGGAGCTGAACTCCCACGTTGTGGATTGCACTTGATAATATCAGCACCGAGGGAAGGACCCAGCTCCCAGCTGCTGCCCGCCAGCCCGGGAGCTCAGTGGGTCGTGGGAAGGGGTGGTCCCCTCTTAGTCCAACAGGCAGGGCAGTCTGTGTGGGGAGGAGAGCGAAGCATCCCTTTTCCAGGGCTTTTGGGGTCGTTCTGGTCCTCTGTGCCTTGCATAGAATTCCTCAGCTCCGGAAGCAAAACCCCTCTGATGTTTGGTTGCAGTACTGCAGGGGAGAGGCCTGAGAGCTGTCCTGGATCAGCACAGACAGGACCTTTTGGATGAGGGTGTATTTTTCCCTATTTTTTTCCACCAGGAGGATGTTGAAATTAACACTTGTCATCGTAGAGCAGGGAAGGACCAAGGGATGATCCCTTAACCAGAGACAGAGCTCCAGCAACCTGTTCCCAGCAATCATTCCTCGTTTTTGCCACATTCCCCGTGGCTCTGCCACACCCCTGGACTACGCAATGTGCCCTGCAACTCTTGGCCATGACCCTGAGCTTCAGGGAAAGGCAAATCCTTCTCATTTCCTTCGTTGGTACCATTCCACCTGGCTGCTGCTCGACTTCTAATTCACCACAGAGGTGGCAAAATGTCACTCAAGGTCCATGTCCCCAGCACAGAGAACCACGGGAGCCCAGTCCTTTGGGGAATGTGGGGAGGAGGGTGGCTGGGAGCACACAGGTGGGGAGGGGAGGCCGAGCTGCTTCCTCCAGCTGCTGCCAAGGGGCTCCAGCTGGGAGGCGTGGGATCTCAGTTATTATCTTTTCTTTTAAAGCCAGCCTTACAGAAAACTATAAATTAATCTGCTCATTAAATACTCAGGTGAGAGACCAGGGAGCCTCCGGCCGTGCAGGCCCAGGAGCGGCTACGGCTTCTTGCGCAGGTAATTGGAAGGGATCCAGCCCTCCCAGCACGGCCCCCCAGTCAGGACCTTGCAGAACCACCAGCCACTGCTGTTCTTCTCACGAACTTCAAACAAAGTCCCTTCTCTGAAGCTGTTGGTCTCCTCGTCACCTTCAAAATCCGCCACTGCCACGTAGAGAGCTTCCCTGGCGATGTCCGGGCTGGAGACGGGGGCTGAGGTCCTCTCCTTGGCCTCCCCTCTCTCCACGGGCTTGGAGATGACCTTTGGGTTCATGCTGCTTCTGGCTTTGGCTTCGTCCTGCACGGAGGCAGAGAGGAAGGGCTTGGCTTTGGGAGGGACCAGCATGGGCCTCCCTGGCACTGCAGAGGCCCTGACCTCGGGAGCTTCCCGTGCCGGGGCCCTGGGCTCGGCGGGGACCGAGGCAGGAGCTCCCATCTTCTTGGGGGGCGGTGGCCGGCGAGGTGGCACCACGGGGCGCTGCGGAGGGGCGTCCCTGCCACAGGGGGGGTTTGCTGGGCCCAGGGGACATTTGGGCAGCGCCTCTTTGGGGGCGTGGCTGTCCAGCTTGGGCAGGGCTTTGCTGTCCATGCCCGGCCGCTCCGGAAACCGCCCGCAAGCCTCCGAAGAGACCGCGGCATTGCTGAAGGAGCTTTCCCCGGCAGCGGGGTCCTGCTCCGAGGGTTTCTCCGGGCACTTGGCAGGTCTCAGCTTGCTCCGCAGGCTGCAAATGTCCAGTTTGTCATCGGCTGGGGGTGGGTCAGTCCGGGGGGACGCAGCGGGTTTGGGCCTGATCTGAGGTCTTGACTTCAAGAACGGGTTCTGGGTGATGGGCTCAGGTTTGTCCTCCACAGGCTCAGCTTTCGGCTTGGTTGGCTTGACAATGGGCCGGAGATTTGGCTTCTTCACCTCCTTGGCCGACACCTTGTGTCCACATTCCAGTCCCATTTCGTTTTTCAGCTGGAAGAGTTTGCCCTTCTCCGGCTTGAGCTCCGGCTTCTTGCTGTCCTTCGGGGCTGCCGACTGCTTGGGTGGGATCATGGGCAAAATCATGCCTGGGGGCTTGGGGGGAGGTCTCTGCCTGTCTAGTAACTCTCCCTCTGATTTAATGATGGACTCCTTCCTGGGTGGAAGGCTGGGCTTCTCCTCCGTGTCGCGGTCCGAGATCTCCTCGTAGCCCCCGGCGAAGGACAGGTCCCCGCTGTCGGGAGCCTCCTTCCCCTTCCAGTCCTTGCCCCACCTCCCAGTGCAGTCCATGCCGTTGGGAGGAGCCTCTGGCAGAGGTCGGCAGGGCCCCGTGGCCTCCTCGCTGGCGCTGCCATCGGCGTCACCAAGCCGCAGCTGGGCCATCTCGTTGGGAAGGGGAGCCAGGAAATTGGGCCTGGAGGCGTTGCTGGTTTTCTTGTACTTATCAATGAAGGTGGCAGGGGCCCAGCCTTCCTTCTCCTCGATCTGGATGTACCACCAGCCACTCAGGTTCTTCTCAATAACCTGCCAGGGGGAAAGGAGACCTCAGACAGCCCTTCTGCGCTAAAGGGTCTCTGAAACGATGGCAGGGTGACACACGGCCTTGGTGCTGCTCCAGCCACAAGCCATGGAATCCCAGGAGTGGCATCCTAGGGGGAGGGGAACCTGCTCCTGGCTGCCAGGGAAGGAAGAGGGCTGAGGAAGAGCTGCTGAGCTGTCTCCATCGCTCCCGGAGCGGGGTGCCGGGTGCTGGCGGTGGCCACAGCGTGGCACTGTTGGAGCGACCAACCAGCAGCGATCCCGTGTGGATCCCTCACTGCTCAGCCTCTCTGCAGCTCCAGGAATGGGGCTGGGGCCTGGGAGGGGCTGACTGGGGCAGCCCTGGAGGAAGAATCCTCTTAGAGAGGCATAAATCACATCTGCACACGGAGACAGCAAAATCCCATCTGCAGGACGGGTTCTGCCAGCAAAGAGGGCGTGCCAGGAATTTTGGAAGGGCTTTTAACTTTACACCTGGCCTAACGAAGAGGAGAAACTCCCATCTTTAACGCCATTTCTGGTGTGGGTTTATTTTCCACCTGCCCAAACAGAGCACTCACAGCTGGGGGACAGGAGGCCACCAAGAACAATGTGGGGCCAAAGTCTCTTGAGTTCCTACAGGTTTCTGTCCCACTCTCAGAGCCTGGAATGTTAACAGAGGCAAAACCACGGCTGATTTGCACCCAGAGCACCATGGGGAGCAGATCTCTGCCTGGAAGGGGAGCTCCTGCCTGAAACAGGTCCCAGGGCAACGGGAGTCAGGAGCACTGCCCTGAGGTGACGATGTGTGAAGGGAAGGTGACAGTCTCACCTCTACTTTCATTCCTGCCTGGAAGCTGATGCCGTCAGGGATGGTGGTCTGGAAGTCAGCGATGGTGTAGTATTCCTCCTCCACTTGAGGGGGGACAGGAGGTTTTGGCAGGTTCAAACCACGGGGCTGCGACAGGAAAACAGAAAACCCAGCAGTGTGTTTGAGCAGCAGGTGTGGCACCATATCCAGGCACAGGGACAAGATCCCAGTCAGTGAGCAGAGCTCCTTGCAGTGCTCCCCTCCCACCCCCCGTGCCACTGCTGCCCTCCTACACCAGCTGGCACTTACTATGGTGAGGTCTCGGCGAGGAGGTGGCCTCTGCCTCATCTTTGGTGACTCTGTGGAGGAAGAATTCCAGATGCTGTTGAGTTTCTGGCTTTCGAACACGAGTTCATGAAAGACAAGCGACAGACAAAACAGAAAGGCAAGGTCCAAGCCTGCCCCAGGGGAAAGGAACCCGAAGGAGGAACCCCTCAGCCCAGAACCCTGAGTGGCACAGGTCACCCAGGCCTCGAGGGTATCCCAGCTTTCAGGTTCTGCTGGGAAATGCAGCTGAGGTGACCACGTGAAATTACTTTTGCATTGCAGGACGGACCCAGAGGACCTGACCTGGCCTGCAGAGGGGTTAAAATCAAAGAATCACAGAATCATGGAATGGCCTGGGTTAGAAGGGACCTCAAAGCCCATCCAGTGCCACCCCCTGCCATGGGCAGGGACACCTTCCACTATCTCAGGTTGCTCCAAGCCCCGTCCAACCTGGCCTTGGACACTGCCAGGGATCCAGGGGCAGCCACAGCTTCTCTGGGCACCCTGTGCCAGGGCCTCCCCCCCCTCACAGGGAAGGATTCCTTCCCAGTATCCCATCTAAACCTGCCCTCTGTCAGTTCGAAGCCATTCCCCCTTGTCCTGTCACTCCAGTCCCTCTCCATCTTTCCGGCAGGCTCCCTTTAGGTGCCCCAGTTTCTGAGAGGAGAACATTTCCAGCTGGGCAGCCTGGGAGGGGATCCCCATCCCATCTGCTGACCCTCAGCAGGTCCCCTGTGCCCCTGCTGTGTGTGCCATGGCCCCCCAGACCTCGCTGCAGAACCCACAGGCCCTGCAAGTCTCTGCCAGCTCACAGCCTCTTATTTTGCTCAAAATCTGTGGGGAAGGCTGTGTTTGGAGCCCCCCTGAGGCTGTGTTTGGAGCCCACCTGAGGCTGTGTGGAGCCCACCTGATGCTGCCCAGCACTTACTGCGTCGGATGTCGGCGCTGGGCGGGGGGCGGCTCTCGAACCTGCCGTCCCTCTGGCCCCCCAGCCCGTCCTTGTCCCTGCTGGCCAGCACCTGCTGCCGGGAGATGCCATCCAGATCCAGGGCACTCGAGTGAGCCGAGGAGGCCGAGCCCAGCTTCTGTGGGAACACATCTCCATTCCCCTTCCTGAGGTAGGAGGCAGGGGCCCAGCCCTCCTGGCCCTGGTGCCTGTGGGGGCAAGGACAGCAGTGTCACTGCACAGCGTCCCTGGGACACGCCAGGGACGTGAGCCCAGAGCTCAGCACACACCTTGGCTGAAGGCACTGCCAGCTCTGGGCAGCAGGAGCTTGCCAGGTCCTCCACGGCACCAGGAGAGCTCCCTCATGACTAATGCTCCCACACGAGCTGGCCCCAGCCAGGGCCAAGGGCTGGGAATGCTGTGAAGCCCAGTTTTCACCTCAGCAATGGCACCAGTTCAGGAATGAAGAGCTCTGGCAGGGGAAGCAGAGGGAAAACCAGAGGGCTGCTGCTGGGATTGATGTACCTGGTGTTTGGAGAAAGCACAAGCCCTCTCCCTGCTGCCAGCCTGGATCCCTTCCTTGCTCTAAATCTGTTTCGGAGAGAAACCAGCCCCGTGACCTGAGTGAAAAACCACATCCACAGTGCCCCTGCCACGCCAGAGACTCTCCCCGCTGGCTGGGCTGCAGCCACCTCGTTCAGATGGCACCAACTACTGAGCTTGTAATTGCCTTTCGAGCTCCCGTGGCAGCTCTCCTCTGCTTCAAACGTCAGTGGATGTGTTTCTGGGGCTGTGCTGCTGCCAAGAGCACAGGTTCAGTGTAAGGTTAAGAAAACTGCAGCGTGTGCTCCCACCCTGAGCAAGCCCGGCCGTTTGCTCGACCACAGAGAAGAGAAAATGAGCTTCCAGCAGAAAACAACCCTGAGCTCGGGATGGGCTGGAGCCTTTGGCTCAGCACACCCTGCACACAGCAGAGCTGGCCAGACCTGGCCATTCCCTGCAGGAGCCTCCCAGCAGAGCCAGGGGATCCAGCCCGCCCTGGGACACTCAGCAGGACGTGACACCCCACCAAGGCTCTCACAATGCTCCCTTGGCACTGCTGGAGGACACAGCCACCTCTCAGCACAGGAAATCAGAGCATTTCAAAGATTTTCAACCAAAGCCGTGCTTGAACATCAAATTTGTCAGGATGGAGAGAAATGAGTTCTGGCACTCTGCCCTCCCCAGCTCACAGGCTTGCCTTGGGACTGGACATCCCACAGCCCCAGCTGCAGTGCCTGGGACAGTACCTGATTTTCCACCAGCCCTCCAGGTTCTTCTGGATCACCACCACCACGGCCCCTTTGTCCAGGTTCATTTCATCCTGGTCTCTTGCAGTGTAGGGGTAAATAACCGTGTACTTCTCCTCTGTTGGAAAGAAAGCAGTTTCACAGAGGAACTGTTTCAAGGAAACCTGGCCTCAGCCAAAAAATGGCTATGAAGTGCTTTATATAAATGATAATTCTTGTAATTTAGGTGCAAACACACAGAGATACACGGCCATTCAAAGGGAAATGACAGTGAAATGTATTTGGAAATGTAAACTTTGGCGAGCTACTCTGGCCCAAGAAGTTCTCTAGAACAGTTTCTCCTCTCCCTTAGGACTAAAGACCTTTTACAGAAGCTCTTCCATGCATCCATTTCAGCTCAAATTTCTTTCTCAGAGCTTTTAAAGAGGAACTGTCCCCTCTAAGGGCAGAGAAATCCCACAGGCATGAGGGGGCAACCCCATGCACACAAAGGTGCCTTCAAACTGCTCTAGAGCAGCAGATCTGCAGGACCTTCACCATTCAACCCCCAGGACATCGGTCAGAGCCATGTGGGGAGCCTGGAGAAGAGCCTGGTGTCCTGTCCACCAGAACAAAGGATGTTAAGCAGGGATATGGATGTTCTTCCCTTCAGGAGGAAGCAGAAACATCCGAAAAGCCGTGCAGACATGTCAGACAAAAGGGTCCATCCATCCTCCCCTCTCCCTCACCTTGTCCTGTCCTCTCTGGAAGAAACACAGGGAAATAATTGCCTGTGCTTAAGCAGTGCCACAATAGGGTGAAAGCCATTTGGGGAAAAATCTGCCTCCAAAATCCAGCCCTCTGCACATCCCTACATCCCCACCATGCAGGTTTCCTGGATTTGTCTTCTGGAAGGGCCTGATTTCCCACCCCTTCATGCAGAGCACTCCAAGCAGAGAACGTCCTGTCACATCCAGCAAGTCCAAGGTGGCTCTTTGCTCCTGACCCCGCCTTGAGGCACCAACCCCCGGGCTCACGGTTACTCCAGGAACTAAGGCAGCAGCTGCAAGAATTCTGCATGTGTGCGTTGGGGAAAAGCAGAACCTGCAGTTTCTGAGCCAGAAACAACACGTGAGAAGGAACAGCTGAGAGAGGACAGGGATGTGCACATGAGGGGCCTCGGGGAAGGCCGAGGAGCAGGGGTGGCACGCACTGAGGGCTGGCACATGCACAGCACACCAACATGCACACGAGGCTCCAAGCACGACACAGGGCAGCCACAAAAGTCTCTGTGTGGTCCACCTTGACCCCATCCACTGGTGTACAAGTCCCCAAGAGTCCGGCGGCGGCCAAGGTGCCTGGGCAGAGACCAGTATCTCCATGGCACTGGGAACAGCATGGTGGGGAAGCAGGAGAAGGACAAGAGAGGCGTAAGGAGGGGGCACACCAGGTCCAGGAGGAGACAGGGCTGACACAGAGAGTGGCACAGAGACTCTGCTCACCTGGAGCCCTCCCCAGCCTGAGCCCCCCTGCACCTCCAGCTGCCCAGACGAGGGCCTGAGCCAGCTCCTGCTCTGCTTTGAGCACACAGAGTCACTGGGAAGGGTGTGTTATCCAGGGGCATTTTGGATTTGCTCCAAGGACAGGCTGGAACCTTGCTGTTCCCAGACTGTGGGCTCTTTGTTCTGCACCTCTTGAGGTCACATGCATTGTCCAAGGACCTGGGCTTTGCTCCTCCTCCAGGGCAGGTAAAACAGCTCCCTGGGCCTCAAGGAGGCACTGGGGTGAGCATTCCTTGGAGGTGGCACCTTCAGCCCCTCTGTGGGGGATACACCACCAGTATCCAGCTGCCCCAGTCCTGCTGCAGCGCTGGAGCAGAGCACTGGGCAGGCAGGACCATTCCTGGGGTTTTGTCCCTTTTCCCAGGTTTTGTTCCTGGGTTTTTCCTCCCCCAGGCTCGTGCCCTGCCCCTGCTTCCAGCAGCTCTGTGCACTTCAGCACAGGAAGCTGGGGCAGATGCTTCCAGCAGCTTCTTACCTTCATCAGGCTGCATTGAGAGCTCATCCTGGACTCCATCCTGGGCCTCCAGGCAGGTCGCTGGCACCCAGCCTTGCTCCTCCAACGTGCTCACAAACCACCAGCCTGAGGAGAAAACAGCAGGAGGCTCAGCCAAGGGCTCGCACCAGCCAAAAACTCCCTCCCTCCCTCCAAATCACGAGCCTGGGGGGCTGTGACCCCTTTCTTGCATCTCCTTGGGAAGCTAGGGTGACCCCAAAGCAACAGAGCCAAGCACAGGAGAACTGCAGCTGAGTGACATCTGAAAATACAACTCCCTCCCCAGGAAAACCAGCGGAGGCTCTGAGAGCTGAATGGCTCCAGCCACTGCATTTGCTTTCAGTTTTTTCTGTCCCTTCGTGGTTCATTTTCCCTCAGAGTGGGTCAGCAAGCCTGGGCTAATTAGCAGAGATGAATACCCTGTGAGTGAGTCGATAGCCAAGCCCTGCTGCGCTCGCCTCCTTTACATTTGTGGAAACAGCAAAATTGAAAAGCTACGAGCAAACGCAGGATTTAAAACATCAGCTCTCCCAGTGGAAGCCCAGCCAGCTCCAGAGAGGCCACAAACAATTCTGGGCCCCACTGTGTGTCCAATCAAAACCAACCCGTGCTCCTCGTTATCAAAAGCAAAATTTGTCTCTGGCAGGGGAAATAAAGACTGAGTATTATCCCCAGAACCCCCCTGGTGAGTCATTTAGAAAGACAACTAGATTGTCGGGGAGGGAATAAGCTACCTGCATGGGAGGGAAAAGCAGGGCTGACCTTGGATAAATAAATGATTTTCCACAGCTTTTGAGCTGACTGTGCTAATCGTTTCATTTGCTTTTATTTCTCTCGTTCTCAAACAGAGCTGCTGGTGCAACTGATCCTCTGGGGACCAGCTCTCCAGAATGTTTAAATCTATTTTCCTGGTTTATCTTTAACTCCCCCCAGCAAGCAACTTCTGTAAACTTCAGGGAATAAATTCTCCACAAGCTCCAGAAGCTGGGCCCACGAAATGGCTCGGCCCCTTTGCAGAGGTTAAGAGGAAGTTTCAGTTTGGAAGCAAGCAAAGAGCTCGGCTGCTGCCCACAGGAATTGTGAATGCACACACGGGGCTTTCATGGGCACCACGAGAGCGTCCCCCTCTGTCACTAAAACCAGCCTGCCAAGCCCAGGGATGGCTTTTGTCCTCAGGACACATCAGCCAAGTTTTTCAGCACGAAGAAGCACAAAGTAGACACTGAAGAAGGTGGACGGTGCCTGGCGCTCAGCGCGGGGGGAAATCAGCCCTTAGAGACAGCCCTGAAGCCTTGTCCACACTCACAGACCAAAGCTGCTTCCTCCACATCCCACCTCAGCTCACCATCCCCGTGGGATGCCTGGGGGCTGTTTTGCTGAAGGAAAACACTGGAGTGCTCCTCCTGCCCCGGAGCCCTGTGCCAAGCCCAGCTCCCTGTACCTGATTCGTTCTTCTCAATGATCTCCACCACCTGGCCCACGCACAGGCTGATCTCCGAGCTCTCCTGCTTCTGGTAGTCGGCCACCACGACATACTGCTCCAGCACCAGGGGCTCAGCCGAGGCACAGTCAGCTCCTGCACAGGGGGGACAAGAACCGACCCGTGTGCCAGGTCAGCACCGTCCCCAGGGCACGGCCAGCGCCACCGAGCAGCTCCAGGACACCCCGGGGACCCCAGCGTGAGAGGGGTGAGCCAGACACTGGGGCGGAGTGAGGGGGAGACAGATCAAACCAGCAGCCAGGTGAGATGGGGACAGCCAGGTGAGACCTTCCGCTGCTGCCCACCAGAGCCATCCAAGCAACCTCACCACCACCAGCACAGGAGCTCACAGCAGCCTGGACCTGCCTGGGGTTTAGGGGACCCTCCTGTGCGCTTCAGCCACCCCAAGGCACGGACCAGCCCAAAACACACAGCCTGCAGCGGGTTCTGCTGGGCTGAAGAGCCCCAGCACCCCGGTGGGAGGTGTTTTAGGACAGGGCAGCATCCCCCATCCTCACGGCCCCGCTGTGTTTGGCCCCCTCGGTTTGTCCTGCTCCCTGCCCAGCTCCTCCTGCTGCACATCCTGTTTTCCTGGCAAAAAAGGGGGAAAAAATACCCCGAGGAGGAGCAGAGGGGGCAGGACACAGCGGGAACAAAGTGTTCCTGTGGCCAGAAGGAGGAGAGCCGGGAGCTGCGGGATCGCCGGGAGCTGCGGGATCGCTGCGGAACGGAGCTGGACCGGCGGCAGGTGGCACTGCGGGATAAGGCCGGGATAGCCGCGGGATAACCGGGACACCGGGAGAACTGCACAACACAGCGGGACAGCGGGAGAACTGCGGGAGAACCGTGACACCGGGAGAACTGCAGGATAACTGCGACACTGGGAGAACTGCACGACACAGCGGGACAGCGGGAGAACTGCGGGATAACCGTGACACCGGGAGAACTGCAGGATAACCGGGACACCGGGAGCACTGTGGGATAAAGCTGGGATACCAGGAGAACTGCGGGATAACCGCGACACCGGGAGCACTGTAGGATAAAGCTGGGATACCAGGAGAACTGCGGGGTAACTGGGATACTGGGAGCACTGCAGGACACCGGGAGAACTGCAGGATAGCACCGGCACACCGGGAGCACTGCCGGATAACCGGGACACCGGGAGCAGGGCAGGATACGGCGGGACGGCGCAGTGTGGCCGGGATACCGGGAGCACTACAGGATAATCGGGATACCAGGAGCACTACAGGATAATGGGGACAGCCGGGACCACTGCCAGCCCCTGCTGTCACTGGAGGGGAGTGAGGCCAGCCTGGTTTGTGCTTTGCAGCACCTTTTCCTTTAGAAGAGAGCTCTGGATATGGATCCCCCTGGCCTGGCACTGCAGCAGAACTCTCCACTTACATCTGTCACCACCCCACAAACACGAGTTTGTCCCCTACACGGAGCACAGCTCCCCTTCCCCCGCATGCCCAGGGAGCCCATGGAGCACCAGAGCTTGGCAGGACACTGCCAGTGCCCAGTGTCCAGCTGGGCATTCCCTCGGGTACCTCCCCCGAGGGCACTCGGGTACCCAGAGCACCACGGCACTTCCCCTTCTGCCTCCAAAAACCTCCAAGGAGCACCAAAAGCGTCAAAAAAACCTTGCCCAGGACTCCCCTCAACCCTGATGAGAGGAAAGGGAATGTCTACAACAATCTGATGAGTGTTAACGTCTTTGAAATGGGTTTTAATGTTTCTACTGACTTTGGGCAGCAGGTTTGTTGCAGAGCCCAGACAGCTTGGCTCCTGAAACAGCCACAGGTCTGCACAAGGCTGAACTGCTGAACTGTGGGGTAAAATGCCACTCCAGGGGGAATGTGGGGTAGGCGGTTCCTTCCTAGTACCTCAGCCAGTGGGGAAAGGAAGAGGGCACCATGCGGCCAGGAGTTTAGGATAAAAGGGAGGCTGCACCCTCTGAAACCTTGAGAGAGAAAACCCCGCAGGCGTGTGCCCCAGTGGACTCTCCCCCTTTATTCAAATAAAGTTGCAGGACTCCTCTGTCTCCTTTTTGGACATAAACCTCTGGC
>VZTF01004509.1:442833-476402 GCA_013397755.1 Cnemophilus loriae | reverse complement strand
CAGGGGTTACTTGAGGTCATTTGAGGCCTTGACTGGGGTTACTTGAGGTCATAGGGGTTACTTGAGGTCATTTGAGCATTTTTGGATTGGTCCAGGGGTTACTTGAGGTCATTTGAGGCTCTGGTTGGGGTTACTTGAGGTCATAGGGGTTACTTGAGGTCATTTGAGACTTTTTAAATTGATCCAGGGGTTACTTGAGGTCATTTGGGGTTACTGGAGGTCATTTGAGCATTTTTAAATTGATCCAGGGATTACTGGAGGTCATCTGGGGTTAGTGGAGGTCATTGGAGTCCTGGTAGTGGTTACTTGAGGTCACTGGAGTCTCTAATGCCCCAGAGATTTGGACTCCTCAGCTGGAAGGAAAGGATGGAGGCCTCCACAGATCATCTTCGAGCATTAAGGGGCTGATAGGAACTGTCGGGGTCTGCTTTATTCTCTGTATTTACTTGCCACGCCTGCCGCAGGGAGCAGGAAAGCCGGGAGGGGCTGTTTCAAATGCTCCAGGTTGTTAAAAAGGGCTGAGTTCATAATAACCAGGGTTTGTAAGGACAAAGTGAGAGATAAGAAGAGGAGGGATTGAGAGGAAAGATGGGCGCTGATGTCTTTACAAAGAATTTAACATCTTTGAAATGGGGTTAATGTCTCTACTGACTTGGGGCAAGTTTGTTGCAGAGCCCAGTTTGGCTCCTGAAACAGACCTGGGTTTGCACAAGGCTGAACTTCTGAACTTTGGGGTAAAATGCCACTCCGGGGGGGATGTGGGGTAGGTGGTGTGGGAAGGCTGCACCTTCCTGGTGCCTCAGCAGCGGGGAAAGGAAGAGGGCAACGTGGCTGGGAGGTTAAAAAGGAGGCTGCGCCCTCTGAAACCTCGAGGGAGAAAACCCTGTGGGTGTGTGCCCCGGTGGACTCTCTCCCTTTATTCCAATAAAGTTCCTCTGTCCCGTTTTTGGACATAAAGCTCTGGCGTTTGTGGGTTTTCCTGAGCTCTGGCTTCCAACCCAACACTGCCTTGCAGCTTCCCAACCTGGTGAGGAAGACACTGTTACATTATTCCGGTCTCCCCCGGTGTGGGAAGGTTTAATTAATAGTTGGAAAGTGCTTTGGAAATAGGAGACTGTTAATTACTACAGCACAAGTGATACGAAAGAATCCCACACCTGATTGCAGGTGTTAAGTCGAGTTTACAGGGCCTGGGCTTTACTGTGAGTCTCAAGTTTTGGCAGGGCAGAAATCACAGCTGGGCCAGGCACAGCAGAAATCCAGGACAATCCCCTGCCGGTCTCCAAGGGGTGGGAAACCCACAGAGAGAGAGGTGGTTCCTTGGGACAGCTGGGTGAGATGCAGCAAAGGAGTTCAGACTGTTACCAGGAGCGAGTTTCCACGGCAAGTGCACCTGCACCAGGTGCTCCCCCAGCACATCAGAGGTCTCAGCCTCTCTAAAGGTCTTCCCATTGGGAGAACCTGTTTCAGGCCAGAGGAGACCTGAGGTGCCACCCTCATCCCAAAAGGGCGATGAGTAGACATGGACAAGGTCTTCAGGATTCCCAGGATGTTCTGCTGCCTCCTGGAGAAGTTCTCCTGTGCACGAGGTCACAGCCTCTCCAAGCGGTTCTGAGAATGCCAGACCACAACCACGATTTAAACGAACCAGGTGTCTGCAGGCCAGGGTTGTTTAAAGGAAAAGGAAGGGAACTGTCTGTTTGTGCTATAAACAGCACTCTGCAGAGCTCCAGGTGAGCTGGCCAAGGGCACAGGATCCGTTCCTGCTCAGGAAACCTTCCTCCACACCAAAACGCAGAGGTGGGGCAGCAGACACAGTTAAAAACAGCCCACCAAAAGGAACGGTGGGTGCTGGGACTATCTGTTCTACCAGCTCAATTAAAGGTTTGTGCTTAGAGTGATCTGAGGATCTACCCAGCCCCTGAGAGAAGAATAACAGCTATAGGAAGGGATAAGTACTCCCCTTTCTGCCTCCCTGGCCGTAATTACACCCGTGCCTCTGAGGCTATTTGCAGTTTCAGCAGCCAATTCTGGATCCTCCAAGGTACCCATTAAACCAGCAAGAGAAGTGGTAAACTGAGCTTGGAGGAAGAAGTAGGCGTTAATTTCGGGAGCATCTTCACCTGGCATAATCATCCTCAACCACAAAAACACACCCTGGAACGATCAACAGCATCCTGGGCTCCTCAGAATAGACACGGTGTAAAGCTTCCCAGGGAGGTGGCAAACAGCACCAAAGCTCTGCAGCTGGGGAGGGGAGGAGGAATTTGTCCCACAGGAGAGGGGGTTTGCAGACAGCTCAGGCAGCAGCACAGACTATGCATCCTCAGCTGTGAGAATCACACAGAAGTGGTCTAGAAAAGGGGAGTCCCTCGAGTCAAGGGACCACTGAGGCCCTTGAGCTGGGCTTGCAGAACTGATGCTCACCCTGGATGCAGGAGAGACACTCAGCACATCCCAGAACCAACCCCAGGGCTGCTCAGAGCAGCCACCTCGCTCTCAGCCAGCCCAAAAATCCTTGCAGGTTTTGTTTGACCATTCCCCCAAGGGCTGAGATGTACAAACCCAGCAGGAAACCTCACAGATATGGGGTCGCTTGTGATGTTTGCAGCTTTTCCAGCTTCTGGCTTTGCAAGTGCCAAAAGCGAGGAGCTTCTGACAGAGCTTGGACACTGGTGCTGCCAGAGGGAAACAAAGAGCTCAGCACTGAATTAGGGGCACAGGGTTTGAAGCCTGTTGTGCACTTCAGCCATTGCCTAATGCCTCTCCCAAAAATGTCATGCTCTGGATAAAGTTCCTTCCTCCTCTGCCCCTCTGCTTCCAGACCTGAGGAGTTTGTGATGGTCAGTGCTGCGAGAGGGACCTTCCTCCTGCTCTCACGTGAAATGGGCACTGAAGGCTGTGCTGCATTCTTTGCAAACCCTCTCATCTCTCCAGAGATTCTTCCAGAATTTGGAAAGCAATCGCATGGAAATACCATTCACCAGTGGAGTTTCAGACAGCTCCCCTTTGGCTGCTGTGTTTTCACTGCCTCTCCTCAGACCAAACACTGGTTTGGGGTCTCTCTGCCCTTGCAGGGACATTCCACAACACAGCAAAAGGGACGTGGGCACACAGGAAAGCAGCAAAAACCAAACTGGCAGAGGGGCATTTAAGGTCTCTGCCAGCCTCCCTGGGCAGCTCCACCCAAATATAAACTCTGGAGGCAGTTTCAGGCTCGCTTGCACGAACCCGTGGCTCTCCATCTGTGCTTTCTGTGGAACTGTGAGAGGCAGAGAGAACAGAAACGCTCAGAACAGTCTCAGGGACTGATGGGATGCCTACTTTTAGACATACCCAAATCAGTGGCCAAGGCAGAGCCCCAAAATCTGGGGAATAATCCACCCCCTGCAAGCTGCAGGCTGTGCTGAGCCCACGCCTCAGGCTCAGGCAGGTGGGACTACAAATGCTGGCAAAAAAAGCTAAGCAAAGCAAGCAGATTTTATTTCCAGTGCTCACACACACCGGGCCCTCTTCGAAACTCCAAAAGTCATCTGAGTCTCGTGGTCACCACAGGAGCAGCACTTTAACCCACTTTAATCCCATTTCCAAACTGGGCTTGCTGCTGCCAGGAGCTCAGAGCTCTTTCCAACACTACTCAAGAGCAGTTCACCCGCTCTCTGGCCATGGGGAAATTGCTTTTTGGAAAATCCTTGTGATTTTTGTTTGTTAGCAGCTGCTGGATGACCTCTCCTCGGGGACATCCTGGATTGAAGGAGTATTTTTTGTGCCTTGCTGCACATTTGCTGCCTCAAAGCAGGCCTGGCTGGAGGACCCAAAGAACCATCAAGGATTTCCTCAAGGTATGGGAGGAGCTGGGGTGCCAGCAGCTGAACCAAACTCTGTTTCTGCTGCCAGGAGATGCAAGACAGCGAGAGGAGTCTCTGGACGTGTCTGGCACGAGGCATCAACCCTGTGTAACGTTACTGAGAGCAAACACCTTTCCCAGGGGCAGAACAGCACATCCTGCCCTGCCAGAGCAGGCTCTGCCTTGGATGTTATCCAAACTCTTCCTTCCCAGTGGAGAACTCCTGCTTCTCTAACAGGCAGCGTCCTTAAATTGAATTTTGCCCTCACTGAACTGAGTTTTACAGCAGAAATTTTCTTCCCCTTCTTATCAACCCTTCCCTTCTCGTGTCCCCAGCACTTCAGAACAGAGCCAGGCTGTGCTTGCAGATGGCTCATGAGAGCTTTAAAATGACCATCCCAGTGTCCTGCTTGGACAGAGAGCAGCCAGAGACTGAGCAGAAAATGCTGTCCAAAGGTTTTAACCACCCTGGTAAAACCCTGTGAGTCCCACAGGAGAGCACTCAGCCCATGAGAACAGATCAAAACCAGGAGCCACCACCACCATCAGAGCCTCACATCTGCATCCTACCACCAGTCTCAGTGAAGACGCTGGGACACCATCGGCTCCTGAAGGAGGGATGACCCGCAGCTCCAGTGGAAAAGGAAGTGGAATCAGGTCTTTGGGCGTCCCCTGTGCCTCCCCTCTCTCCTGCTAGAGGAACCCACTCACCTACAAGTGAGTTTGCTCGCACAGGTGATGGCAGTGCCAGTTCTCTGGCCAAAATCCTTTCCATCGCTGACTGCAGCAGAATCTCCACGCAGCCAAAGCTCAGACCTTCCTTCCCAAAGAGCCTCACACTGATTTCACACCTTCTGCAGCTCCAGCAGCTGAAAGACGCCTCCCTAACCCACGGATTAAAGGGAAGCTCAAATAACCCTAAACCACACCAACAAGGGGGACTTTCAGAGATGTCCCCCTCCCCTGAGGAGCATCCCAGACCCAGCCACCTTCCCCAGGCTCCCAGCTGGTGCCATGGTGAAGGAGAACGTCCTGCTGCACCGAGAGACCTTCAGCCCCACGCTGCCCCCCAGGCAGCTCAGACATTCCTCTGGACTGCTGAAATTGTGCATCCCCACCCCTGCAGACCTTCAGCAGGACCTGGGGCACGTCCCCTGCACGTGGAGCTGCACCGAGAGCCAAGCCCCAGCCCCTGTGCCACCGCCCCGTGTCCACCAGCCACCACAGAAAGCTCCAGGGGACGTGACAGCTTCTGGCAAGGGTGACAAGCTTCCTGCCCCCCCAGCTGAGCAGGTGTCCCCCCAGAGAAAGGCAAAGCAGAGCAAGGGCAGCAGCAGCTGTTAGTACCTCTCTGCAGGAAAGAGGCCGTTCTCTGGATAATCCCTGATGAGGAACAAAAGGATGGGAGACAAGGCATGAGGCAGGGAGGGGATGGAGGATGGACTGGGGGGGGTCCAGCAGCGGTTACAACACCCCAAAGAGTGGACGGGGAGGCCAGGGCAGTGCTGAGAGCTGTGGGCATCTGACCCAGCTTGGGAAGCACCACAGAGGCTCAGGGGACACGGGATGGGGGCTTGGAGGCTGCAGTGAAACCCCAGTGGATGGAGGGGGTCACTGTGCTGGGGAGCCCCCCGGGGGAGCAGAGCAGGGCTTGGGTTGCCGTGGGGCTGGGACCTCACCCCACAGCAGGAGAGCTCGGCTGTGGGTGAAAGGAGGAGTTGGTGTAAGCAGCAGGGAGGAAAGGAGTCCTTACCAGACCTCTTCTTGCCAATGGGCTCCCTGAAAAAGAGAAGGAAGAGTGTCAGCAGAGCGAGGGGACAACTGGGGTGTTGGTCGAGTGACAAACCCACCCAGGAAAGCAGAGCTGTGCTGGCTCTGGTGGGGCCCCTGACCTCCCTCACCCAGCTCATGTCTCCGTGGGCATCACCCACCCTGCAAACAGCTCCTGTTCCCCCTCCTTTCATTTAGAAATTTAATGTTTCATCCTAGAAATTTAATGTTTTGTCCTTCCCTTGGTGAGCTTGGGTTGCTGGCCTGGCCTTGCAACTCCCACCGAGCCACTTGGTACCACCTCAGGCACTCATCCATGCAAGTATCAATAAAATTAAATAAAATGCAGCCAAGATGGAGTGGAAACAAACGGGACATTGTTACAGAAACTGGAGACTGTTGAGTTCAAAGACCTGAACACCACGTCCCAGGTGCAGACACCAACAGAGGAATTGATGGGACAGAGCATCCCAAAGATTTCTAAACAGAGGCAGCGTTGCAGAGCTAAACCAGAGTTAATTAACAACCCCCATCAAAATTCCCCCAGTTCAGAGGTGTGACAGGGAAGGGAGGCAAAGCAGGGCCAGATGAGCAGGCTGGAGAGCAGCAGGTGGGAATGGCACCCTCGTGCTGATGGGAATAACTGGTGTTTTCCCCCTGCCTTCTGCTAAACCCATCACTGTAACTCATCCCCCCGCTTCCTTTCTCCGGCTGCTCCGTCTGAGCGAGGCGGCAAGGAAGGAGCTGCAATTTCATTTTGCTGCTGGGATGTTCCTGGCAGGGACACAAAGAGCTGCAGGTCTGAAGAGCAGCAGCCCTGGCCCAACCACCTCAGAGGGGACAGGAGCTCAGACAAGACAGGAAACAGCAATAAACCCCCGGCAGCATCTCCTCCTCCTCCTCGGGTCCCTGTGGAGCAGAGCAGGGCAGCAGCAGAGCTCTCACGGCTCCAGAAGAAGAGATAAATCTCATTTAACTCCAGCCCCCTGGTGGCCACAGCTCAGCCACAAGGCACAGCTGGGGCAGGGGGACACCAACCAGCCCCACAGAGATGGCAAAACCACCAGAAAATGCTTCTCCAGCTGCTTCCCAGAGCTCTGAAGGCAAAGGTTCCTGTGTGACTGGAGCCTCACTTAACGCTCTGAGCCAACACCACAGTCTCAGTGGGCTCAGCTCGGCATCCTTCAAGAACCTCATAATCCCCTGAAAGGAAACTCTGACCCATGGAGAACTCTTAGCACATTCAGTAATCCCCACGCCACGTTTTTTTAGGAAAAGAGAGTCAGGTTTCTCAAGCTTCTTCTCTAGGCAGCGTCCCCGTGGATGCAGGGATGGGAAGGAGTGGGATGGGGAGCACGGGGGTTCAGCAAAGTGAGCAGACTGGCAGGTAAATTAAAAACAAAGAGGCTGCTTTTCAACAACCTGTAAGAGAACTGTTAAACTACTCACTGCAGGATGCTGGGGACACTGAAATTCTTCATGGACTTACAGGGTCATAATTCAGGCAAGAAATGTTAATTAAAAGTCTTAATTATAAACCCAGGTCTAAAGAAGAGTGGTTACAAGCTGGCTTGAGTTTATAAACTCTTTCCCAAGGCACATTTGGTGGCTGCTGGGCCAGGCAGGTCCCTGAGCTGCAGGGAGGTTGTCACACAGAAAAGCCCACCTTGCAGTGGGACTCAGAGGAGAAAAGGGCCCTCAAAAGTGGCTTTGGGGACCTCAGCACTGTCCCTGCTGCCACAGCCAGCTCGTGGAATAGGTGAAGGACTGGAGCACCAACACAAGGAAAACAACTCCAGCTGCTGCAAACCCACACAGGAACCACATCAAATGAGAAGGATCTGAGGTCAGCATTCCAAGAAAACATCTCCCTCATTTGAAAAAAAAAACCCGTCTTGTAAAAAAAATCCTTCTGTAATACAGTAATGCCACCAAAACAGCTGTCAGGAGGGAGTTCACCTCCTAAGCGTTCATCAAGCTTGGAGATGTTTGCAAAATTTGTGCAGGCAAGGAATGGGGTACAACAGAGCCCTTGTTTGGCAGAAGTGACGTTTAGCAAATGCTCCAGCAGCACTGAAAGGAGCCCCTGTCCCCACACTCCAGGGCCACTGCAGAGTCAGCCAAGCTGAACCCTCAGGCTCAGAACCTGCCCTGGAAGCTCAGAAAACCCAGCGCTCTGTCCAGGGAGCTGGCACAAAGCAGATTTCTCCAGAAACGAGGTATTTCTGTCTGCTGTCACTGAGGAAAGCCAGTTCTCAGCAGAAGGGGAAGGAGGAGGCTGTTCTGGAGCTGGGATCCAGCCCGAGCTCCTGGTGAATGTGCACGCAGGCACCAGGAGAAATGCAAAACAAACAACTTGGTGTACAAGCTGGGATCTGTCTGGAGAGCAGGACACGACCCAAGAGCTACAAGGCAGCAAGAATCCTTATCCAAACCAGCACCCATCAACTCATGGCTCTCTGGTTCACCAGCAAAAGCTCCTGGAGTGGCTTCCTACAGCCACTCCATCCTAGAGCAGGCACAAAGTTCAAAGCAACAACTCTTCTAAGTGTCTTGTACATGTCGGGCTGCTCAGCACCCACAAAAACCCAGTGAAAGATGCTTTTAATTGAAGAGGTTTCTCACTGCCTGGGGTACATCCCATCCCCAGCCTCTGGGAACAGCACCACGACAGCCCCTTCCCCACCACATCCCACTTGTAGCCGTGGGCAATGAATAAATAACTGCTTGGTAATATTAATGACTTGTTAGTCATTAATACTAATAACTTATTAATGACTCTTAGGGCTTTGCTTCACTACAGAGTTAACCTGGGCTCCCACATGTCCCACAGCTGAAATTCAGCTGGAGGGCAGAGAGAGAGCAGCTGAAAGCCTTGACTCAGCAGTGGCTCCGTGCCCAGCCCTTCAGACTTCCCAGCCTTATTCCAGCACCTCTGTGCGGTTAAAAACGGCTCTGGACTGAAAAAGGGTGGCTGGGAGGGGAGGGGGGTGCACACTGCAGCCTCCCACCTCAGCAGCCCAGCATCCTGTGCTGGTCAGACCTGCTGAGAGACGTGGGGAGCAGGAATTTGATGATTTCTCTTCTTTGAAGCTACAGGGCTTCCGTCCAACACTGAGGAGAAAAAAAATCCCACATCCCCCAGATTGCTAACTTTCCAGAGATTTCTTTTTCCATAATCATTTCTCTTCTCCTTCTTCCCCCACCCCCTTCCCACTGCTCTCCACAGATTCTTCTGGATTCAGCCTCACTGTGACCCACCACTGGGCAGCCCCACGAGCTGGAAGCAGCAGAGTAATCCCAGCCCAGAGCTTGCTGGACACAGATCCACATCACAGAAGCCACCAGTTGTCACTGCCAGTAGAAACCCTGACACCTCCCTCTGCTCTCCTGTTTGATGTGGTCTCTCCAGGCAGGAGTCCACAGGAAAGTTGGGGATGAAGAAAGAGGGGATGGAGGAAGGGCTTCACCTCCCTCTTGCACCCGGCAGCTGCTGCAGACTCCTGTCCCAACTCCACTCCTGGCTGGGACATCCTTCCCAGCTGGAAGCAATGGTGGAAGGAGGAGGAACAAAGTCAGAATTTGACCCTTTTCCTCTGCACGGGACAGGGCTTGGAGAGCAGGTGGGAGGTTGGGAAGGGCTGAGGAACTCAGCTGAGAGCCAGCGGTGACCTGTTTGTGTCCAGCACGGGGCTGCTGAAGGGAGCTGCACTGCAGGAGCAGCAGGAGAGCCCTGGCTCAGCCCAGGGAGAGCTCCAGCTCTGGGGAAAACACCACCACAGCGGCCTGGAGAGAAACACATGGGCTGTCCAACCTCCTCTTTCCATTCCCAAACACTACCAGAACCAAGGACTGAATTCACCCTTTGCAGTTAAACCAGAGCTCCACGGACTGCAGTTAAACCAGAGTTCCACAGACTGCAGTTAAACCAGAGCTCCAAGGACTGCAGTTAAACCAGAGCTCCAAGGACTGCAGTTAAACCAGAGCTCCAAGGACTGCAGTTAAACCAGAGCTCCATGAACTGCAGTTAAACCAGAATTCTACAAACTGCAGTCAGCTGTGGCCCCTGGCAGGAGTTTGACATCCTGGGGTGATGGGAGTTGGGTGGACCCTCACCTGCACCCCAGACAGAGCAAGCACAGGGTGGGTCCAACAGCACCCACAGGCACGTCCCCTTCACTGCCACCAGCTGCCACCCTCGTGGGCAGGGGGTGACCAGAGGCGTCAGCCAGGGAAGCCAAGGGAAGGGACAGGGAGCAGGAAGCCTGGCTTGGCACCGCTCATGCTGACCACTCCTTTTTCCCCTCCCTCATTCCCACCTTTCAGCCACCCAGCATAAAAATCCATCTTTCCTTTTTTTTTCCTTTCCCCCGCTCCGCTCACGGCCTGGCTCCCTTTCAAATTCCCGGAGCAAAGTATTTATCTGCAGGATGAAGGATGACATCCGGCCAAACCCCAGACACGCCATCACGTCTGATCCAGCCCAGCCGTCTATCACGGCTCCCATCTCATTATTGCTGAGCTGGCAGCATTCCAGGCCTCGGGAATGGGCTCCCAGTCCCTCCAGAGGAGAGAGTCAAGGACTTTTATTAATTAGCATTTCGAATTGTAGCTAATAAATACCCCTCTGGCATTCGGAATGGGATGGGGGACGCGACGGGGATGTCCTTGAGATGCTGTAGGGTTTGGCTGCTGGAGAGGCAAAGGGACAAGAGGCACCCACTGAGTCCCTCTGTGTGCTGCAAGCTTGAATCTGCTCCCTGGAGAGGGGCAGGCAGGGAAGCAGCACGTTCTCCATGGAGAGGGGCAGGCAGGAGAGGAGCACATTCTCCATGGAGAGGGGCAGGCAGGGATGCAGCACGTTCTCCATGGAGAGGGGCAGGCAGGGATGCAGCACGTTCTCCATGGAGAGGAGCAGGCAGGAGAGGAGCACGTTCTCCATGGAGAGGGGCGGGCAGGGAAGCAGCACGACCACCACGGGATTCAGCATCACCCGCTCGCCCACCCAGCCCTGCAATGGCCAAAACTCACAACCACACAGAACTTTGCACCCAGGACCCTGTGGATTGTCCCACCACAAAAACATGTTTGGGATTGGGCTCCAGCCAGGCCCTTGTCTCTTGGACCCAAAGCAGGGAGGTGGCAGGGGACTGGCGCTGATGGCTGCAAGGACAGAGAGCTGGGAGCTCCAGCTGCAAACAGCAGCTCACAGGGCTGCCCCACTCAGCACCCAAAGGTCTCCCCCCACACCTGAATGCTCTGGCCACCCTGCCTCGTTTCTGGCTCAGCCTACAAGACAAAATAAAGGTGAGGCGAGCGGGTGTGAGACTGAAGCTGCCCTTCCATCCCCCATGGCTGAAGGTCCCTCAGCTGCAGTCCAAGACCTGACTCCTATTGCAGAGCAGCTCCTCCCCCTCACGCAGGGCTCAAAGATCCACGCACAGGCAGTGCCCCACATCCCAAAACAGCTCCACCCCCATGAAACCCTCCCCTCTGATGTCCTTGCAAGCTCATCTTGTCCTGGTGTGCCTTGCTTGCCCCTGAGCCGAGCTTTCCTTGAGGGGTGACCTTCCCTGAGGGGTGACCTTCCCCGAGGAGTGGCCCTGGGGCAGCAGGTTAAGTGGTGAGCGATAGCTGGGCAGGACAGATGAGAGCATCAGTGACAGCAAGCAATTAGTTAATGGGCTCTGGGGCTCTCAGACCAATCTCATCAGTGACCACGAGCTGCAGGAGGAATGATGACAAGCCAAGCCAACAGAAACAGGAGCCAAAGGAGAAAAGCAGGGATGGGGGAAGGGGGAATTAAGAGAGGGAATGAAAATAATCAAAAACCCAGGGAGAAGATGTAGTCCACACAAGCACGACACTGAGCTGGAGACCTGACAGGCTCAGAGGAGAAAAACAAAACCCCTTTATCTACCTCCACACCCTTCCAATAGAGAATGGCGTCAAATCAATTTATTGCCTTTCCCCTCACAATTATTCAGGCCTCCTCCACTGCTCAGGCTCTGCTGGAGCCGTGTCACATGCGGCAGGCAGAGGGAGAGCAGCAGAGCAGGGCACGGAGGCGGCTGCTCAGATTTATGCTGCTCGTGATTAGTAGGAGATGGGTGGCTCCTGGCCAGAGCAGCTCATAGTCACAAGACTCAGAACCACACAGAGTTGCGTAAGGCACGCAAGATTCCCTGCAAACCTTCCTGGGTTTGCGTGGAGAGGCTCTGGAGCGTTGTTATGGATGGGGCTCGTGGATATGGCGCAGGGAAAGTGCCTTTCCAACGAGGCAGAGGTTGTTGCACACGTGTGAAGTGAGGCTTTTCAGGCTGGTCATGATCCTGAGACTGGTCTTTGCAAGTAGAAAGAGGCTCAGGAGGAGACCAACACTTCATGGGGTCCCACAGAAGCGTTTCCACTTCCCTACTGGAGAAAGAGGTGGCCACACTGAGCTGCACAGCTTCTCCACAAAAGTCTCCAAATCCCAGATCTGTGACTCACAAGGGAATTGCTGATGAACACCAGAGCCATGGATATCAGCAAGTCCAAGGCAGTTCGTGTCTCATCACCATCCCAGTTTGTGTCTCATCACCATCCCAGTCTGTGTCTCACCACCCAACTTACTCTTTGGGGGGGGTCAAGTCATCAGGCCGTGTCTCGAAGAACTGGAGCACCTCCTCGCACTGGGAGATGTAGGGAGGCAGCTGGATCAGAGCCTGAGGAGCAAACAGAGACAGCGGTGATGGCAAGCATCAAAACTGTGCAAGGAGCCCAGTGAGGACAGGCCCTGGCAGTGTAGGAGATATAAAATTCCCTCTGCTTCTTTCCCTTCAAGGAAATCTGCTGCAAAAAAGCTTCAGCAGTGGGACCTGCAGGGTGAGAGTGCCTGGCTCGGAGGAGGGATGGAAAAAGGGAGCATTTAAAACCAGGGGGCAGAGCTGCAGCCCGACCTGGAGCAGATATTTAACCAGTTTTCTGTGTAATTCCCCCTCCCCTCCGTTTGCTGTCCCAGCAGTCTGGTGCCAGCAGTGTGGGCAAAGCAAACCTCCCCTCATTTCTCTGCTGGAGACGAAGCCACAGCTGCAGAGCCTCGGGGCTACCACAGAGATCAGATGCGGCTCCTTATTGCCCCAAGTGCTGGCCCCCAAAGCCCTTCCAGCCACTGAGCAGTCAGGCCCTCAGTGCCAGCACAGCAGACTGTCAGACCACTAATCACGGGCCAGATGTGAGGAGGATCATGTGAGACATAGCAGAGAGAAAACCACTCCCTCCACGGCTTTTGGGTCCAGGGAAGGGCTATTCAAATATCAGGTTTTGCATGGATGCCATTCCCATGTGGTACCACTCCCCAGCTCCGGCATCCCATGATCTAAGCGATGTCCCCCGTGCCAAAATCACTTGGATTTTGTGGCCTGGAGAAGGCTCTGTGCCCTCTGAGAGCAGGGGATGACCCCAGAGAACACCCTGAGCTGGAAGGAGGAGAGACGAGACCCACAGCTCGTTTCCCAGGACGTTTTGAAGGAAGCCCACCTAGAGCTGGCTCTGCTGAGTGAAGCTGGCCACCCTGGCATCCTGCTGACCACGGTCTGCAGCAGCTGTGGCCACTACATCAAAAACAGTGGCACAAACAGCCTGATGTCTGTCCCACCTCTGGCCCTGCCACCCCGAGCAGGGGCCTGGGCACGGCCATCAGGGCACAGCTTTGGCCCACGGTGTTGGAGCCACAGCAAAGTCGCCTTTCCCATCCTGCTGCCTGCTGAGGAGAAAGGACCAAAGACAGAATCCCTGTTGCATTAAAATCCATGCTGCAGGCAGTGAGAAAGGATTTTTCCCTAGCAGCAGTATTTTTAGTGGGCCACCCAGTCTCTCGGGGGTAGAGCACCACCACTCCTTCATCAATCCCCCTCCAACACCTTCCCAAAATCCCCTGGACAGGAGGAAGGCAGATCCCACACCATGAGAAAGACCAGCAGATGTGGAAGACAAAGAGAACAAACTGGAGAACTGGGAAGACATTTCAGGCCTCCTCTCCCCCTCCCTGCCATTCCTATGGCTGTTTGAAGTCTCATTTAGCAACTCACTGCTCTTACCAGTTGCTCTGATTCCTCTGCTGCTTTTCCTGCACCTTATCTTAAATTGCCCCGTTTTTCAGTACAACAGGAGCTGGGACAGAGCCCTTCAGCAGGAACCCTGCCTTGTGAAAGCAGTGGTTCCCTCCCTTGCTCCTTTTCCCTGCTTCCACCCCAAATCTCACCCATCCTCTTTGCAGGGCTCTCCCAGAGAACGAAGACGCCCAACTTCCCTCAGAGGAGATGGCAATAAAGCAAAAACTTTCTTACACAGCTTTCTACTGCTAACTCCTTGCTCATTCTACATCTCTGCAGCCTCTGGTCAGTCCCACACCCGCCTCAGCTCAGCTGCTTTCCGGGTAAGCAGCAGCAGCAGCTCAAGGCCAGGCAGGGAGAGCTCGGAATTCCTCGGTGATGCATTAAGGGAGGAGGAGAGCACAGCTCCCTAAGTGGGTCATATCACATCAGCCATTACGTTCCAGTTGTTAAGTCAAATGGGTTCATTATATTTTATGCCACTAATGGCATCGCTCTGAAAGAGGCAGCTGCAGCATTTTATCACTGAGGGACGTTTTCTTGCCCAAAATTGAATTTAAGGCCGCTTCTGTCGGTGGAGCTGACACAGCTCAGCGGCTCGGGAGACGGGGGGCCAAGCACCACCAGCTTCCCCCAGACAGCTCCGAGCACACCTTGTACCACCTCTCCATCACTCTGCCCTCATCTGCTGTCCTGGCCCGCAGTGATCCTCATCTGCAGCCCCTCTGCAGAGCTGTCAGGATGCATTTCCTGATCCAACTCCATCCCTGGAGTTGTTATTCCAGCCACGGCATCCCTGCCACGGGCCTGGCTGAGGCCCAAACCCCACAGCCTCTCCCACCACACAAAGGCACTGCCACACCTCCCTCACCTGAGGGGTGGGATGGATGTTTTACCATTTCCCCATCTCCTCCCGTGGGTTTTACAGTCTTTGCATATATTTCCAGCAACATTCAGACTGGATTTTGGAGGTACCAATATGACACACTTGATTTGATTTGTGTGAAAATAATTTGTTGTGGACTTCAGCATTTTGTTTCCCCTGCCAGAAAAAAATCTGCCCTAAAATCATAATTTCCCTTACACTTCAGCCCAGTTTTATATCCTTCAAGAGTATGGAGCAAATTGTCTCAGCCTTCTCTCTGTTCTGATAATTTTCTGTCATCTTACCCAGTGCAAATAAGCGGTTTTTGTAACCAGTAACTGGGGTTTGCATCCCAGTTTGGAACCACCCCACCATCCCACGGGCTCAGGTGCTGTCTGCTCCATAAAACAGGAGGTCTTTTCCCAATGGATGGGAAAGGAAAGGCTCCCTGAGGAGCTGAGTCCTTCAAGCCTAGTCCTGCGTGCAACCATTTCACTCCGAGCCTGTGGTGACGGCCACAGCCAGGTCCTTTCCAGCCCTTCCAGAGCTGGTTCTGCTCTGCAGCCGAAGGAAGGACGGGAGGAAGGCAAAGCTGGGCACCTCTGCCCCCTGCCAGGCCAGCCCTCCAAGCCCCCAGCATGAATCACCAGCAGTGAAAAGCGAATCCGTGAACGGGTTTTAATCCAAAAAAGGGACTGACTGTAGGGGCTAACCCACACTCGCCGTGCTCCCAGCGCTGGCACACCATGAGGTGCTGCTGTCAGTCCCCCAGGACCGAGCTGGATCGAGCTGGGATTGTCCCTGGTGGGTGCTGGAAGCCCCCCTTACCTTGCAGTACTCATCAATAGGGATCAGGCGCTTGACGGCGACGTCGCGGATGTGGCTCCGGCGGAAGAGGATCTTCCCTGAAACACGGGAGGAGGGGAGACAAGGGCAGGTCAGCACAACCCCCACACGCTCCTTGGAATCGCTCTGACTCCCTGCACACCCTCTTCTTGCCAAGAGCACCATACCCCAAAAAAAACCCCCATTTCCTCCCACAGATTAAATACCTCGTCAGAATCACAGCTAAAGCGGCACGGACGTTCCAGGAGAGAGAAGAGGAAACAGTTCCCAGCAAACTGCATCCCCCTGGTCTCTCACCAGTGTGGCAACGATGAGGAGCAGCCCCCATCAAAGCACGTGCCTGACACCTCACAGTTTGCTGGTGTGCAAGTCTGGGGTGGACAAGATCCCTGGCAAACGCCAGGGATATCCCTTGTCCCATTGTCCAGGGTATCCAGGTCTGGTGTGGGCAGCAGCCAAGCCAGAGGGTTTTTCCCTGTGCAGCTCCTGGTCCTGGAAGCCACGGTGTCGGGACTGCAGCTCTGAGTCAGACCTATAGAATTTTCCTTCCTGTCTAGGGTTTGTTTTTGCTCTCCATTAATGGGATCCTCTTGCCACTCCGTTTCCTCCCCTCTGGCTTGTGGCACAGGCCTCTTTCCTTTGAAGCCTAATGAGCCCTAAATGCTTCAAGCTGCTCTCTCAGAGAACGGCTTCTCCGGCATTTAACGAGACAAAAGCCATTAGCAGACAGTGAAACAGATACGTGATCAAAAGCCTCGGTACGTGGCAGGGTTTCAGACCACTTCCCAAAGCTCCAGGACCTGGCACTGCTCTGCAACACAATCACCTGGAAAACTGTGGGTTGGGGGGGGTGGGTGCTCATGAAGTTCCCTCAAGTTCCTCCTGACATCTCCACTACCACAGGAAAGTCTTTTTTGTGCCTGCTTGGCTTTCCAATCCCATCCCTGAACCCAAGGAGAGCAACATCTGTGGAACAACCCCTTCATTTATCAAAGGCGTCACCGTGGGGCAACCCAGAAGCCAAACTCCCCTCACACCATCCTTGCAAACCACATGAGAGCAGGGAAAAAGCACTTGGAGAGTCACACCGTGGCTCTGTCCCCTGCTGAGGGTCTTCACAGCAGCCCTGGAATTGCTGAAGCCGGAGGCTGGATGCTACCAAAAACAGGACGCAGCAAAATGGTCACATGATTATGACAATTTTAAATCCAGGGCTGAGTCATTTATCACAATTTTAAATCCAGGGCTGGGTGATTTATCCCAGTTTTAAATCCAGGGCTGGGTCACCCCCTGTGCTTCTCCCTGACTTGGCCAGGAGCTGGATCACGGGTGACTCGTGCAAGCTGCCAATGCATTTTTGAAGCAGAGATGAACTAAAGCCAAGCCAACTTCAGCTTGCAAAGAGCACGAGCAAGAACCTTCTGGAGGAGCCAGATCTCCTGCTAGGCTCAGTTAAGGCTTCGAAACAGGAGCGCACAGCGAATCCACTCAGTGCCGCTCCATCCCTGCCCTGCAGTGCAAGGGATGGGGTCAGGCCAGCTCATCCCAGGACTGCTCCTCATTTCTGGGCCGCTGGCAGCAGGGGCTGGGGCACTGATGGTGGGAAATGCTCTGCTCTGCAGTGCACCCCCTCTCAAAGCCTGCCGAGAAGAGCCAAACCTGGCAGCCTCTGTCATACAGTGAAAACGCAATCCCCCTCTGCCCAATCTGTCTTTTCGATTTTGAGGGTGAATAGCCAGGGAACAGGGAATTTGTCTGGAAACTCTGGGAACAGCACCCAGGCTGGAGCTCCATTCCTTGCCCTGAGCAATTATTTTCCATCTGACAAGAGCACGATCAAGTTTTCCCTTTCCATCAGCAAGCCCAGTGTGTTTGCTGCCGAGGATTCTGTTTGAATGATGATTGCTTAAAAGATGAATGGATCACACCAGTTCTGCTGGCAGTGGGTAAGGACTGGCTGTTTTGGCTCTAGGTCTGCCAAAATGAAATCACTGAGGGGTGGGTAGGTTACAAATGGCTGAAATAATAAGCTCTGGGTGTGGGAATATTGAAATGTTTAACAAACATATGCTAGTGAGTAATAACATAAAGAATACAGTTTGGGGGAATAAATTCATCACAAGTGATCTTAAATTAGCCCAGGCGTGGAGCATATGAACCAGCAGGAAATCCAGCTCCTCTCTCCATTTGCTCTAGATCTGGTATTTTTCAACAAGGAAGTTTATTTTCTAACAAAAAGCCGACTTTAATCAAAATGCCTAATTAACATAATTGCAGCCCCTTCAGTGCTGCCAAATCCAGCAATAGAAACCCTTGACTTGACAGGCAAGAGAGAGCAGGAAACCACTTCCCTCCTGGAAGGGAAAGATGGGCATCTCGCTGGGTCAGGGAGATGCAGCGTTTATTTCCCTGGGCACGTTTTCCTCGGACCACACCGAATTCTGGGAGCAGCAGAGCTGTCCAGTGGGGCTTCTCCCGTGGCCAAAGACAACAAAACACAAGGGAAACCCAGGAGGCTGAGGGGTGCAGAGAGCACATGAATAATGCTGCAGCCCCAGGGGATGGTTCCCACCACCTCATTCCCGGCACTCTCTCCTTGACACTTTTTTGGTTGCCTCCAGGAGCTTGTAAGGATCCTCAGCCTGGTTCTGGAAGTGTCCAAGGCCAGGCTGGACAGGGCTTGGAGCAGCCTGGGATAGTGGAAGGAGTCCCTGCCCATGGCAGGAGTGGGATGAGGTGACCTTTAAGGTCCCTCCCGACCCAAATCATCCCATGGCTCCATGGCTCTAAACTCATTTTTCCCCTTGGAACACCAAGGACAAGGCATGTGAAGGCTCTGCAGAGAATGGGGTTTTCCATCAGCTCCAGAGGTCAGTGCTGCTGCAGGCTCCACTCGCCCAGCTTCTCTCTCTTGTCACAGCTCCAGGACTCAGAAATAATTAGATTTTCTTATTTCCATAGATAATGTTGTGCATGAGCAATCGGAGCAGTGAGGCTCCATCCCTGCTGGCACCAGAAATCCCTTCCACCAGGAAGTGTGCTAAAATACACTGTCCTTTACACAAACAAACAAAGCTGTGAGAGGACGGAACATTTATCACCCGGGAATGTGTCGAACAAGTTGATTTTGGAAAAAAGACGAATGAGATAAGGCACTAACACACAATGGCTGTGCAAGCACCCACGCTCCAGGACGTGCTGCCTGCTTCTTCTGGACTTTAAAAGCCTGTTAATCCCTACAAAGGAGAAGAGAAGCTCTACTGAAGGTGTTCTGTCTGGCCACGAAAATTCCTCCGGTGCCAGAAGGGATCTGTTCTCCCAGGAGTGGAAGAACCAAACTCCTCTGTGGGTAATCAAGGCTGATTTGCTTTATCTGATTGACTCAGAGGGTGCTGGAGCAGCTCTGGAGGGGCCCTCGCTGCCTCAGGCCTTCATCGGGACTGAAGAGTGTCAGGAAATCTCAGGGGAAAAGGCTGATAAGGAATTTGGGTCTCCAGCAGTGTGAGGCAGAGCAGGCAGGCTGCAGGAGGGGTTCATGTCCCCAAACAAGCAGAAACAGGGAAACAGGGCTCTGCAAATCGTTCCCTCCTGTGGGAGTTCTCCAGGCAGAGTTGGAGTTATACTGGGAGCAAGGAGCTGGAAAAAAAAAAAAAGGCAGAGGGACCTCAAGCAGCAAAATTGTGGAGGCTCCTCTGGAGCCAAAGGCTGGATCTCCAGCAAGCTGAGAACCCCAAACACACCCCCCGGGCCATCCCAGCTGTGAACCAAGCCAGGTATTCCAGGAGTGGAAAAGCAGCTGTGCCTCCTGCTTTACCCTGAAGGACTCCCCCCACTCTGCCCCTGCCCCACGGCCTCGGAAAGAATTCACTTCTCTGCACCTTTCAAATCACATCCAGATTTTCCCTGGCACGGGTTCCAAACTCGCTCCAAAAAAAAGGCAGCCCCGAATGTACACATAATTAATCCCAGCCCCCAGAGCAGCCAGCTATGCCTGGGATGGAGGATCAGCCATGGGAGATGGCGTTTCCAGAGGTTCTGCACTCAGCATCTGCTCTGGGCAGGGGTTCAGGACAGCCTGGGACTGCCCTCCCAACCTGCTACAGCACAGATCCCAACTTATTAGAGCAGAAAATAACAATTAGGACCCTTGCCCCCGTCTCCAGCTCAGAGGAAGATGCAACAAGACTGAGGAAAGTCAGGTACCATTGCTGGAAAATGGAGGAGTTTTCCTCCAGCTCCTTCACGGAGGTTTTGTGGGGAGCTATGAGCACCCTCACAGCTGTTCTGGGAGAAAAACCCCAAGTTTGTGGGAGGCACTGATGCCTACACCCAGCAGGTTGGTGGGCTGGGAAGGGAGCACAAAGGAGGCCTAATTCTGCTTTTAAAAATGACCTCCCCGAACCTCCTTTCTCCCTTCTTGGGACTTCACTCCTGCCTGCAGCTAAATCTTCCTAAAAAGCAATTTTACAGCCAAAGTGAGCTCAGCCTCAGGCAACCCCTCCTTGCCAAGGCTCACGTTTCCAGCGAGGCAGGAAAGCTGGCCAGGATCTGCTCCAGGCCACTGGGGCTGCACGGAGCTTGGAAGGCTCCACGCTCCTTATAAAAGCTGTTTCCTGAAGGATCTGGCACAGCCCTGCCCCGGCAGGCCCAGCTGAGCTCATTTGTTTTCTCAGCTCCTTCTTTCCTGGGGTCTCCACGCCGCCAGGTCCTGTTCAGCGAGGGTGGAACCCCGGTGTGGATGTCCCAGCTGGGCACTGGCGGGGCTCTGCTCCTCTCCAGCTGCTCCAGAGCCGTTCCAGGGGCACAGCTGGTGCCACCACGGGCTGGGTGCTGCCACAGCTGCTCCAGGAGCCACCCCAGCACCGCAAAATGCTCTGCCAGGGGCTCGAGGCCAGCTGAAAGAGCACTTCAAATTCCCCTCTGTGGCAGCAGAGCTTTCCAGGCACAGAGCAGGAGCACTGCCAGGAAAATCCAAACCCCACCACGCCGTGCTACGGGATGGACGTGGTGCCAACACCCAGAAAGGGACAAGCCCTGGCCCCAGAGCTCAAGTGTGACTGCTCTACTCTGCTCTGGAGGGCCCAGCTCTGTGACTCCACAGGAGCTGAGAGGGCTGAAGGACCTGCACTTACAAAAGCCCCTCCTGACAGCATCCAAGACCGGCTTCAAGAGGCCAAAGTCTCCAGAAATTTCCCATAAGAAGTCAAACCCTCAAAGCCAGCACTCACAAAACGAGGCAATGCAAAGTAAACAGAGTTCCTGTGGGCTGGGTGTTGCAGTGTGGGGTAATCCTGGGACTCTTTCCCACTCCAGGAAACCAGCCTGACAGACAAACCCAGTGGCACCTTCTCAGGTCGTGGTGGTGGCCCTGAGCCTGGGACACTCTGGGGTTTGCTAAGAAAGCCAGAGTTGCAGGAGGCATTTTTGAGAACTGCAGTGGCCACAGCGCCTGACGCTGCTCTGCAAGGGCTTCCCAGAAAGCAGAGGACGTGCAGGAAACCACTGCAGCCAAATCTCCCCTGGTAATGAAATTCAGATGCTCGAAATGGGGTTGGGAACAAACTCCAGTATTCCCAGAAGCTGAACGGAATCGAAACCCCAGCAAGTCTAGGGAGAGGGAACCACGTTTCTGCAGGAAAAAAGTCCCGGGCTGCTTGACTGAGCTCACCCGGATGGCACCCCTGGGCTGAGAGAGACAAAGCCGGGGTTCAGCTCTAACAGAACTCGTGGTCATCCCAAACTGGGAAGGCAAAGAACTGCTCCAGAAAGGAGTCAGGCTCCAGTATAGCTAGCAAATATTGAAAGAGCCTTCCCTTACCCCCAGGTGAAATCCTCTTTCAGAAGCAGAGCTTGCCCAGCCTCTCACTGGGGAGGTCCTGGCTCACTGAACTGCTCCAGGGAACGCCACCAGCTCCTGGCTGCTCCAGGAGGCACCAGGGCAAAGGCACCACGGTTCCCGCTCCAAAAACACAACTTCCCCGAAGCACAGGACTCCTGAAGCTGTCCCAGGCTTCATTTGCCAGTAATTTCCACCCCCTTTTTCCTGCAGTGGAAATCCCAGTGACATGTTTCTGAGCAAAGGGAAACTATTTCAACACCAAGGAGAAACAAATATTGGGGAGTGTGAGCAGCAGAGCTCTGACCAGGCTTCCCTTCCAAAAATAGCAGCGTTTTGGTGGGAATTTTCTGCAAGTGCAGCACAGCCAAAGCATAAATCCAGTTTTTCCAAGTGATGCCCTTTGCCAATTTGGCTTCCATCTCTCCCTGCTGGCAAGGAGCGCTTGTACAGCAAGGGCTTTGCTGCTGTAACATCAGGTGAGCTTTGCTTTTGCTGATGTTACAATGCCAGGACAAGCCAGAATCAGAAACCCAGACCAGAATCTCTTGCTCAGAAAGGGGTGGAAACGATTTTTTTTTTTCCACACCACTCAGAGAAAAGCAAAGCCCACAAAGGCCTTTATGTTTCTAGAAGGGCCAGGAGGCAGAGCACAGCACAAAGGGCTGCACTAAACAGACCTGACAGCCACTGGAAGTGATTATGGTGCCGTGACATTCCTAAATATCCTCATTAGCCACTCGGGGCCGGGGGTAAAGACAACTCTGTGGTCCAGGAGACTCCCCTCAGGCTGCTCATTTTCCCAAGGCATATTAGGGCTCATTTTTCCCCCCACAGCAGCAGCCACCAGCAATCCTCCACACCACAAAGTGCCACGGATTATCACGTCTGTTCCTTGGGCATAAAACCGCTCGTGTTGGACATGTCACGCCACAGAAATCCTGTCTTTGAGCAGTCACTCCCAAACACCACGGGAGGAAGCCGAGGCTGTCAATCAGCCTGAATTCCATTGTTCTTTCCTTCTCTCTGGATGTCCCCCGGAGCTGCAAGGGACAGGAAAAGCAGTTTTGGGAAACCTCACACCACCCTCAGCCCTGTGCTGTGCCTGTGCGGTTCTCGGTCTTCCACTAAAGAATTCTGGAGGGACAGAGAAATCCTGAGGGGTTTAACACTCACTGGGCACACTGCTAACAAATACAGAGGTTTTAAAGGACACGCTGCAGGCCAAGAACTCAGATGGTTCAGCAGATAAGAGCTAAAATATGTGTATGCTCCCACACAGACTGGGAAAAAGCTCCTGCCGTGCCAAAACCAGCACGGATTTCACTGGAGCCCACCCTCCTACCTGGCAGAAAGGGGATGATCCTTTGCTTGGGGTCCTTCTGGCCTCCTTCCATCGGGAACTTGTCCAGCATCTGCATCTAGAAAAGGAAATGCGAGAGAGGTGAGGAAAGTCAGGGATTAACTGGCAGGACACGAGGCCACCCTGCCCAGGAGGGGACGAAGCAGGAGAGGAGACAGAACATGCCCAGGGATATCCAACCACTCCCTCCTTTGGGAGGACGAGGAGAGAGATGCAAACTCTCCCTTGGTTTCCCTGGGGGATGGATCTGAAATGTCTCCCAGGATTTCTGCAGCTCACAGGTCCCCAGGGTATTTGAAATGGGTCTGACTGACTCCTGTCGGAGCTCTCTGCCTAAATAATTCAGCGTTTATGGAAGCACTGGAGACAACCTGCCCAGGAAGTGTCCTGAGCACCTAGAAAGTCTGATCAGCCCTCTGCAGCCCTGCACATGCAGCAGTTACATGTTTTTTCCTTGGATCTCAAACACTGGGATAAAATTATTGAGGTTTGGTGCAGAGGGGACAGGAGGAAGGAGGTATTTTTCCCTGCATTTTGAGAAGAAATTAAAAACTCCCCCAAGACTCCCAAAGACAACAGGAAAACCAAAAGGAGCTCTCAGAGTGAAAACAAGAGAACTCAGAACCAGGGTGGCACTGGGCACAACTGGGCTGTGTTCACAGCTGCTTCTCAAAACACTTGGGAGGAGTTTGTAAGGAAGAAAATGTCCCCAGACTGGCACCAGCCAGGGACTGTGGTGACACTGGAGCAGCCCCAGGGAGGACTCGGCTGCCCCAGGCACTCCCTGGGCATGCCAAGATCTCTTCCCTCAATCCATGAAAATCCAGGCTGCCACCACATCCCTGTCACTCTGTGAAGCACTCCCGGTGGAGAGGTGCCCCTGGCTCTGCTCCTGCTGCAGGGAAGAGCTCGGCAAAGCTTGTGACTGGAGAAGGGTGAGGAAAACGAGTCACAAACGCTGCACATCTGATTGTGGTTAAACAACGCAATCCTGGAGGCACTGGAAGCAATCCTGGAGGCACTGGAAGCAATCCTGGAGGCACTGGAAGCCTTCCCTGCCTCTGCTGGAGCCCCAGCTGAGGACGCCTCGCTCCCGGAGCGCCGTGAGCCTCCAAGGCACGAACGGTGCAGGCTGTGCTCTGCCACCAGCACGTGCCTGGGCTGTGCCTCTGGCCAGATCCCTTCCCAGCCATGTGATCCCACCCAATCCATCCAGAACTCCAGCCCAGACCATCTCCATTTCCTTCTGCTGGACTGCAAAGCAGCTGCTCAGCGTGGGGACCCTTCTCTTTGCTCCAGCCCATCCCAGTGCCACCAGTACCACCCCAGTCAGACCAGACCTGCCTGCGCTGGCACCATTCAGCCTGGCAGTCACAAACTGCTCTTTTTTCCTGCTGGAAGGGGGAAAAGAGGTTGCAGAGTGCCTGGAGCACCCTCTGGCATTCCCAGGAAGAGGAGAAGGTGGGGAAGGAGGAGGCAGGGGGATTGATCCCACGGATCCCCCCAGCCTGGCTGCCACATCACACAGCTCTGGAGCAGGCAGCAGCAAACACCAGCTCAGCAGCTTTCCTGGGCATGAGCCTGTGGGAAGAACAGCTCAAAACCTCACTCCAAGGAAAACAAGCCCAGCGCTGGCTGTAACCACGGGAGGCAGTTTGGGATAGCGGATCCAGGAGCACAGATCCACAGAAACGCAGCCTGGGGCCGAGGGTTCCTCCAGAGCACTAAACACTAAACAGCACCAAACAGAGAGTGGAAAAGATGAGCTCCAGACCCAAGGGATGCCACCAGAGACAAGGAGAAGCCAGCTGGCTGGGCTCCAGGTTTTGACGTTCCCTCCCTGTGCCCTTTATGCCCCCCCCGCTCCTGCTGATTTTGCAGGATGGGGATACAGAAAAAGGTTGTCACACTGCTCTTGCCAAGGAAAGCAGCCCCAGCTCTGGAAAAGGGATGGGAAAAAAGGTGCAGCAACCCCAGGAACCCTCGTGGAAGGACACAGGGACAGGCACCAGAAGATGGTCTGCAGATTCCAGTGCCAAGTTTTCTTGGGAGAGCACCCTTCTGCCCAGCCATGCAGGGACGAGAGCTGTGGGAGGGAGGAGGTTGGCGTGGGGAGACTCCCACAAACCCTCTTTGCAGCAGAGGTTTCCATCCAAGCTCCAAACAGGACAGCTCACACCACATTCCCAGAAGGGGCCATCCAGGATCCCGGGGAGATGGGCAGACAGGGGAAGGAGAGATGCAGACAGACACAAAACATGGGAGAGCACAGAGAGGCCAAGTCTCGCTCTCAGCAATGCACTCGGCCAGCTCAGGGAGAAAAATGAAGGGAAAAAAAACCCCAGCAACAATTAATCTATTGTTTCTTCCCTTCCAAGATTATTTTTAAGTATTTGTGACAGAAAGGGAAAAAGAAGAAGGTTGGAGTGGATGCAGTTTGAAGAATTTTGGTGTTTTTTATGACGTGGGAAGCTGTTGCATCCCACTTTCCACTGACCCCTGTGCAGCAGGGAGAGGGATCGCAGCTTCCCAGACCCTGGAGCCAGGACTGGGACATGGAAACCCAAGTGGGGTATCCAGTCCAGGCTTCCCACACCAGCACAGAGCACATTTATCCACATTTATCTCCAGCACCAACTTATCTTATCAGTTAGCTGTTTTCCTTACCCAGGAATGTCTGGGCAGTGAGTCTGGAGCGAGGCAGACTGTGAGAACCCCCTGTCCCCATCCCGAGCTGGCCATTCATGGGAGAATACAGGAAAAATAAACCAGGATAACACCCCCAGGGATGGGCAGCCTTTGAAAAGCAGCTTTGTACCACCAGAGAGCTGCTTCATCAACAGGAAACTCGCAAGATAATATCCTAATTGGACCAATTAAGAGTGCTGAGGGCTGCAGGGGATCCTAGGGAGAGGGGAATGTCCGTGCTCAGCAGGATTCCCGGGAAGCAGAGGGCTTTGCCCGAACAAGAGCTGATGGTGCAGTGCCAGGGGGTTTTACACCGTGCAGACAGGGTGACCCCAGAGATTTGGCTGCTGCACGAGAGGGCCCCAGGTGTCCCAGCCTGCAAGCAGGACATGTCACTTCCCAGCTGGAAAAAGCCTGGAGAAATCACTGCCAAAAAACCACAGCCTCAAACCAGAGCCAGCAGGTAATGAGGTGTGCCAGGCTTTGCTTCTCCTCTGACTTCCACAATGCAGTGGAAGAGTTTTTCCTTATCAAGAGGATTTTTTGAAAGAGGCAAGAGGAATGGGACTGATGTCAGGAAGTTCCACCTGGCGAGGAGGCAGAACTTCTTCCCTGGGCAGTGCCCAGCCCTGAGCAGAGACCAGAGAGGCTGTGGGGTCTCCTCCCTGGGGATATTCCAGAGCCCTCTGGACACACTGCTGTGCCCTGTGCTCTGGGCTGGCCCTGCTGGAGCAGGGAGGTGGCACCAGTGCCCCACTGAGGTCCCTTCCAGCCTGACCCATCCTGGGATTTCGGGATTTGCTCTGTCTGCTTGCCAGAGGTTCAGCCTAAAACCACATCGCTCCTTTGTGGTCCAGCAAGAGAGAGCTGCCCTAATCCATGCCTCCAGCAGACAGGCCTGTTATCCAGGCAGAGCAGCCAGCTTCTGACACCACTCAAAGGGAAAAGGGGAAAAAAAAGGAGTTCAACAAAAGGCTTCCCAGTCTGGCCGAGTGCTGTGGCGGAACCACAAGAGACTCTTTGTGAGAACAGCAGCAGGGAAGGCACGAACAGCATGAGCAGCAGCCTGCCATGGAGGAGAGACGGGCCTGAGCCAAGCCTGCTCTCATCCCACCCTCCCCAGCCCCATCCCTGGTGAGCAGGGAATGCCACAGGCACACCCCGTGTGTCCCTGCGGGGTGACCTCCAGAGGGGACATTCCCATGCTCTGCTCCCCCTGACCCCCCGTGCCCAGCTGGCCATGGGCCGGGGAGCAGAGTCCTGCTCCAAACTGGAGCCACCAGCGTCCCACTGACCCCCAGGTGAGCTGGGAAAGGGACACAGGTCCTGCCATCCCTGCCAGGGCGGGAGCACCCGGCCCCAAAGGGACGGGATGGGGGACACAGCTCCACGCTGAGGACCGGGGACTTCTCCAAGTGTTCCTGCAGATCAAAGCACTGGAATCAGCTGCTTTGGGAAACCTCTGCCAAGCGATGGTCTGGGACAGAGACCTCTGGCAGCAGCTCACAGGCTACTGATGTTTAGTCTCTTTGAGATCCTACAAGAGGCACCTTCCCCGCATCCTCAAGGGCTGTCTGAACAAGCCGGGGGTGAAAAAAACCCACAGCAGCCCAGAAGACAGCAGGATTAACAAGGAGCAAGCTCAGATCCCGAATGTGGGATGTCAGTGCTGGGGAAGGGCTCCAGTGGAGTGGCACCACATAATTCCCATTCCACGGCCAGGGCGTGCTGGGTGTTGCCAGCACCAGGAGCTGACACAGCCGAGCAGTGTGAGGAGTTCCAGTGCATTTCACACATCACCAGGAGAGGCAATCCCGGCCTCCCCAGCACCAGGAAATGGCATCACAGAGGCTGGATTGTGAAAACCTCATGGAAAACTTGAAGCATCGCTCAGCAATCGAGAAAGAAAGAATTAACTGAGGTCAGAGGGGGGAAAAAAAAAAGAAAAAGGGCCACACAAATCGTCAGCAGCTGCCTCTGCAGGAGGAATTTCCTATGAATTCACAGGAAGCATCAGGCACACACTGGGGTCTGTGAATAGCTCCTGGCACGGGGAGCAGTGGGGTGGGCAGGACACACCCTCCACCCATGGGGACCCCAGGACTGAGCCACCAGCAGCTCTGTGTCACCCCAGAAACCACGTGGAACAAACCCAGGGAGCTGCGTGGGCTCTGCCTGCACCTGCGGGCTCTGAGGATGTGGCAGCTTCACATCTCCAGGTTTGGGCCGAGTACAACTGAGTCCAAAACCAACTGGGCAAAAACCTTCCACTGCCCAGGGCAGGAGATCTTTCCTGCCTGAGCACTCAGGGTTCCACACAATCACAGAGTGGTTTGGGTTGGAAGGGACCTTAAAGATCATCTTATTTCACCCTCCTGCCATGGCAGGGACAACTTCCACTGTCCCAGGGTGCTCCAGCCTGGCCTTGGGCACTTCCAGGGATCCAGGGGCAGCCACAGCTTCTCTGGGCACCCTGTGCCAGGGCCTCCCCACCCTCACAGGGAGAAATTTCTTCCATGAACACCCCAAAGCACCAACCTTGCATCCCCACCCCAGCTGCTGACCCAGCTGTGGGAGTGACTGCTGCTGCCAGACGTGCTCGGGGACACAGCAGCAACACCCGGGGGTGCTGCTGGTCTGAGCCGCTTCCTCTTCCCCCTCCCGGCCATGGGAACATCCCTGCAGCGCAGCTGGGGCTGTGTCACACAGGATGTACCCCTGGGAACGGCCTTGGGAAGAGCTGGTGCCAAAATCCACAGCACCACCACCAGAGCCATCGCCGGAGATGTCGCGGCCGTCAGGAAAGCTGCGCAGATGAGTCGTGTTCACCCACACCCCCCTCTCCAGCATCCCAAAACATCCCAAAACAGCATCTTCCCAAACGCTAGGAAGCCTGGGAATGCCTAAGATTCTCGTTTCTGCTGTGGAAATGGAAACACTGTGGAGAAAGACCAACAAATCTGCCCTATTTCGTGTGGGGCTGGGGCGAGGGCAGGGCTGTGCTCACATCTCCAGCCAGATCGAGCTTCACACCCCTCACAGTGCTTCACACCCAGAGCCAACCCCGCTGAAGCTTCCAGGGTCACAGAGAGACTCCAAAACCTCAGCAGGACCCGTGCCCAGCTCCTCCCCCAGGCAGCTCCTGACCTGATTTCTCCTCCACCCTCCCTTCCCCAAACCCTCCCCTACTCAGGACGAGGGGCACCAGACCCGTGTGCATTCCTTCCCTGGAATTAATACCCGGTTTGAAACCTGTGGCAGGCCCGAACATGATGAGACAGGGGAGGAGGCAGCGTCTGAGCTGAGCAAAAGCTCAGGTCAGCAACAGCAGCCTCATGACCCTCTTCTTGCGTCACACTTCTTGCTAACCATCCATTTTCCCTGCTGTTCCTTCCCCAAACACAGCCCCCATGCTCCAAGTCAGCAGAAAAGCCAATATTGAGAGATTCTGGTCTCCACAGGAGGGAGGATTTCATCGTCTGGGCTCACGGTGGTGTCACCAAGAGCAGCTCCAGGGCAATGCACGGTGGAAAAGGAGGCACTGCAGGCCCTGAGGGCGTTAAACTGCCACAGCCAGGGGTTTGTAGGGAACACACCTCAGCCCCTGGCATGGCCATGGTCCCTTCTGCCCCCTCCCAGCTCACAGCAAAACTCTGGCAGAGACGGGAGCTGCTGGAACCCCCAGGCACCAGCCCAGCTCCAGCATCCCCGCCACACCTCCCTCTTGGAGCCTCCCATCCCTTAACTCCCAGAAGGGCTGGGACTGAAGGATGCCGAGCTCAGAGGTGCCCAAGAACCCTGGCTGGGCAGGAAGCCTGGGCAGACGGGGAAGCGCTGGCACTGCCACCACGCCCAGGGCAGCAGGAGAGGGCTGGGAGCACATCTGGGCTCAGACAGTCCCTGCCAGGGGCTGGAGCTCACCAAGAAACCCCATTTACTGCAAAGCCAGGCTGTTAAACGCTGTGTGATGGGGAACAGGGGGGGAGCTCAGAGTGGAGGCATGGAGGCACTCAGCAGGGAGGGTTGGATGCAGGGAGCTTTTGGAACTGCACAAAGGAGACGCAGCAGAATTCCGAGGGAAACGCCGCCCTGCAACCCGGGATGTTCGCCCTGAGCCAGCAAACACGGAGGCACCGTGGAGGAACCCCAGCAGCGGGCAAAGAGCAGCAAACCCTGCTGCTTTCCGTGCGCGGAGGAACGCAGACTGAGCACAAAACTCAAAGCGCACGCCCCGAGCTGCACCTGCCTTTCTAGGATCCAACCAGGACAAGCAAAAGCTCTCAGGAGCACAGACCCTGAGAGCTCCCCTCAAAGTGTCACCTCACTGCAGAGGACACACAAAGAGAAAACCTGGAGAGCCTCTGGCCAAGTTCACTGCCTGCTAAAAAACCACCGAGCTCAGAGTGGAGGCAGCAGCCACCTGTTGGCAGGTGCAAAGCTGTCACCCCCTCAGTGGAAACCTCAGAGCTCCTGGGAACTTTCCAGAGGGACTTTTTTATTTCCTGCAGGTGGGAGGGGAACTGGAAAATGCTGATTTGCCAAGAAGAAAGATCAGCAGGTGAGGATCCATTGCAATTAACGTTTCGATAGGAACTGCTGAAATTAAAAGGCTTTTTATTTTTTTAATGTTTTAAGTGACTCATCAAGGGGAAAGCTTTACTCAAGAATATTAATAGTGGAAAAAAAAAGCCAAGAGAATGTTTTACACAGGCTAAACTTGAGCCTTCAGCACAAGACAGGGAAAGATCTCACCTCCATCCACCTCCTCCTCCTCATTCCTGGCTCTCCAGGAGCCACTCCAAGCTGTTTTTCTGCCACTTTGGGGAGGGGGATCAGCCCCAGAAGGGCCTCAAACCTCTTTTTAACACCCAAACTCCTCGCTGAGGAAGGTATTCCTCAAAGTCTGCTACAACAACACATTTTCTTCCTCTCCAAAAACGCCAAGTACCAGCCCACGGTTGATGGTAAAGGATCAGCCTGCAGAGGAAAATGGGAGCACAAGGAATTCTCCACGAGTTGCACAACAGCACCTTGTGTATTGAAAAATACCTGGTTTGGCTAATTTAACGTGGTGTCAGCACTGAAAAATGACATCCAAGTGACGGCCTAAATGTTCAGTCAAAGGCAGTATTAAAACAATAAATTCACCTCCCTTAATTACACCTCCCCAAGCTCATCTCCAAGATCTGATTTCCACGCTGCCAGGTGAATGCAGCCACAAACCTCGTTTATAATTCACTACTCAGTGACTCCGCCCTCCTGCAAAGGCCTCCAGATGTGGTCCCAGCAAGGCAGAAAGGCTCAGGGAGGTGGAATTGTGACAGGGAACGTGCTGGGTGTCCTCACGCCACCCGAGACCCCTTTTTACGTAGGTTATTGCTCACTTTGCAATCCCAGAAAACACCAGAACATGGAAGACACCACAACAGGGCGTAGAGCAGCATCCTGGGGGTGGGAAGTGAGCAGAAGGGGTGCCACGAATCCAGGAAAACCCTGGAGCCAGCATGGCACCACAGAGCCCTGCAGCACCCACCCACTTGGCACCACCTCCCGTTTTCCCCTCTCCATTTTCTGGCTCCAAGGTCCCCTCCCCACTGGAAGCTGTGAGTCACAGAGGAAGGGCAGAGCCTGAGCTCTTCCCCGCCCCACGAGGGCTCCCCTAATCCAGCTGATGGATCCAGCCTTCCTCACACCCGGGAAGAGTCTGTGCTGCATCCCAGGGATGGGAATGAGGAGACAGGCGAGCCTCAGGGCACGCTGGGTAATGGGAAAAACACGCAAGGGAAGCAAGGAAAAAGGAGCATCGCTTCATGGATGGAGGAAAACAAGAGGTTAAATTGTTCCCCTGTGCCCAGGCCCCTCAGGAGATCCTTGCAGAGGTTCACAGCCCTTTGCCAGGAGACTCCAAACTGCCAGAAATCCCTCACCAAAAGCACGGGAGCAGTATTTACAGCAGCCTGGTAGCCCTGTGGGAGCCTGGTGTCACCCCCTGAAAGGGATGGGAAAGGAGTGAGGAACCAGGAGTGTGGGGAAACACCTTGTCCCTTCAGCTTCATCACCTTCCCCTGCAACGGCAGGACAAGCCCAGCTCTTATTTCTGTCTCCCACTCCCCATCCACTCCTTGGCTGCCCAGGGTGTGTGGGTGGTGCTCACAGCGGTCTGTGCTGTACCAGAAGGATTTAACAATAGAAACAGGTCCTGGCTATTTCACTAAAAATCCCCCACTCTGAGCCACAGCACTCCTTCACACTGATTTACTGCTCTCTGTCCTCAGCTTCTCCCCAGGCAGCATCAATCAGCTCAAAACTGGTTCATTTTGGATCCAGGGCTGCTGCCACATGATATAAATTGCAGGTCTTTCCACCAGCAAAGTGGCTGTGTTAGATTGATTAAAAGCACACGGAGACGCCGGGGCTCACGTCAGCCCAGACCCACAAAACCTCACCAAAACCTCACCAAAACCTCACCAAAACCCCCTGGGCACAGGCAGGCACCTCCCCAGGGACAGACCCCACGGCAGTGGGAGGGAGAGGGGCCACCAGGGCCCTGGCAGGAAGGACGAGCTGAATTTCCAGAGCTTTTCCAACAATAAGTAACTGGGGAGTGGAAGGGCATCAGCTCACCCCTGACTCAGGGACAGAGGAAACAGGAAAACCTTGAACCATTGCATTATCCAAATACTCCCCCAAAAAATCCACACTGGATTGTCAGCACGAGACCTCAGCTCCATCCCCAAGGGACGGAGCTTTCATCCTTCCCATCTTTTTGCCTCCACGGGTTTCACTCAGGCTCCCTCCCGGATCAGACCCTGCGATGCCTCCCCTGGGATGTGCTTCCCGCGGGGCTGGGAATGCTGTGAGCGCTGTCCCCTGCAGCTGCTCTGCCAAGTTTCCAGAGGGAAGGAGACCAGGGGTGCCAAGAGGGATGAATGAACAGAGAACAGGCTCAGGAGCCAGCCCTGCTTTGCCTTGGCTGCATCTGGGAACAAGGGACCATCTGATGGGAGAGGCGGAGATGGACTCACAACAAACCAAGCTGCACGCTCGGAGCAAAAGGAGAGGGAGATCAGCTCGGAATAAACCAAGAGCCACGGAGTGCTGTTCCCAGCCTGGAATAAACCAAGAGCCATGGAGAGCAGCTCCCAGCCTGGAATAAGGCAGGAGCCATGGAGAGCAGTTCCCAGCACTGCTCGGGACAGGTTTTAACTCCAGGAACTGAAGATGATTTCTGCTGCGCTGCCCAGCACTGCTGCGTGTCCCAGCTGTGTGCTGGCCTGGGAATGCCCATCCAGCACCACTCCAGGGAATCCAGGCTGCTGATTCCCAGGGGCAGGCACAGGTTTGTCTGCCAGGCACGGAAGGGGGTGCCAGCTCCAGCCCTTGCTGAGTCCCTGACCTGCCCCGGCGCTGGCGCGCTCGGGAATGCGCCGGCTGCCGCTGCCAAAGGCTGGAACGCTATAAATGGGAGACATTTGGAGAGAGAAAACATTAAGGAGCCAACTTTTAACTAGGCTGAAGTGCATTGGGCTGTGCATGTTCTTTGTGGAGAGAGAGAGGAGGAGAGTGGTGAAGGTCTTTGATGCACGGCTGGAAAAATACCGGCTGTTCCTTCTGCAAACAGAAGGAGCCCTCATTTAATGGAAAGTGTTTCCCTTCCTCCCTAGTTCCAGGATGGCAATTCACTATTCCTACACTTCTGCATATGGTGTTTAAGCTCGTGGCTCTGGGTGCAGTCTGGGCACAGAGGACAAAGCAGTTGCTGGTGCTTCGTAGCAGGAGCCTGGCTGGAGGAAGCTGCAGGTTTTTCACAGAATCACAGAATCACCGGGTTGGAAGAGACCTTCAAGATCATCGAGTCCAACCCATGTCCCCACACCTCAACTAAACTAAACCACGGCACCGAGCACCACATCCAATCTCTTTTTAAACACGTCCAGGGATGGTGATTCCACCACCTCCCCAGGTAGACCATTCCAATATTTTATCACTCTTTCTGTAAAAAACTTTTTCCTAATATCCAACCTATATTTTCCTTGGCGCAACTTAAGACTGTGTCCTCTCGTTCTGTCAGTTGTTGCCTGGAAAAAGAGACCAACCTCCACCCCACTATAACCACCTTTCAGGAAGTTGTAGAGAGTGATAAGGTTGCCTCTGAGTCTCCTTTTCTCCAGGCTAAACAACCCCAGCTCTCTCAGATGTTCCTCATTGTGTTCCAACCCCTCACCAGCCTGGTTGCCCTCCTCTGGACGCGTTCAAGC